>OZ037758.1:9697248-10297248 GCA_964035475.1 Salix caprea | reverse complement strand
GTATATATAGACATGAAACATTCCATTGCATACGTCCGAGGCATGATTTTTGCTTGCTCGGTCAGCTGTTAATCGGTCAATAATTGACTCGGCCGGAAAATGCTTGGATTCTTACAAATGAGTTGGCACGGGTTGAAGTTTGAAATGTAACATGGTCTAATACCTATATCACACGGAGCCATGAACTGGCGATTCATGCATGTGAGGTTAAAAATCCACGAAGCAATTTATTGTATATTATGAAAAGAATAATAATAAAAAAGAAAGAAAGTAAACAATCAATCAATCATTTCCAATTCCTTGGATTGTATTTTCAGAGGGAGAAAGGAAGATAATTCACAAGGAGCCCTCTCCAACAACTGATAAAATATCATTTAACCTTCGAACAAGCATGTTCCTGGAAATTTATTCAATAATCCCACAAGTATTCCATCTCCCAAAAAAGGAAATAAAATAAGGGGAGGAGGGCCTTCATGGCCATGTCTCAATGTAACATGGATGTATTTATATTATATATTCACATGTTTTTCCATATTGGAATAACGATGGAAATTATTTCATTTTTTAGAATGAATATATAACCCTACTAGAACTTCATAATTAACAAATTTCCTCTGCGAATTTTGTGATTTGCAAGCTGAGAGAGTTTAGTAGACTATCTAGAAGGTGGCCTCTGCTGCAGTAGTAAGCACTCCTAACAAGACCTTGAATTGAACAGGGAAGAAGCAGTCCTCCTCCGATCAGTATTCATCGTGTCCAAAAGATTCAAATGAAGACGAGCGAGTGAGATTGCTTATATATGTTGAAGAGAAAAATGTGTTTCTTGAATCAATGCCACGATATCCATTAGGCTGGTACAGCCGTCCGGAGACTGGAAAACCCCGTGTGTGTATATATATATATATATATATATATATATATATATATATATATATATTCAGTCATCGATCATCGTTCAATCAAAGGACTCGGTCCAATTACCAATTCTAAAACAAGGTCTAATCATATATTCAGTCATCGATCATCGTTCAATCAAAGGACTCGGTCCAATTACCAATTCTAAAACAAGGTCTAATCATAATATAATCCGAAGAATTGGCGGATATGGTTTTACTTTTCTTTTTTTTGTCCTTTCACATGAATTTAAAATACAGCTTGTTATTCAAACTTCAACCCATGCCAAGTCATTTGTAAGAATCCTAGCAATTTCCAACCCGTGTGATTCAGTTTGTAGACCATTGTATTTCAAACTTCAACCCATGTCAAGTCATTTGTAAGAATCCAAGCAATTCAAGTCAATTGACCAGTCATGAGTTGACCGAGCAAGCAAAAACACTACCTCGTGGAAAATGTTACAAAGAAAGTATGTTTCGTAATGGAGAGAGAGGTGCCTTTATTTCCTTGCTCAAAACACGCATGCACGTAACACATTTAAGACACATACACACTGGACTTGCTCAAAAAACACAAGCGCAAAGTCAATTAAATCACTTAAAAAACATTACTATGTTTTTATATAAAAATCAAGAACTTTATTAAAACCAGTATGATAATGGCTATATAAAAAGAGAGAAAAAAAGAACGAAAATCGAAGTATCAAGTACTTTACAAAATAGGATTAAACAAAACATTGCTCTATTAACCCATAAAGTTAGAACATAAACTAAACTTTAAAATTAATAAAAACTAAGACTATGCAACTAAGTTTATTTCTCTATGTGTTAAGGAATCATCTCACCTAAAAGGTTAAGCTTGATAGGTGAGACCCTAGAATATGATTTATATTATTCTCTAATACCTCCTTCAAGTGAAAGTCTTTTGGGCTTGAAACTTGCACAATCCCATATTATCTTTGTTGAGGAAGGTATTGACAGCCATGCAGATCAACATAATCCAGCCATCAATGCGAGAGATATTAGCAACAAGATCATCCCATATCCAGCCATCACAGGAGACAAATCAGGAATGAGATTAGCTCACATACAGCTATCACAAGAGAAGAATTAGGACTAAGAATTATAGCAGATCACGTTACTTATGCTATGTACAGTCTTTATATATCATCCCTGTGTATAACATTGATTCAATGAGAAAATAAAATTGTGAATTATTCACTGCACAATTCTAAACTTTATATGGTATCAGAGCTCAACAAAGAGACCAACGTCTTACCATGTCTGATTCTTCTACCTCCTCTGCTACAACTCTCACCTCTTCTTCTTCTACCTCTACCATAATCCCAATTTCTAATGTCGTTTCCTTGAAACTAACCCCCGAAAATTACCCACTTTGGAAGACACAATTGATGCATTATTTTCGTGGACAAGACCTGTATGGTCACCTCGATGGCACCCTCATTCTACCCCCCAGAATGCTTATTTCTTCAACTGATACAGGCACGGTTTCTCAAAACCCAAATCCTGCATATTCTCATTGGCTGCGACAAGACAGCCTCATACTCAGCACCCTCATGTCCTCTATGACTGAGGGAGTCTTGGCTCAGATTATCTCCTATTCGACTGCTCAACAGGTATGGCACGCACTTGAAACCAATTTCTCCTCCCAGTCAAGAGCCCGTACGATACAAGTGCGAACACAACTAGCAAATGCCAAGAAAGGCAACCAATATGCAAACGATTATTTTCTAATGATCAAGAGGCTAGCAGATAAGCTTGCTATGGCTGGCCAAACACTTTGCTGTGATGACATTATTTCCTATATTCTTGCTGGTTTAGGACATGACTATGACAGTTTTGTCTCCTCCATCTATGCTAGACATGAACCAGTAAGCCTTGAAGAAGAGTATTCTCTTCTAATTTTGACAGAATCCAGACTGAATCGTCACAATCAGTCTCTATCAATGCCAATTGCTGAAGCCAATTTTGCTCAAAGAAATCAAGCTTCCAATTCACAGCAGTCATACAATCCAAGAAACAGATTCAACCATCGAGGCAAAGGCAAGTATAGTAACTATCGAGGAGGCGGTAATTATTCTCACCAGAATTCATTTAATTCCTCCTCTCTTATCTGCCAAGTATGTGGGAAGCATGGTCATTCAGCACGCAAGTGCTATCATAGATTTGATCTGACTTATCAGAATAATTCCTCTTCATCCAATAAGCAAGCTTTTCTTGCAACACAAAATCTGGACAATGATTGGCATGCCGATACAGGAGCTACTCATCATGTGACTCATGATCTGTCTTCCCTCACTATCAAAGATGAAGATTACACAGGAGCTGATCAGCTACAAGTTGGAAATGGTCAAGGTTTGCATATCCTTAAAACTGGCACTTCTTCTTTTCACATCTCTTCTAATTCCTTTCGTTTAAATCATGTCCTTTATGTTCCTGAAATAACGAAAAATTTGCTCTCTGTTCAACAATTCTGCAAAGATAACAATGTGTATTTCGAATTTCATGGTCATTACTTTCTTGTGAAGGGATACTCGGGAATCGTCCTTCATCGGGGCCATGTCAGTGATGGATTATATCATTTCTTGCCCAAAAACAATTCCCCTCAAGCTTTTTCTGCTGCTCGCACTTCTTTTGATCTTTGGCACCGTCGTCTAGGACACGCTGCTCCTCCAGTTGTTCGTCGAATTCTTGCATCTAATAATCTGCCAGTTGATAAAAACAAGCAAATTGTTGTATGCCCCAATTGCCAATTAGCAAAAAGTCATGATTTGCCGTTTAATTCCTCTACTTATGTTTCCACGGTTCCATTAGAACTAGTCTTCACAGATGTATGGGGTCCAGCTTCGGTTGTATCAAATTCTGGTTCTCGGTATTATGTCAGTTTTCTTGATCATTATTCAAAATTTTTGTGGCTTTTTCCCATGAAACTTAAGTCTGATGTTGAGCAAATTTTTCTTCGTTTTCAAAGTCATGTTGAGAAACAATTTAATCTTAAAATCAAGGCTATCCAATCTGATTGGGGTGGGGAATATCGCAGATTACATAATTATTTTCAAACATCTGGTATATCCCACCGAATTGCATGCCCTCACACTCATCAACAAGTTGGTTCAATAGAACGAAGGCATAGACAGGTTGTAGAAGTCGGACTTAGCATGCTTGCACACTCACATCTTCCACTCCAGTACTGGGAAAATGCCTTCAATACTGCCACCTTTCTAATCAATCGTTTACCCACACCTATCCTTAAAAACCTCTCACCATATGAAGTCCTGTATAATCGATCACCAGACTATACATTCCTACGTGTTTTTGGGTGTGTGTGCTGGCCGAATCTACGGCCATATAATAAGCATAAGTTAGATTTCAGAAGCAAATCTTGCATTTTTATTGGCTACAGCAATAATCACCATGGTTACAATTGCCTTGATTTATCAACTGGACGTGTCTATATATCTCGCCATGTCATCTTTGATGAGAGTCAATTTCCTTTCAAATCACAGCCATCCTCTGTTATGTCTTCAAATTCCAACTCCACTCATACCACAAATTCCACACATGTCTCGTTACCTCCTCTTCCACTCACTGCCAGTAATATTGATATGCCAACTATTGATCAACAGCCTGTTATTGCTAATATTATTCCTCCAGTGTCTCCTTGTGCAGGACAAACTACTACTGCTGCTGTTGATTTTGCAGAGCATGCTTCCAATTCTCCTATTGCAAATCCTGCTTTTACATTCGCAGATCAACCATCAACGCATCATGTTGCAGATGATGCCATGAATGACCACAACTTCTCTACTGCGCAACAATCCTCAAACTCCACGGAAAATCAAGCAGTAGATAACCGACAGCTCAGCATTCATCCCATGACAACAAGGTCTCGAAACAATATTTTCAAGACTAAAGCCCCCTCTGATAGCTTTGTCAGGTATCCTCTCCCAAAGGCCCTAATGGCCTCTCTACACTCTACTGAAGTTGAACCAACGTGTTATAGCGAGGCAATTAAATCACAGCAGTGGCGCACAGCTATGAACACTGAATTTGATGCCCTTTTGCGCAATGGTACTTGGACACTAACAACACCACCTGCTAATGCCAATATTGTTGGTTGCCGCTGGGTATACAAAGTCAAGCGCAAGGCCGACGGTTCAATAGAGAGATACAAGGCTAGGTTACTAGCCAAGGGATTTCATCAACAAGAAGGGATTGATTTTAATGAGACCTTCAGTCCTGTTATTCGCCATGCTACAATTCGCATTATCTTGTGTTTAGCAATCTCTCATAACTGGAGACTACAGCAAATTGATATACAAAATGCATTCCTACATGGCCACTTGGAAGAAGAAGTCTACATGACTCAACCTCAAGGGTATATTCATCCCCAATTTCCTGATCACCTCTGCAAATTGCGCAAATCTATTTATGGTCTGCGTCAAGCTCCACGAGCTTGGTTCTCTCGGTTGACAGATAAGTTAAGAACAATTGGCTTTGTTGCAAGCAAGGCAGATCCTTCACTCTTTATTTGGCATACACATGATGCAATTGTTTTAATCCTTATTTATGTGGATGATATTGTTCTCACGAGGAATTCCAATGCTGCTATCGACCATGTTATACAAAGCCTTCACCGTGATTTTGCAGTTAAAGATCTTGGTGAACTAGGCTTTTTCTTGGGTGTTGAAGTACTGCGCACTAGTGAGGGTGTCTACCTCACTCAACGAAAGTATGTTGCTGACCTCTTGCAATCCACAAATATGACCACAGCTAAGCCATGCAGTAGCCCAATGTCCACTACGTGTCATCCTCGGCCAGTGAAGGAGTTCAATTCTCTGATCCCTCACTCTATAGAAAAGTTGTGGGAAGCTTACAATACTTGTCATTCACACGGCCTGATCTCTCCTTTTCAGTTCACAAGGTAAGCAAATTCATGCAAAATCCTCTTGATCTTCACTGGCAGGCTGTCAAGAGAATACTTCGGTATCTCAAACATTCCATCTCCACTGGTCTGTTCGTTGGAAAATCAGTTTCAACGTCCATTCAGGCCTTCTCCGACTCCGATTGGGCAGGTGATCGCGATGATAGGCGTTCCATTGGTGCCTACTGTGTGTTTATGGGATCCAATCTAATATCTTGGAGATGCAAACAACAAGCCACGGTTGCACGTAGCAGCACCGAAGCTGAATACAAGGCTCTCGCAGATTCAGCCTCTGAAATACAATGGATCCAATCTCTTCTTTCAGAAATTAATTCCAAAAGCAGTACCTCCCCAGTATTATGGTGTGATAATATTGGTGCAACATACCTGACAGTCAACCCCATGTTCCATGCAAGGACCAAACATATAGAGATTGATTTTCATTATGTTCGTGATCAAGTTCAACAACAACAGCTCTCGGTTCAATTCATTTCAAGTAAAGATCAACTTGCTGATTCCTTAACAAAACCAGTAGCCCCACGGGTGTTCTCTTCCATTTTGAACAATCTGAATGTTCGTCCCCTTCCCTTCAGATTGAGGGGGCGTGTTGAGGAAGGTATTGATAGCCATGCAGATCAACATAATCCAGCCATCAATACGAGAGATATTAGCAACAAGATCATCCCATATCCAGCCATCACAGGAGACAAATCAGGAATGAGATTAGCTCACATACAGCTATCACAAGAGAAGAATTAGGACTAAGAATTATAGCAGATCACGTTACTTATGCTATGTACAGTCTTTATATATCATCCCTGTGTATAACATTGATTCAATGAGAAAATACAATTGTGAATTATTCACTGCACAATTCTAAACTTTATAATCTTATACTTGATTTTTTTTATCAAATAGAATGGGGGTAGTGAGATTCAAACTCGTGACTGCTGGATCAACAAGACTCTGATACCATGTTAAGAAACTATAGTTTTTAGGTGAGATGGTTCCTTAACACTATAAAATCTTTGTTTGACTAAATAATCTGCTACATGATTCCTTTCTCTAAGAATATATATAGAGAGAAACATATTTAGTTGCATGATTTTTACTCCATGTACGTCAAGAACTTGATGGGACTCTCCGGATTGTTTGTTAGAGAGGATGCTGTGGGTAACAAATTCTTTATTTTCTTTATTTAGTTTCATATTTCTGTAGTTTTACTTGTGCTAGCTGTGTTTTAAAGCTTGCTTTTCTTGTCTTGCTTCCGTTTCTGCAGGGATGGTTATGAGCCAGGCCTTGCTGAAGCTGCGACTGGTCCTCGCATCGATGCCATTAATTCCATATTCTTGGAAATATGGTGGAGTTGTTGGTGTTTTAGGTGAAATAGAAGCCATAAATATGCTAAAAAGGTTAGCATTTTCTGGTTGATGTGAATAAGGGTATTTGCTATGAACACTGAGAGGTTGTATTTGCTGTACTTAAGCATTTGGTCACATTCAAAATAAGCTTCTCAAATATTAGATTAATTATGTGTTATTATTCCGTGAACACCATAAAAAATTTCAGGTAAATTCGATTTTCCCAAATCTTATACGAATTTTTCTTTCATGCTCTACGTTTAGCAATTTAGATTTATCTTAAAGTTTTATATTTAATTTATACGATTTGTTTTTGTAAATTTACTGTTTTCTTTTTACCTCTATATTTATAAACTTTATTTTGTTGCTTTTTTAGATTTATTTATTGTTTTTACCCATCTTTATCTATCCATGTTTTGTCCATTGCTTTCTTAGCACTTCGTTTAATGTTTCCTCAAGCGTTTGACAAATCTTGCTCAGTATAATTCCTGACAAGTAAACATCAATGCATATGGACTCGGTATAAAGAAAATTTTATTTGTAGAGGAAAAATAAATGTAAAATTCAAGTAGGCAAAACTGAAATAAATCAAAACATATTTTTATTTTTTTTATAAAAATAAAACCAACACCTTTAATTCTAGGGCAAAAGTATAGACATGTTTCATTCCAACAGCAAATTAAAAACTTATCAGCAAAGAAATTAAATGCTAATTGAGACACTTCACCAATCGATGGAACAGCGACATTACTTGATGTACGTAGGATCGTTGACTGGTTATCACAGTTAACACATAATCTTATTTATTTATGACATTACTGGGCAACGGATAATCGCCGGCGACTGGCGCCAGCGAGATATGGTAAGCGTGTAAGGTCCACCTTCATTTGTGGTGATGAAGAAGACTTCTATCAAATTTCAAGGGACTACGCCTCCTTTTGGTATTGCTCATTAGATTGACTAAAATTTGAATTCTTAAGAGAAATATTATTTTTTTTTCTTATGTTTTAAAATTGATTTAATGTACTGATACAAGAAATGATTTTATAAATAAAATATTATTTTAATTTATTTATTGATAATAAAAAAACAATACAATCATTATCATCATACAATCCTTTGGCACTGAAATAATCTAAAGGATGTGTGGGAACCACTTGATGATCGAATCATTCACTTGGAATTCAAGACTAATGGCATGATTAAGTATGAATGAATGCGGGGTCCACTGCGTGATTATTATTATTCCAAAATTTAGAAGAGTATATATATATGCCTTAAAATGCCACCCTTTCCTTTTACTCCACTCAGTCTGTCCAAACCCATAAAAAGGCACAGCCTCACAGCTCACAGATTCCGCCACGGGCTCCCCCTGTCTTTCCCCGTAATTGCCTCACAATCTTTGTTTTATGGGGGGGGGGGGGGTTGGCAAAGGCGGGGTTTATTTAATATAACAGCATGCAAATTTAATTTACGAGAGCGCATATAATTATTATAGCAGATTTTTTTTTGCGATGCAATCAAATTCTACTTCTAAAAAATATATTTTATGAATCTAGATAAACAAGTAAAACTCTGATTATCTTAGATTCTTATAAAATATATATATATATATATATACTCTAATTTAAACTTGAGATTTACTATATAAATTATAAAATTATGTCATCATGCTACGCTAATTAGAAACTGGAAACGTAAAACAGAATTAATGCTGTTTACATATTCTTACATTCTTTAGATTTGTATGAAAAGGTGTTTTATCAATAGGCCCTTGATTATATGGCAGCGATCTCCTTCCATTTTCAAGAAAAAACAGACTTAAAACCTTGCTTCTTGCTTTAGAACATTTAAACTTCAAAAAACAAAACACCTTATTCTAGAGAATATCAAAATAATCTCGTATGATTTATTCAGTCGCGGAAATCATAAAGTGTGGTTGAGTTTGTTTTTTAAAATATTTTTTTTCATAATATATCAAAATATTTTTTATTTTTTGATATCAACACATAAAAAATCTAAAAATACCAATTTTTTTAATTTAAAATAATAAAAAAATAATAATAATTTAAAAAAAAAAAAAACACTTTTGAAACCCATATCAAACACCCTCTTAAATGGCAACCAATTTTCCTATACGGGTGGTGATGTTCGCCACCAACAGAGTTTTAAGCTTTCAGTGGTCAAAAAAAGACTAGAGCAATGGGGCTGTGTGTTTGCACAACAAGAGTTTCGCTAGACTTCGAATTTTTTTTCATGTGATTTTGATTGTCTTAATTAAAAATACACTTTAAAAAATAATTTATGCCGTGTTTTCAAACATTTTATAAACTAGTTGTCTGTACAGCGATTGTGAAGGCCTAGCTACCAGCTTAAGATCTGAGATAGATATAGAAGCACCAACGCCAATCAATCACCTTCTCTGTTGCTTGCTAAGGATACTGGATTGTTAAATTACAACGTAAATTATGTTCTGCAATCTCACTTAATAACTTAAGTTTTTATGTGAAATGGTTATTTGATATGGTATTAAAATTTTATTGACTGGTGGATCTATGCAAGTTTCAATTCTAAAAAATTTTCATTTGAAAATGTGTGTTAAAAAATAATATAAATTATATTCTGAAATCTCAATTAATAGTTTAAATTTTTAAATGAAATAGTTTCTGGATAGAGATGATATTTAACGAAATGGGCACGGCATAAAATAAAGAAGTGTGTGTTAAATTAAATAGAGGGTGTCGGGGCTTTATCAAAAGGGTTAAGCAGGAATCATCAAGGATCGGGCCTCTGCAATTATCTGGATGGAACGTCTTCTCTTCTATATATTGCTTTTTGTTTAAGATAAGAACATATTCTTGAATATTACAGTTGCCAAAGCCAAACATTCCAACTAATTTTGCCAATTTCCGTAAAAAAAACATCATCTTTGGGACGTTGAGAAATATATGAAATTTTCTATTTGCATGAACAGATTTAAGACATGACCTTTCAGGTGGGATCCTTGTTTCCCGTGACTATTTCAAGTGAAACCAGCTCCTGCACAGCCATGTTTGTTTGTCTTAAAACTCTCTTCACAGCCATGTTTGTTTGTCTCCAATAACTCTCTTCATTATTGTCAGTACGTACTACTTTTTAAGAACATGAAGCACCGAGAAAATTAAATGGATTCATCGAAACCTAAGAGAGTTGTAAGATCACTCGACCATTCTTGATTCAAACTTAAAGTGCTGAAAAACACCGAATAGAATGCTTTTTTAAGTGTTTAATATGTTTACAGAGCTGCTTTCAGCAAAGCGATGCTCGGTTGTTTTTAAAATAATTGAACACGGGACTCATGATGGTTTGTACTTGGTGGTGGAGAGGATAAGAGATCACCATTTAAACAAAAGGCCTGTTCTTTGTGAAAAGCCAAGGCTGTTGTTTAAAAGAGAGAAAAGACAGAGCCATCTGCCAACGAGGTTGCCGATCGATTCCTATCTGGACTTGCCTCTGCAACGAAGATGTTAACCTAGTTTATAATGGCTCGGCTGGTATTCTTCTACACGACTAGTTCTAAAAATCAAATAACAGGTGATCATAAACTTTTGAGTGATGGGGTCATGCTGCCTTCCATGGTGCGGTTAAATCGCAATTCTATCAAGAAATCATCTCATTTAAAATTTAAGTTGTTAAGTGAAGTAATGAAATATGATTTGAAAATATTTTGGAATTGAAACTTGTATATAAATCTACATTATCTTGTGCTTAATTTTTTATCAAATAAATTGAGAGTGGTGAGATTCGAACTCGTGACTGTTAGATCAACAAAGCTCTATTATTAGGTCAAGAAATTATTTCATCTAAAAACTTAAACTACTGGGTTAGGTATCAAAATATAATTTATATTATTTTATAATATTTTCGTCCTTTCCTCCTTGTTCACAGAAGAAGAAAAAAATGTTGGTAGCATTGAATAGAAATTGATCCAGTCCCTGTAAAGTGATTCTCTTTGTTGCTTATAATGGATTCAATTCTTATAGTAATCTATTTACCAACTCCAGCGAGAAATAAAAGTTGAAGACGTGTGATGGAGATGGAGGATGGTAGGTATGATAATTACAGAGAATAGCTAAATAATCAATGGAGATAAGAGCAACTTGTTCGCCATTATTGTTTAAACGAAAATATTTGTCACTTGTAGCAATACAATAAGTTTAATATTCGTATTTTGTTTACTGTATATGAAGTAAAAAAAACTAAATATACAATTTATATTTTGAAAATCTCATTTAGATATTGATTATTCAATCACTATTTAATATCTAAAATAATAAAAAAGTAATAAATAACCATTAAATAATGGTAGACATAATTAATAAAATAAATAAATGGTGCGGGTTTGATTTAAATGTTTATCTAAATAATAATAATAATAAAATATTTGTTCAGTCATTATGTATCTTTATAGTGTAATTACTCAATCAGTTGACGTGAATAACTTAGCAAATATTCACAAATTCGAGACCTGCGTGGGATGATGCATGGTGATGATAGAAGAAATTCTACTCAGGGATGTATGATAATAAGGGTTAATAAAAAACAATTCTAGTAAGGGATGTATGATAATAATAGAAAGAAAACGGTAAGAATAAAAAAGAATTAACAAAATAAAATAAATAAATATACAAGAAATTACCTTAGCGGTTTAAGAAGTTGTAAATTGGCAAAAGTTTTGGAGTAAATCCCTGAAATATAAAAAATAAAAGTAGAGATATTGAAATATAAAAAAGTAAAAGACAGAGGTCCTAAATTTGCAGTTAATCAAATTTCAAAATTCAAACTGGGAAGGTGGTAACGGCGTGTAATGACAGAGTGGACACCGACCAGAGGTACTAAAAGACAAAAATAGACTATAAAATAAACCAGTAACAGAACAGAAACAGCTCTATAAGGCAAACAGAACGCGAGGGACAAAAGCAAAAAAAATAAAAATTTTAATATTGTTCCTCAACGGATCGGGCTAAGAAATGTGAGTTCTTTACGAAATCTGAAATCCTCTGATTCAATTTCTCCCTTTGGATCTGTTTCTCATCTTACATTGCATGCATGGAATGTAATGTGGGTTTGAATTCATCAATGCATTCTGCTTTTTCGATCTTTTCGGTGTCGTTTTACTTGCTTCTTGTCTTCTCTTCGATCTAGCTATGATTTTCTTCTTCGATTCCTACTGGAAATCTAGTTTTCTTTTTAAGTTTGCAAAATAAATATGGTTCTATGTATGTTTGATTGCTGAGAAAATGCAGCACAGGAAACTGACAGAAGATTGAAGCTTTATTTCTCTAATTACAGCGGATTTCTTCCTAGAGAGTTGAAATTATTGTGTTTCTTTGAGATTTATGGGATGCTTATTGTTTAATAAGAGTCTCCTTGTTTTCTTTTTCCCAAATAGGTTGTTTTGTATGATTTCAAGCTCAAAGAATGAGTGCTGTTTTTGCCGCTGTATGTGTCATTTTTCAGTATGAGATGATTTGTTGTTAAACTCTGCTTGAAAAACGAATTGAGTTCTTTCCTTTTCGAATGAAATAATATGTTCGGATGAAAAGAATACAGGTTGGATTTTGTTTTTGGGTTCTCTCTTTTGCTTGAATGGAAAATGGGATTTTATTTATTTTTATTTATGGGTTCTATGTTTTGTAGGGTCTGTCTACTTGGGTTTATTGTCATAATTACGGATTGAGCATACCCGTTTAGTTAACTTCCTATTCTCTGGTGTTGATTAATTCATGTGCCTCTGTTACTCATGCTGTCAAGGAAAATGATTCTGTGTGTTTGCTGCTTCTTTTTCTTAAATAATTTGCATAACTTTGCATGCTTGTTAGGATTAAGGTAATTAAAGGGATGGCTCTGTTTTTAGCTTCAGATGGTTGGTGGTCGTTTAACACTAGCTTTGTAAGAACTTCTAAAATAAAGGGGGGAAACTGAAAGGGGGTGGAGTAAAGGTTTTCCTGTGACACAGATATGTCCCAGGGTTTGATTATTAATGTGATTCTTGCATGTCTTGATCCAGTGAAATGGGTATAGAAGTTACTGACATCTGCATGGACAAGGAGCCAGACTGTGTCATCGTATATTCAAATGGTGTCACCCATGATCAAACTCATGAAACTGCTCCTCATGATCATGGTGTTCTGGAGTCCTATGAACCTATCAATGGGGTTCCTGAACTCCATAGTTCAGAGGAGAGTACTGAGGCAAAGGAATATGAGGTGAAGGAATGTACCACTGAAGTCTCAGTTGCGGTCACTGAACTTTCCCATGCTGAAAAAAGCAAGGAAGGGCAGCATGTTGTATGCTCAATTTTTGAGGATGGATTGAAAGTGGAGGGGGTGAGAGCAGTAAACCGAAAATCAAAGGATATTGGTCAACAAAAATCATCTATAAAGCATGCATCAAAACTGGCTTCTGCTTCCATTGCACGAACAAAACACACTGTTCCTCAGCCATTTGCCCTAGCAACTGAAAAGCGTGCTTCATCAGGAATTCGTCCTTCTGGGCCTGAACCTGATATCACCAATGGTGTGAACAAATCATTCAAGGCAAACAATGTATTACGTCAAAACCCTATGAAGCAGAATCAGGTATGGTGGTTGACCATAAAATTGTTAGTAATTATTACTTTAGCCTTCTAAGGAAGCTCGTGTAGCAGATCCAACTGTTTTTTGCATAGCTTTCAAAGTAGATATGTTCTATTCTCCAAAAAATAAAAAGAAGAAGAAGAAGAAGAAGAAGAAGAAGAAGAAGAAGATATTTTTCAGAATGCGGTGGCGAACTTCAGATATCTTGGAAAACCATGTCTTAATATAATTAAGGGATTAGAAAACTGTACTCCTGGTTGATACTGAAATTCTTGTTTGCTTAACTGCAGCCACTTTCAGTGTCAAGGAAGCCATTGCAACCAAATAATAAGAAGCATCCAGATGAGGAAGATAATTGTTCTGTCACTTCCTCGTATCCTCTTTCTAGCAGATTAAGCTTGAACTAGTTTCTTTTTTTCATTTCTTAAACTTGTGTCACCTCTGTAGCTCGATTACTTTGTTGGAAATTGATTTCATACCTTGACTCTGTATAGTACCACAGCATCTGCACGACCTATTATGTCCAAGGCAATTGCCAAAGCAGCCCCTGTATTTAGATGCACTGAACGTGCTGAAAAGCGGAAGGAGGTGCTGCTTTGCTCACTTTGTTTCATTCAGAGTTGAAGTTCTGGTTTTTTTTTTTTTTAAATGCAAGTTCTTTGGATGGAAATATACCTGAAGGCCAACACTCTTGACAGTTTTATTATGTTTAAAACTTTTAGTTCTATTCAAAGTTGGAGGAAAAATATCAAGCGCTGGAGGCTGAGAAAACCCAAAGTGAAGCAAGGACCAAGGTAAAGTACTTGAAGCAGCTTGATAGCAAAGGGTAGTCAGGAGTGTCTCCGTCTATCTCAGGTGTCAACTTTAGCAGTTGACATAACATTTCAAAGCAAATGATTCTGAAATGTTTCTTGATTTGTCTTTTCAACATAACAAATTTCAAGGAAGAGAAGGAGGCAGCCATCAAGCAACTAAGGAAGAGTTTGACGTTTAAGGCTAGCCCAATGCCAAGTTTCTACCATGAAGGACCACCACCTAAGGTTGAACTAAAAAAGGTAGTGCATATAGATTCCCCCCCTGTTGTTCTAGTAAAGATTTATTGGACAGGTTTCTGGGATGTTATTATGTAATTTTAAATCATCAGAGTATGTAGCGGTGATTGATGACAGAAGATTATGTGAAGATGCAAGTTTCCCAGGATAACAAGTTTATTATGATTTATATCTTGATAAATGTGCTTTCTTCTTAATGTCAGCTGCCACCAACACGTGCAAAATCTCCAAAGTTGGGCCGAAGGAAGAGCTGCAGTAATAGAGTGAATTCATCTCAGCCAGACAAAGTGGAAGGAGCTTTCAATGATGAAAATAACCAAAGTCAGGATAGTTCCAGAGAAGATACCAGCAATGTTGTTTCTCAGCATAGTGTCCTGAAAGGCCATGCCATTAGCAAATTTGAAGATGAAACCCAGCGAGCAGAAAAGATAGATGAGTCAAGTCCACCTGATGAGGTTAATGGACAGAGTTATGCAGGCATCGGTGCTCAGTCTTAATACTGTGGTGAGCTCTTAATTCTTAATTTACAAGAGACAAAAGGTCCCAATTCTCTTTCTGCGACTGCTTGAAGCATGTGAATCTTGTCCCCCTTTAAGTTGCAAGGACTTGTTGCAATGTTCATGTAATTTATTGTGTAAATTTTCTGTAACTTGTAATATCTATGCAAAACATTCCTGTTTTCTGCTTACGGCTTGCATTTTGCACTCTTGTTGAGTAATCTTTTTTTCCTGGCGGAGCACCTACTCTGCTTCCTTTCTTTCTGTTTGAAGCACACGATTAGGAAAACATGAAACCAGATGCTGATCTCCGGTTTTTCATCCTGTTTTGCTCGAACAGGCTGTTTCTTGAATCTTTGTATGTTAATCTGATAACAGGGTTGCTGAAAAGAGAACAGTTGACAATGTAAAGTTTGGTAGAACAGAAAATATTTTCTGTACTTCGGATACTGATTTTCGAATAAATAAAAAATCAATGAAGACTGTGTGCTTGGCTGCGGTCAATATGTTAGATGATGAAGAGAAGATAGAACCCTAAAGGGCACTTGGGTGTTTTCTGTTAATCAAGCAAATATTCTAATAAACACAGGCATCCCCCATTGTTAGTGGGACAAAATCTATCCTTCCACTCTCGAGTCTCATCTAATCCTAAACTCTCTCAATCCAATCTTCCCCTGAAATATAGAAAAAATATTGAATAAAAAATACTTCAAATTTAACAGATGGGAAGCCAAATTTGGGATATAGATGAGCTTCTGGTTTTCCATGCATGCCTACATGTGTATCGTCGAATTTCGACAAACTTACTGAACAGAACAGAAAACCTGGTCGGAGATCTCAGTAGAAGTTAGGAACAAAATGGATAAGATTAAAATATCCAAACGAAGCCCCCATTCGATGAGGATTGAGGACAGCATCTCCTTAAAGAGTTAAGTCGTGATGTAGATATCTCGTAGTGCCTTAAAGGCATTACGTCTTGGCGAGTGCAATCGAGCTGTCATGCTATGGAATACGCCTACTGCCAGCAGGATGCTCCATCAGTTTTGATCATAGTTGTAAAATCCGTTCCGGGTATCGTTCTGGTTTTTTGTTTGAAACGGAACGTTCCGGTTTCGGTGCATTCCGGCGTTCCGTTCCGGTTTTGTACTGTTCATATATAATTAATTATATATATATATATATAAAAAAAAATATTTTAACAAATATAATTAAAATTCAAGATAAATTAACTATAAATTATACAATACAAACACAAAATCAAACAAACATAATCTCAAAATTAGAAACATCTCTAAAATTCCAACAATAAAATTATTATTTTTAAAATAAAAAATAAAAAATGAATTTAATTATAATTAAAAGATCCAAAATATTTGAAATTTAAGCTACTTATTGTATGTTTTTCAAGTAATTCTATGTTTTTTTATGGTTGTTGTATTTGAATTTGAATTTTGAAATTAATTAATGTTACTTATTGTTTTTGATGTTAGAAAAACTTAAAAAAAACAAAATAAACACATTAAGAAATAATCAATAAGTTCAAACATAATTAATTAAAATACATTCCATTACAAATAATTCAATCAAATTAATTACAAATTAATACCCCTATTTTTTATGTTAACTATTATTATATAATAATTAATAATTAATTAGTATAAAAACCAATAAAAGCTTAAAACCCTACCCATCCAACCCTACCCATCCTTTCTTTTCTTCTCTAGCCGCCGCCCAACCCTACCCGTCCTCATCTTCCTCTTCCTCGTCCCCATCTCTCTGGTCAGCCCTCCCCTTCTCAACTTCTCCATCTTCAGAACCCGCCCCACCCTCTCTTTCTTTCCAGCCTCCCTCTCCTCTGCTTCTCTCCTCTTTCAGACCCGCCCCTCCCTCCCCTCTGCAAGTTTGTTCAATATATATATGGGTTCGAAAACTTGAGATGTCAGTTGAGATTTGGGTTGATTTTTGAGGGATTACGGATGATTTGCAGTTGAAGAAATGAAATTGATTTGGGAAATTGATTATGGACGATTTGCGGTTGATTTTCATTATTGATGGACCCGGAACGGAATGCCCGGTACGGAACCGGAGCGTTCCGGCTGGAATTTGGCCGGATTTTCCGGATCCCACCGGAATTCAACCCGGGACAAAAACGTCGCCGTTTTGTCCCGGATTTTGCACTGGAACGGAACGGGATTGATAACTCTGGTTTTGATATCCAATTTAATTTATACATAGAAATAAAGTAGAATCCTTACACACGCTAAGCCTACGAGGATTTTTTTCCCATAAAAAATAATAATGTTTACATATGTAACCTCGACCGATTAAATATACTAATGTTTTAATTATATAATAAAAAATAGATTATGATAGTAATATATATACATATATATATATATACATATATATATATATATATATATAGATATACATATACATATATATATATATATATATATATAGAGAGAGAGAGAGAGAGAGAGAGAGAGAGAGAGATAATCACGGTAATTTAGGGGGCGAGCTTTTTTTCAAGAGTAGAAAAACAACATGATTCAAATTGATTCAAATTATAGTCAATTAAATACTAGGTAAAAAAACACACAAAGAAAGGGTTCAAGTCAACCGAAGTTAGATGGATAAACATATAACTTATGCAATAAAAATCAAGTTAATTTGGATTAACTTATTAAATTCACGTGTGAGGTTATAAAATTAGTATAACTCAATAAAAAAAAAACTACAAAGCCAAATAAAAAAATTAATGTCAAACAATGAAGCCAAAAAATAAAATAAGCCAAAAAAAGAATGTCAACCCCGCTAACTCTTCAAACATATCAAATATTGAAGGATGAAATCGAGAAAAAAATCAATTATGCAAAATGATCCAAAACACAAAATAGCATTTAAAAACAATAAGGATAAAAATCAAAATAAATTAGATAAAAAATATTTCAGAGAGGGATTAAAAGGAAAATTAACTATAACAAAAAGATTAGATAAATTAAAATAATGAAGACCGAATAAGAAAAAATATTATACAATAAATTTGGATTGAATAATGAAACTGAAAATCAATAGAGCGTTTACAAAAAGATTAAGAAAAAAATCAAAAAAACAAAGACCTAGTTGAAAAAAATAATACAAGATAAATCAAGATTGAATGATAAAATTAAAAACAAACAAAACTTTTACAAAATGACCAAAATATAAAAAATTGAAATAATAACAAAGAAAACCTTTCTTGCAAGCACTTCCTCTTAGAGAGTGCGTTTCTTCTAATGCAAATCTTTGGAGGTCAGCTCTGTCTCCTAAAATGCTCATTGGTTGTTCATGCTATCTGATAAGATAACAACCACAACTGCTGTGGAGCCAAGGAGGTCCAAACGTGCACCTGTCAAAAATCCTAAGTTCACGGACAATTGATCAATGTGGGAACATGGGAGAAGTTCGTGCGCATTAAATGGTGCAAGCGTTTGACAACCAGTCTGCCAATATTAGTGATCGTGGGGAGTATTAAGAGTCAGTTTATTAGTGGTAACCCGCGTGGGTAGTACGTGGGGGAGTCAATTTATGTCTTTCAGTTATTTCCCTGTATTCCGTTATTTCCCTTTCAGTATTTATAATTCGCAAATATGCAGTAAAAGGTAGACAATTATTCAGTTCAATTACTGGTTTATTCTTACCACAAAAGAATTATCTTACAATTTATTCATTGCTTTGACTGGGACCTATCATTGGTATCAGAGCAAGGTTACTATGACATCCAACAAGGACAGAATCGAGAATTTGGAAGCTGGGCTGGCTGGAATGCAAGGTGGATTCCAATGATTGGAGCTGGACATAGGAAACAAATTGCATCAATTGGAGGAGGCAGTTTCCAAGCTAACCGATATCCTGCGAGCTAACAAAGGGCCTGTTGACAACAGCCATCAATTTCAAGAAATGGGTTCACGCCCATTCGTGGAAGAAGGTGATTGTTCACGCCAGATAGTGCCATCACAATTGGCTAAACTGGTATTCCCAAAATATGCGGGTGATGACCCAACTGAGTGGTTCAATCGAGTTGGCCAATTCTTTGAGTATCAAGCGACTCCTGACAACCAGAAGGTGTCGTTGGCTTCATTCCACCTTGAAGGTGAAGCTAATCAATGGTGGCAATGGATGCAGAGAACCCACAAAATTGAGAATACTGAGGTAACATGGAAAATCTTTGAGGAGGAATTGTGGGCACGTTTCGGCCCTACAGATTGCGATGACTTTGATGAGGCGTTATCAAGAATCAGAAAGACGGGGTCATTACGTGAATATCAGAAAGAATTTGAAAGGTTGGGAAATCGGGTGTATGGGTGGACCCAAAAAGCCATGGTAGGCACGTTCATGGGAGGGCTGAAATCTGAAATCTCTGAAGCCATACGAATGTTCAGACCACAGACTCTGAAGGAAGCAATCAGTCTGGCAAGGATGAAAGAGGAGCAGCTGCTGCGGCAAAGAAGATTCAATCGACCATCCCTACCAATTCGGTCACTACCTGCTCTACCGTCTACAACGAAGAACACTGCTGTTCCGTTTAAAAGGTTGTCATGGGATGAAATGCAGCGACGACGAGCACAGGGTCTTTGCTTTAATTGCAATGAAAAATTCACAGTCGGGCACAAATGCCAGGGTCCTCAATTGTTATTAATGGAGAATTGTGGGGAATTCGAAGAAGGGGATTGTGAAGAAGTGGATGGTAAAGATGCAGTTGCCGAATCACTTGAGATATCGTTGCATGCTCTCACGGGGTGGACCACCTCGCGGACAATGAGGCTGAAGGTAAAAATTGGAAATCAGGAGTTAATTGTCTTGATTGACAGTGGATCGACACACAATTTCATTAGTGAACGAATGGCAAATTGGCTGCACCTTCCCGTGATTCCCACTGAATCTTTCAGTGTTAAGGTGGCAAACGGGCAACCCTTAAAGTGCCAAGGAAGATTCGAAAATATCCATGTCCTGCTGCAAGGTATTCCGTTCTTCTTAACCCTCTATGCTCTACCACTTATTGGGTTAGATTTGGTGCTAGGGGTTCAATGGTTGGAGCAACTTGGAACCGTGGTGTGTGATTGGAAAAAATTGACAATGGAATTTCGGTGGAATAATCAAGCTCATAAGTTACAGGGAATTGATGCTCCTTCAATTCACTCGGCAACAGTGAAGGAATTAACAAAGAACTTACGCTACCAAAATTCCATGTTTGCTATTTGTGTCCAAACTGCAAATGAAGCACCAAAGAATGGGATTGGCATCGAAATGCAGCAGCTGTTAGATCAATTTTCGGATATCTTCCAAGAGCCGAATCAGGTACCTCCAGCAAGAGAACTAGACCATCGCATTGCCTTGAAAGAGGGAGTTGAACCGGTCAATGTGAGACCCTACAGGTATGCCTATTTTCAAAAAGCTGAAATTGAAAAACAAGTTCATGACATGCTTCAATTGGGACTCATAAGATCTAGTACTAGCTCATTTTCATCTCCTGTTTTATTAGTTAAAAAAAAAGATGGCTCATGGTGTTTTTGCACAGATTATAGGGCACTCAATGCTGTAACTTTAAAAGACCGATTCCCAATCCCAACCGTAGACGATATGTTAGATGAGCTCCATTGTGCTAAAATTTTTACGAAATTAGATCTAACGGTCGGTTACCATCAAGTTAGAGTGCATCCCCCGGATATTCATAAAACTGCTTTTCGTACCCATAATGGCCACTATGAGTATTTAGTCATGCCCTTTGGACTTTGTAATGCTCCTTCTACTTTTCAAGCTATTATGAATTCCATTTTCTGTCCTTATCTTCGCAAATTTGTATTAGTATTTTTTGATGATATATTGATCTATAGTCCCAATTGGTCCATGCATATTGAACATGTTCAAAAAGCTTTTGAAATTTTAAGGCATCACACATTTTTTGTCAAACTAAAAAAATGTGCATTCGGTCAACAAGAATTGGAATACTTGGGTCATATCATCACTTCGGAAGGGGTCAAGGTGGACCAAGGAAAAATCCAAGCAATGGTTGATTGGCCAAGGCCTACTAATATTTCTGAATTGCGTTGATTTTTAGGTCTTGCAGGTTATTACTGGAAATTTGTCCGTAACTATGGTGTGCTAGCTCGTCCCCTCACTAATCTGTTGAAGAAGGGTCAATTCGGCTGGAATGCCGAAGCTGATATGGCTTTTGGAGTTTTGAAGCAAGCCATGACCACAACGCCTACTTTGGCTATGCCTGATTTTGATGATTTCTTTGTGGTTGAGACAGATGCTTCGGGTGATGGAATTGGTGCAGTCCTAACCCAAAAAGGAAAACCGATTGCCTTCATGAGCCGTTCACTAGGGGTTGCGAAACGAGCTTGGTCGACATATGCTCGCGAGATGCTGGCAATTGTAGTTGCTGTCCAGACTTGGAGGCCGTATTTAATGGGGCGAAAATTCTTCATTCATACAGACCAAAGCAGCCTTAAATACATCTTGGAGCAGCGCATCACTACTCCAGAACAGCAAAAGTGGGTCTCCAAACTATTTGGGTATGAGTATGAAATCCTCTACAAACCGGGCAAAGAAAACTCAGCCGCAGATGCCTTGTCACGCAGAGTGGGCAGCCCGTGTCTTCAGGCCATTTCAGTTCCAACATCGCAGCTATGGGACTCTCTTTGGGAAGAAACACGACAAAGTCCTTATATGCAGCGAATTGGGAAATTAGCAATTGACAACCCGGACAGCCCTTACGCATGGAGACAGGGGTTGATTTGTTACAAAAACCGCGTGGTTGTACCCCCACAGTCCACTTTCATCAATCAATTATTACATGACTTTCATGACTCTCCAATTGGCGGACACTCCGGCGTGCTGCGTACCTATAAACGCTTAGCACAACAGTTCTATTAGCCATCCATGCATCGCATTGTCCGTGCTTATGTTGCAGCCTGTGATGTTTGTCAAAGGGCTAAATCAGAAACTCTTTCCCCAGCTGGTCTCTTGCAGCCGTTGCCCATTCCGCAGCAAGTATGGGAAGACATTAGCATGGACTTTGTTGAAGGTCTGCCCCCTTCAAACAGGAAAAACTCCATACTCATGGTGGTCGATCGTCTCAGTAAGTCGGCCCACTTTATACCCCTAGCGCATCCATTTACTGCGAAGGTGGTGGCTGAGAAGTTTGTGGAATTTATTGTGAAATTGCATGGCATGCCGAAATCCATAATAAGTGACAGGGATCCGATTTTTATTAGCAATTTCTGACGCGAATTTTTCAAATTGGCAGGAACTTCATTGAAGATGAGCTCATCTTATCACCCGCAAACGGATGGCCAGACGGAGGTGGTCAATCGGTGCGTCGAGCAATATCTACGCTGTTTTGTACATCAACAGCCACGGAAATGGTGTTCTTTCCTGCCATGGGCTGAATACTGGTATAACACAGCCTATCACTCATCAACTGGTATGTCTCCATTCCAAGCTTTGTATGGCAGATTGCCACCCCCAATTCCCCACTATGATAGGGGATCCTCTCTTGTTAATGAAGTGGATCAGCAACTCACTACAAGGGATGACATACTGCGTCTCTTTAAGCTCAATTTACAGGCTGCAAACAACCGCATACAACAAGTGGCTAATTCGAAGCGCCGTGATCTTGAATTTCAGATAGGCGACTGGGTCTTTCTTCGATTACACCCCTATCGCCAGCGTACAGTTTTTCCAAGGGCTTCACAAAAATTAGTCAGCCGTTTTTATGGTCCATTTCAAGTTGAGGATCGAATTGGGCAAGTAGCCTATAAGCTCAAGCTTCCTGAAGGGTCTCGCATTCATCCCGTTTTTCATGTTTCCTTACTTAAGAGGAAATTGGGGGACTCAATTGTGCCTATTATGGATCTGCCAGCCTCCTCGGAAAATGACGGTGAAGTTGAGCTGCAGCCAGAGACTATCTTGGACACGCGATGGGTCAAGAAAGGGTCCAAGTTTGTTGAAGAAAATCTGGTGAAATGGCACTCTCTTCCAATCGATGATGCCACGTGGGAAAACGCTCAGGAACTGCAGAGCAATTTCAGCCATTTAAACCTTGAGGACAAGGTTCCTTTTCATGGGGGGGGTATTGATAAGATAACAACCACAACTGCTGTGGAGCCAAGGAGGTCCAAACGTGCACCTGTCAAAAATCCTAAGTTCACGGACAATTGATCAATGTGGGAACAGGGGAGAAGTTCGTGCGCATTAAATGGTGCAAGCGTTTGACAACCAGTCTGCCAATATTAGTGATCGTGGGGAGTATTAAGAGTCAGTTTATTAGTGGTAACCCGCGTGGGTAGCACGTGGGGGAGTCAATTTATGTCTTTCAGTTATTTCCCTGTATTCCATTATTTCCCTTTCAGTATTTATAATTCGCAAATATGCAGTAAAAGGCAAACAATTATTCAGTTCAATTACTGGTTTATTCTTACCACAAAAGAATTATCTTACAATTTATTCATTGCTTTGACTGGGACCTATCACTATCTGTTTGATTTTACCAAAAGTACAGCTGATTTAGTAAGCTGGATTGACAGTTTTCCTTGGACTATGCAGTGGGGCAACGAACTATAAAACTTTTCAAGCTCACCCAGACAAAAAAATTCCAAAGTAGAAATGTGGTTCACATTTTTTGAATCTTTGTAATTTGACAAATGGCTTTTGAATGCTTTAATGGGAAATTGATTTCCAGTCTTAATTGTGTGACAGATGTAAATATATATGAAGCAAAATGTCCCAATTTCTCTTGTTTTTGGTTACTGTTCTGAGGAATTTGGATGTCGCCCTTTCATAAGTTGCACCGGCTTGTTTCCTTGTTTGTGTAATGCATGGAGAGTAATTAACTGTTCTGCAACTTATGATTTCTATATAAGCAAATCCCTTTCTTGTTTTTTCTGAAGACAGCTTGGTCTCCAACTTTTTGTTCAGACCACAGGAAAAGTGTAGCACACACTGCTGGTCTTCCGATATTTGTTTTTATTTTACGTTTTTGAATTATCTGATTTGACATTTGTATCAATCTGAGAATTAAATGAAAATTGTCCATTTGGTAGAAAACTTGAATTTAACGAAGATTTTGTGTACTTAGTGGTTGTTTGTTTGATTGTGTTCTTGAATGGTCTAACACATGCAGACAGGGATGTAAGGTTAGGAGGGGGGGTCCCCCGATGCTGGGCTGTGCTTTGTTAGAATTGAAATCTGTGCCTTCGCTAAATCTTTGTTTTGCATAATTGCAGCAAGCGTCATCATGAAAAGCTCTTAAACCAAGATAAAATAAAAGATGCTCGGAGAGAGTAAAGCATCTTGTGTTCAAGTGTTTTTGGTAATCAAACAGCAAAAGGAGACTTTTCTGTGGCGAGAAAAAAAAACACTGCTGGTCAAAAGGACTTGCATTAAAATTGGGTCTACTTTAAGCTCTGGAATGCCAGTTCAGACGTCAATTATTTGTCCCCCAGTGTTGTTGCATTAAGAGATTGTTCCGAATTGTGCATCCACGAAACAGGATGCTCAAGAAATGAGAATTCTCAAATCTGAGAGCTCAGGTGATGTTGTTTTGATTCATCAGATGATTCGATTTTTCCCAACACAAGATCATGCGTGGCTGCTGTCAGGGATGATTCCAGACAGATTTTCAGATTCTTGTAGTACATGGAGAATTCTTGTAATTAGACATTACATTTTTTCTGTTTTTCGTAATGATTTTCGCAGTAGGGTGAGCTCCTACCTCTTAGCTTAATTTGATGATGAAACTTCATTTATAAAAATCTGCAACTGGGAACACTCGGGGAAAACCGATACCTTATACGGGAACTATTTAATGTCTAATTTCGATTCTTTTTATGTGAATCCAACCGAATCAAGTTCAACTTTAAGCTATAGAATGCTAGGAGAAAAAAATGCTTGAATGTGATCGCAGAAATAATCAATTAAAGCAAGCAAGCGCACGAAAAGAAAAAATACATGGTTTTTAATTAATAGTAAATTCTTTTGTCATGGTAAATAGTAATTCTAATTATTTGATGATGTCTTTTATCATATTTTTGTGAGAATTAAGATAAAGTGCAATAATATCTCAGCTAGCAAACGCCAGCCAGTCAAACTAATTCAACTCGTGGTTACCTTTTACAGGTTTCCGAAGAACACTTCACTGCATGCAAAATGTTCTATTCTTGAAAGCTGATGCAGTGAGCGGGTTCGTTTTTTGATTTCCACTTCATCATCTCGATTTTGGGTCTATGAGAAAGGTTTGAGAAGTAAATTGCTGTATTTTTTTCCCATTTTGTTCGATGGAGAACAGTAGAAGTAGTCTTAGGAAGCGTTCAGAATTGCAAATTACAATCTAAAACTTGTTTTTTTTCCTTTTTTTTCATCAGATTTTACCAGTGTGTGACAAACAGAGACACGTACGGTATCGTTAGATGAGAAGGACATTGCTGTTATCTTTCATGCTGGTGTGAAAAAACAGCAGCAACAACTATTGATGAGTATTGTAGTATGAGATCAACTAGAAACACATAAAACTTTACGTGGTTCGGTGATGTGTTTATATCCATGGGCAGGGATCGAGAAGGTCCCAGTAGGGTTGCATGATATATATTTATAATAAATCTTGAAATATTAATAATAATTTTCATAACAGCTGCAATGCCATAAATCTTTAGTGTCATTTTCCCGCTCTTTTCTCCATCTCTACCTGGCCAGTCGATCCCTGATCTTTAGTAACGGATGGTTCATTAAAAAATTGAATAGCAGGTGGTCAACTTTTACAGCCATGGCGATAGCCATGTTACACAGTATGCATCACTTAATAAACCCTATTTCCCCCCTGCTTTTCCCTCTCATGCCACCCATCTTTATGGCTCTGTTCAAAGCTTTAACAGGCCACCCTGTATTTCTTTCCATTCAAGCTTGGAATCGAACTGTTTAGGGAAAACATTGATGAAGCTTCTCTCACCTCCTATCTGCCCCTTTTTTCCACAAGTGGGAAACCAAAAGAGATATCCTTTAAACACCCCTGTCAAGATCATCATGCATTTCTTTCGTGGGTTTTTCATTTCATTTTAAGTTCTCCAATCCGAAATAATAATGGGATTTTTAATAATACATTTCTTTAATTCACAAACGAGCATGTCAATGCCTTCTTCCATTGCACAGTCAGTTTGCTTATAATTAAGATGAGTTAATGAGAGGTGAGGCAGGTGGGAGAAAGCTTGTGGTATGCTTCTATTACTCGATAGATACCGACAAAAAGCTCTTGCTTAATTTGACCTCAATTTTATACGCGAATCCCTGAGATTTGAACCCAGTTATTATCAATCATTGACAAGTGTCCTCGATCTTCTCCGCCAAACTAGGTGTTTGTGTCATTCAATTCTCAATCCGTAATACATACACTCGATCGAGATACATGTGCTTGTACAAAGGATCGATTTTGTCTCGTTCGATGCCTGAAATGTTAAAAGCTGTACAGTTCGATCCCTATATAGGTAGTGGGGATCACAATTTGCGTGCAACAAGCAAAGTGAATATTTGGGTTCTCAAAGCAAGCAAAGCCAAAGTTTCTTCTTTAACACTCTCTGAAAAGCATGATTAGAAGGGAGGGAAGGTGTAGAAAGTGGGACTCCATGTCAATATATGACCCACAAAAAGATACTTGCTCATAATCTATTGTTAACTTATCCTCATTTTTCACGTATAAAATGGCCCATGAAAAAACAATGCATGGCCAAATATCAAACAGTCTCTCTCTCTCTCTCTCTCTCTCTCTCTCTCTCTCTCTCTAGTTGCTACACAGTTGAGGGGGATGCTGTCTGGTTCGAGACCATTCACCTGAAGCGCCGCCCACATTCATCTTTTGAGTGATCTCGGACCAGGCTTCATTCCCCCCAACTAAAAATCACAGACTAATTAACCTCTTGGCTAGCTAGAAACCCTTAATTGTGAAACTTCAATCAATGGCTTGATATCTGTAGCCCACTACAGTTCTTTAGCTCTCGAAATCTGGCAATCTTGCATTATGTTCAGCATTTCAGTTTAAGTCTATTTCTTATATATATTCTCTTCGCAGCTCACAAGAAAACACCAGTGAAGATGAAGAAGACACGCGCATACATGTACAATTGAGGCAGATTAAAGAATCAGATGTGATCTTCTTGCTAGCTAGAATCAATATATTTAAACAGGTATGCCATGCTAAAGTTTTCTACTATACAGTAACTTCTCTAGTGATGATAATCACACCCACAATTTCCTTTGTGATTTTCTCAATATTGACTGTAAAAACTCCATTGAAATTGCGATCAAGAGGACCTGCTCTTACGTGACAAGCTACATCCTAGATAGATCAATTAAGGAAGTTGTACTTTTACTGCAATGCTGTGTCTGTTTGTGTGTTAAAGCATTCATCAACATGCCAAAATTAGGGAGGGTGCTGTAAATAAGAACCTAGCTAATTACGTCATCAAAGATAAAGCATGCATCTCTCAAGAAGTCACTTACTAGTTGAAAAACTTCGAGGCGTGGAGGGGAAAAGAACAGAAAAACATTGAAAAATGATTGTTTTTTTTCTTGGAGTTTGGTTCCAGATGCCACCTCAAGCCAGTCTGAACGACCTTTCTGTGTTCTTTACCAGATTCGTTGAAAAACAGAATCTGTGTTTAGTGTGAAAATCTGACTGGAACGAGAGAAAAACACAAAAACAAAGTCGTGTTTTAACTTTCTTGTGGTTGAGATTTTGGCAAATTGGCTTTGCTTGTAGAGAGTTGCAAAGAATATTGAAGCTTGTAGTTTGCTTTCACTTTATTTGTTGCATGAGAGGACTGTCTGCAGCCAAATTGAGCTTTGAACTCGCTCCTTTTTGCCCTACGACTGCCATCATCACCCACCAGCTCCTTAGTCATCAATGCCATGTGGGTCTGTTTCTACGCATATCTTCTTCTTTCCCACGAGAGGGTTTGAAAAAAACCAAAAAATCGATTAAATCAAGAAAACTGAAAATATTAAACGAGAAAAAACAAACCAGAAAAAAACCATATTAAACCGATTATATTTTAAAAAAAAAAAGTCAGTTTGGTTTGGTTTTCGGTTTTTGAAGTAAAAAACCGATTAAATCAAGAAAATCAAAAAAACATTAATTGAGAAAAAACAGACCGGAAAAAAACCTGATTAAACCGATTAGATATTTAAAAAACAAATCTGATTCAGTTTGGTTTTTAAAGTAAAAAACTGATAAATCGAAACCGAACCAATTCAAATTAAACAAAAATATGCTATATATTTTTTTTATTTTCCAGTTCAGTTGAAATTTTTTTGATTTGCTTCAATTTTAGTTAAATGGGAAAAGGGAAAGCATAGTTAAAGTTTAAAAAAAATCAGTTTTTTTGTTAAAAAAAAACCGAACTAAATTGAACAGAAACCAGTCAATTTAAACCAGGTCTAGTCCGGTTCAGGTTTTTTTTTTGAATTCTTTTTTTGGTTTAATTATTTTTATTGATAAAAATTGAATCGAACCAAAAATAATTACAGTAAATTTTATATGCGATATTCACCATTCACTCCTTGGATCATGTCCGAGGTGGGTTTAATCAGCATAAATGATGGGGATTATATGCTCATAATCATCGACTCGTGATCAGTAATAATCTATTCATAAATTGCAACCTTTTTGTCTGATATGATCATGATCATCGTACTCACAATCATAGTAAAATACAGATAGATATAAATGATCTGATATTGGCATGTATTTAGCTGACATGTATGACGCATCTATTAGAAAGATCATATAAGCATTGTCACCTAATATTTTAAACAACATCTTTTATAATTATAATTATTCACTAAATCTTATCAAATAAATTCTTGATTATCATTAACTTAATTTTTTTATTAATGATTTATTAATTGTAAAAAAAACATATACTGTTATCATTCATATTTTTTACAACAACAAAAAAAGAGTCATAAATGATGTGCAAATAATATGCACGTGTCTTTTAAATATGTTTTATATATATATATATATATATAAAGATTAACCATATATTAGCTTATTAATAAATAAAAATGTATTTTTCTATATACGGTTAGTGCACAAACCAATACCTAGGCAGAGATCTTTCATGGAATTTTGAAACTCATAAATTTCCGTACAGTAAAGTAGTCACGTGATTTTGTTTGTAGGAGAAGAGAATCATAGGAAAGGACGTAATTTTTGTATGGAATAGATAGATACGAGTGGCACTTGAGACTTTATAATCGAAAGATAGATGAGTCAAAAGAGAAGAGAGACATCTTGAGTGTGTATGGCAATTCGCATGAGAAAAAAGTATTCCCTATGCTCGATAAAGCCCATATTCAATACCTTTTTTATTTTTTTTGTGATTTGACGACATGGAAATTTGTAAAAAAGCATTCAAACAAATTTAAAAAACACTAGGAAAAAAAGCAATTTTAAAAGAGAGCAAAAATGTAGAGGTCATTTAAAGCTTATGTGGCCGAGTAATTGATGTTTTTTTTTTAAAATATTTTTTATTTGAAACTATATCAAAATAATATATTTAAAAAAAAAATAAACTATATTCTTTACATCGAAAAAAATGAAGGAGTTAAACTCAAATAAAAAATTAAAAGAATAAGATCTACAGTGAAAAATATATATGATCAATTTCAATCGAATGATAAAATTAAAAAAAAATCAAAACTTTTATACCAAAAAAAGTAAGGGATTTACAATCAAACTCAAAATTAAAAGAATAAGGACTGAAATAAAAGAAAATTATATAATCAATTTTAATTGAAGTACAAAATTAACAGAAATCAAAACTTCAATGACAAGCATTAGGACGAGAAAAAACAATCAAAAAACCAGAGACTGTAATGATAAAATCATAAACCAAGTGGACTTCCGTATAATTTATGTTGTAGCCTTGTAGGAGAGAGAGAAAGGGAAAAAAAAGATTAATCGACCACCGACCAGTTTGCGATGACATAAGACGACATGCTCACTATTATATGGAAGAGGACATGGCGTCGCAACCAGTAAGACAATGGATGGACAATTTTAATTATCTCAAGACGTCGCACACATCGCCTAAAATGCGTGTAAGAAAGAAAACCATCAATGTGTCAGGCAGACGCACCTGTAATTTTTGCAGAAAAAAATATTTTTAAAATATGAAATTATCTAAACACCACTTCAGTCAACGCCTGAATTTTGTTTTTTTTATGGCATATCTGTATTGTTACTGTTTAGAAAAAAATGAAATACCAAAATCACCTCATCGATTGCTCTTGGTTTTTGTCTTGTTTGAGGACACTATGGTTATTTTATTGTTTACAACACTGTAAAAACTGAAAATATATATGGGTAGTCAATTGTTTGTTGTATGCCAACAGGGATAAACTGAAATTTTATTGTACAAAAAACCTGGAAAAAGATACAAATATCTCTAAACGACCAGAGAATATCAATTGATTTCGTGGAGAAATTGAAAATGTCCTCAATTCTAGAGTTAAAAATTTATGCACTGACAGGTAAAACAATAATTATACTATTACAATTACTGCAATAGTTAAAATCCCACACGGGATAACTTATGCTTGAATATCTCTTTTGCTCGTAGATCATCAGTTGTTATCAATCCAATAATACAGCCCAAGACTTGTGTATGAAAGTACATTTGAGTATAGTTGACTCGTGTATAAAAGTACATTTGAGTATAGCTGACTCGTATATTTTTTAAGTGTTTTTTACAGTATTTTATGTCATTAAAATCATTGGAAAGACGGGGGGAGATATCACTGAGTATTCATTTTCTTTATCAACGAGTATATGGAGTAAAAATTATACCAAAAATATTATTGAATTGTCAAATGAATGGTTAAGACATGAAATGGACAAGATGTTTTTTCTAATATTATTCAACTCTTAATCTTCTGAATTAAGTCGATGGTGTAATATTTTGTTCCAATTTATATTACATGCTTAAACATCCTATCTAGCATGTATAAAGTTCCTGCTTCGACTAAGTGCATGTTTGTGAGAGTGATTAAAGTTGTTTTTAAAAGTATTTTTTTTCTTTATAAATGCATCAAAATGATATTTTATTTTTATTTTTTTAAAATTATTTTTGATACCAACACATGAAAATAATTTAAAAAATATCATTTTTTTAATTTAAAATAAAAAATAATTTTTTTTTTTCAAATTTATCCATAAACATTTTTGAAACATAGTGTCAAATACCTTCTAATTTAAACACAAATTCAATATCTTTACTATTGAATCAATGGGATAAATACCCATGTTAAAATACTTGTCATGATTTGTCAAACAATCCTTCTAATTTTTATTAGAGTTTTTATAGATAAAATCCTTTTAAATATATATTTTTTATAAATATATCTGATCCAAAATATCTAAACTTGGTAGTTGACTAAGTCTAGTACACATTGAAAATCACCGATTATCAGATCCAAAATAACACAGGTCTAGAAAACAAGCTAGGTTATTAAAGAAGAAACCAAGTCGTGTAATTATATTAAAGAACCATTATCCCATATGCTTAAAAAAATCTTTTTATTTATATTAAGGTGCCTCATCAACTACAAAAGATTTCACGTTGTCGCCAATCACCTTGCAGCAATTTATAAGTAATTTATATGTTGTGTCGTGCGTGTCAATGATGATAATAGTGATAATAATAATAATAAGTGCTTGTCCACGCCTATTTAACCATATCGTGCTCATGGATCTGTTTAAGTTGATCGATTAGGTTCACCAATTTACTTTTATTTAATTAAAATGAATTTTTGACATGAAAAGACAGTCTTTCGTTCAAGGACTAAAATGAAGTTTCATGAAAAAGTCCTAAGAAGTCCCTCCAAAGCTTCTGTAAGAAAAAATAAAATACAGGGAAAAAAAATCCATAGAACATTATTTTTTTAATAAAAAAAATAAAATGCCGGGCCTTGCCTACTTTGGGTGGTTTTATCAGCAAAATAATTTTTAATAGTATTGTTGCTTTTTTTTTTATTAATATAGATTTTCAATCAGCTTATGTGTATCTTAACTAATCTTACAAACTCTAAAATTAATAACAGTTTAAATTTTCACTAATTCTAAAATTTATAAGACTCAAATTGGTAATATTTAGAAAACAACCTCAAGTAGGCAAGGCCTGACATTTTATTTTACGTATTATAAAAAAAATAACGTTCTATAGATCTTTTTTTCCCCTGTATTCAATTCTCATATTTTTAAATCTTTAATGGTTTGGCCCTCCTTCAACTTCATGTTGTTTTCCATTTTATCTGCTCCTTTCTGTTTCTAAAAATAAAACATGGAAAAGAAGTGGATGAAAAGGAGAATTTTGATTGAGAAAATGAGGCATTTTTGGAAAAGAAAAAAAAAACTAAATGAAAGATAATCAATATATGTTGGGAGACTATTTAATTATCTATCATACTATAGAAACTAATCAACTTAAATTAGAGGGATTGGACTTAACCAGTGTAAAATAAAAGAAAAAAATCAACTGGTTTTTTAGGATTTTTTTATGTGATGAAATCCCTTTCTCAGGGAAATATATTTTATGGACCCAGATAAGCGAGTAAAACTTTAGTTGTCCCAAAATTTTACAAGAAGTGCACGTCCGGCTCAAACTCAAGATATGCTGAGCAGATTTCAAACTCTTTATCGTCACGCCACGCTCATTAAAGATTGATTTTTTTAAGACGTTGCATGGCAAATTTGTTATTGTATTTTAAAAGTATTTAAAAAAATTAAAAATATTTATTTATTTTAAATTATTATTTTTAGTATTCTATGTAATGATATTAAAAATACTATTTTTAAAAAATATTTTTCATTACAAACATTAATCAATTAAACAAAACGGGCCAGATCCAAGATCACAGCTTTATATGCCTCAAACTTTTTATCAACCCACAGCTCCGAGTCCAATCAAATCGTTTCGCGACTGAATTGTGTAGGTGGCACGACATGGATGGAAGGGAACAGGTAACCTAGAGTGCATCATATAGCACCGAATAAGAGCAGGGAATATCTCCTTCCGCGAGGCACCTCCTTTTACCAAAAATCTTTTTTCTTTTTTATTTATCAAGCTAAAATTCACTTTTCAACTTTTAAGTTGTAGTCTTATCCTCATGATTAAGACTGAAATTTCAGGTGCTTACTTTACTTACGCAACCCTTACCCAGACGAAACGGAAGAGCGTGCAAACTCATCCAACCACGCCCAAAAAACTATAGAAGTTTTTTTTTTTTTTTTTTTAGAAAAAAAAAGAGTTTATCTGGATGGTTAATTGGTTTTAATGGAGTATTAATTAAGGTATTGTTTGATATTGTGTTTTAATATTCAAATAATGGATGATAGATATTTTTTTATTATTACTATTATGTAAAGAATATAATAATTACTTAATCCCAATTAAAACATAATTAATTTCAAATCAAATATAATTAAAAATAATATATGCACTATTTCATTCTATATATCTTGTCATAGAGACACGAGTTGATTGACAGACTTTATATTTTTTGTTTCACGTATCCTTCTCAAATAATTTTAAATTTTGACGATAAAATTAGTAAATTTTAACTTCTGCTTCTCTAGAACTTTTATTTTTTTAATCCACCCCAAACCTAATATTTTGACCCTTCCGTGATTGTCAAATAAATTTATAAGATATCAAATATAATTTTTAATGTTTATCCAAATAAAAAAAATATAGAAAAAAACAGAGAAAAAAAATGAAAAATAATTTAAATTAATGTTTAAATCAAAATTCCACCCAATACTTGAGCTGTTAATCGTTTTTACCGGAATTAATTGAAAACTAATATCATAAAAAATTTACCAAGTCCTCCTAAAAGGGAAAGAGGAACGTGTTTTAGACGCTCCTTCATATGTACGTATCGAATGCCACATAAACCTCCCTCCTGCTCCCAAACCAAACTCTCATCAACGGTTAGACAACTGCCACGTCATGTGGACAACGAAATCAACCTCCAAAGTCCAACCCCATCCTCCTTTCTCTCTCCCCGGATTTACTCCCTCCCTCCCTCCCTCACCAAAATCCCTGTCTCTGGATCTGTCAGAGACTAAAAAGAAAATATTCAAAATCAACAAGCAAACAATTAATCCCCATGTAGATCGTCAACCCTCTCAGCCCAGCTCAGCCAAAAAAAAAAACTATTTTTTTTCGTAATGGACGAGCCTTTCTTCGATATGATGGAGTTCTTAAAGAAACCTTCAATGACTGAAACACTCGTCGACATTTTGCTATGTGCAGTACCAATATGGCTAGCCGTTACGATCGGCCTCGTTATTGGCTGGTCTTGGCGGCCTAGGTGGACTGGCTTGGTCTTTCTTGGCTTGAGGAGCAAGTTTAGGTTCCTTTGGACCGCGCCTCCTGGATTTGGAGCTCGGCGTCTCTGGCTCGCTTTTACGGCTATCTCGGCTTTATCTGTTTGCCGCACCATTTGGTCCAGTTTCAAGGGCAAAAATAAAAAATCAGCACCCGCCTCTGCGGCTTCAACTTCGGCAACCTCGCCGGGGAATCCAGGGGATAGAAGTGGCGGTTCTGTTAGGTTAGCTGCATTTTCTTTTCCTTTTTCTAGTTATTTTTCTTCTCGATATTAAATTGCTTGTTCTGGATGCGGCCCTTCTCTAACTAATTGAAATTTCTAATTGCAATGAAATTATTTTTGCGTTTCGCACTCCTCCCTGCTCTAAATTCCCTAACAGTTGAGGTAAATTAGCAAAAATGCATGCTAGTTCGCTGATTTTGCTTACAGTGATGAAGTGTGCTAGTTTGAGATCATTGAGGCCTACTTATCACAATTGTGCAGTTGCATACAAGTTTAGAGTAATACGAGTTCTTTAGCTACTGCTTTAAATTGCTATGGGAAATGTAATGTGATGGAATGATACAAAGTTGGCTGTATGGGTGTGATAATTGAGTGTTAAACATGTATTTGTCAATCCATTTTTTAATAGGTAATATCATAAATGATGAATTTTATGAGTTCAGTTTCTAGTTTATGTATTTTCTGGTATCTAGGAACGTGAGACTTTGTGCATTTCTTAGTTCTAGTTACACCTATTTGCTAGATATATTCGAATCCTGTTTGGAAACCATTTGTAGGGGTAAATACCAAGTCCTGGTGATATTAACTGATGTCAAGTCACTGTTTCAAAGAGTTAGAGCATCTGACATTTCTATGTTGTGATTATTGAAATTTTTAGGTAGTAACTGGCGGCTTCTAGTGTTATAAGCATGGATCAAATTAAACAGTGTTTGCAGTGACAGTGTTGCCTGGTTGCTTAAATGCTTTTATTGGGTATTGTCCTTTAGTGAGAGTAAGCCAGATATCTTCCTTCAATGAAATATTCCATATTATTAGTGGACTTTGTCACTCTTCCAGACAATGGATTCTCGAAGTTCTTTCTGGCCTCTCTGGATAATACGATATATGATAATTGTAGCTTTGGCTCAAGAAAACAAAAATAATAATTTAAATTCTCAGGGTCTCTTGATATGTGTTGGTTGTGCCTTTATCTTCAAAAAAAAAAGTTCTCTTATGATATTTGTCACTGTAGCTTTTAATTTGAGTGATCTCAGATTCCTTGAAAAACTAGCTTCCAAACTCTCTCTCTCATGCGCGAACAGAAGATGTGAAAAGTTTCATTGGATTATTGGAGGGTGTTAATTGATTTTGGGCTTGTATTTGTTTGAGTTGTGTCATGTAAGATGCCTGGCTATCATTAATGTGTTGTTATGGAAATGGTGTACTATTGGTTCATAAAGATGACCTGGTTTGTGGTATGCTACTTTCATGCAGTTCCTCTGGTGAGTTAGAGGACAGGGAGGACATTATTACAGAGAATGACATAGAACACCTATTGCATCTGCTGGAGGGGAGGGATGGACAGATGGAATGGCAATGTGTGATGGAAAGGTCAACCTCAAACATGAGATACCAAGCTTGGCGCCATGAGCCTAAGGTAGATTCAAAAGGTGTTTCATTCTGAAACTGCCTGTGAGAAATAGTTGTGGCTTTTTTAACAACCATCCTGTAACCACATGGTTCAAGTATCATTACTTTATGCTTGGATTGTTTAATCATGGGAGCTTATGAATATAACAGAAAATTTTCCAACTTGGTTCCCTTTGCATTTTCTGGATTCGGTCTTGAGTCTATATGCTATTCCACCTGTCATGTATTTCCATGGTTGGTTGTTTAGTTAATGGATAAAATGCCTAGTGCTGTGTGCCTAGATGCCTTAGCATGCACATTCTAATATGTTTGTGTAGCCCATCATTCAATGTTCGATAATGTTTCCTTTATTGGCCTCCTTCCTTCTGTTCAAATTATGTAACAAATGGCAATGCTAGATAATGACTAGATAATGTTGTTGAGAGCAACACATTAACTCCTGGGGTTATTTTTTTTTCTATCAGGAAGGTCCCACGGTTTACCGAAGTAGATCTGTCTTTGAGGATGCGACTCCAGAGTTGGTTAGAGATTTCTTCTGGGATGATGAGTTTCGACCTAAATGGGATACAATGCTTGCTTACTTCAAAATACTTGAAGAATATCCTCATACTGGAACAATGATTGTGCACTGGATAAAAAAGGTTTGTTGTATCATTTATGCACAAAGTTGTATTTATTGATATTTTGTTTCCACTTTCTTGTTTTAGCATGTATCATTGATTGAGAAGAGGTTTGCTTCTCCAATTTGCAGTTCCCATTTTTCTGCAGTGATCGAGAATATATTATTGGTCGAAGAATATGGGATGCTGGGAAGACATATTATTGCGTGACCAAGGTACTGATGGAGACATCTTATATTGTTGCTTTCTGTTGCTTTTTGTCCCTTGTTTCTTTTTCATTCTTTTGAAGAACAGCTCCCTTTCTGTTTTGCCTTTTCTATTACAGAGGAAGAGTTTGAATGGAGTTCTATGGTTAATTTAAGTTTGAAATAGTGGCGAATGGTAGTGTAGGGTTCTTGTTTCTGATATATGAAAACTTGAAATGTTCTTTGTTTTGTCTATCAATTCAATCATTCCTGTACATGGTAGTGTATCGGCATCTAGATTGATTTAACATTTAAATCTCCCTTTTTGACCTTGGTCTGAAATTTTTCTTCCTTCATCTTGCATTGGTTGTTGAATGCTGTGGCAATCTTTGTTGACATGCAAATCTACAAAATTGCAGGGGGTGCCTTATCCAGGCCTGCAAAAGCGTGACAAGTTAAGGCGTGTCGACCTTTATTTCTCAGGTTGGGTCATTAGGGCAGGTGAGTACTGTTGTTGGTTACAAGAATCTCCATTTCACAATTTGACGGGCTTTATAACTGAGAAAGTAACGGTGCCTTTTGTTTTGCGTCTTTGATGCACGCATGAAGTGGAATCTCGTAAAGGGGACGGACAGATGTCTGCATGTGAGGTAACCCTTTTACATTATGAGGACATGGGGATACCCAAAGATGTGGCCAAGTTGGGGGTTCGTCATGCTATGTGGGGAGCCGTGAAGAAACTGCATTCTGGTATGAGAGCATACCAGAATGCAAGGAAATCAGAAGCTTTGTTGTCCAGAAGCGCACTTATGGCAAGAATTACCACAAAAATATCTTTTGATGAAGACCTGGATTCTTCAGAAACAGTTGATGATGATGAGGAGGATAGAAGTCCAGCTTTAGATATCCAAAGACACAAGGATCACGGTATTGATTGGAAATGGATAGCTGTAGGCGGAACAGTAGCACTGGTTTGCGGACTTCACTCTGGTGCGATTGGGAAGGCTTTGTTGCTCGGAGCAGGGCAGAGACTTGCACGGAAGTGAGAGTGTTCCATATCCGTTTCAAGGATATTTTTATCCACTTGTTGAGTTATGGACCGATATTTATCGAAGATGAATGATTTATATTTTTCTCTCAGTGGCTCTCGTGGGTAAGCTCCCTCGCCTCCAAAACTTTCATATTCACGGAAGGTATCTGTTAATTATGCAATTTTGTTTGTGAAAAGAGCGAGTAGCGGGTGGTTTTGGAATTTCACAATTTATGAAGCTCAACAGGGATGCCTAGGTTAGGAGGTAAACACAAGTCGACCCCCATAAGCTAGCTGTAGCTTTGAGGGAGGGCTGGGATGAATCATCGGCCTAAATCCAAGCTTAGGCCATTCTCTCATTATTATATGAGTGTGCATCTACCATAAAACGGATTCTTGTTGAAGTGCCCAATTAAACTGGTAGTTGTCTAGGATTATGAAAGCCACCTGCAAATATATCTCGAATGTTTCGTCCTTTATAATTAAAGTCTGTATTTTATTTAAGCATGAACACGTAAATTTTTTTCTTGATATGATATCTGATCGCATTATAAGAGTTGCTTTTTAAGACTATTGGAACCAGGATTGATGTTATTCCGGCATCTGTTTACCACACGATGCCATTATACATCAAACCAGTTGTGCACCCGCCTTAAGCGAGGGTGTAATTTCTATGTATAAAAAATGGCTCGGGTTGGTTAACCACGTGCTTTGTTTGGTGCTCAAATAAATTCCCAGGTTTTATTCGAACAGAAGTTTGAATACTAGACTTGGAAAAAAATAAAAAACAACTGTAGTTTTCATTAATCTTCAGCATTGAATATATATCAGCTTGTTATGACCTATTTTAAGTTATTTGTCTGTATAATGTATATTAGATTCATGTATATCTTTATGATTAGTGATTAAATATAGTATTAGCAATAAATCAAAATCAATATAGCCTCGTGAATGCAAGATGACTTATTATGATAACAGTCATGTCCTCGAGAATCATTAAAACAAAAGCGAACGACATTCATCCACGCAACTCTCTTCAAAATAATAATAATAATAAATCATAAATAAGATTAATAATTCACTTTTCATTTTTTTGTATACTTAAAAGCCCCAAAAGAAAATACATCTGCAGTGGACGGTGGACGGGGTGACGCCTCGTATAAAATCATCATGTGAACGGAATAATTTTAGAGACATTCATCTTGTGTGCAGCATTAGAAGAAGAAGAAGAAATAAACATCCTCAATAATGATCACAGATGATTAATCAAACATTGACGGCCAGCAAAATCAAATGAGGGCAAAGCGTGGAACTTGAATTAGTATGTCTAATAATGATTAAGTGCTGATTGAGGCTTTAATGTCGTTAATTCTCTGGTATATGTGCTGCCATTTGCTCAACAGGCTAAGAACATGGATGTTATATATAGGCATCTCATTGGCTCTGTAGTAATAATACTACTGCTACTGCTACTACTAATATTCATCCATGTCATGGATTTTAACCAGGCTTTTATGATTTTTATGATTGGTATTGTGATGTATAATTTTTTAATTTTTTAATTTATAATATTATCATATTAAAATCATTTAGAAATAGAAGTTTCTGCAGTATAAAACACTCGGATAATCAATCAGAAAAAAGAAAAGAGTAAATACCATGAACATGGGTGAATCGGCAAGACAATCGGTCAAATATCATTGAAAACGTTCGACAAAACTAATTTCGTAATCAAATCCTTTATGATGAAAGATGCATTAATTAATTTGTAGTGTAGCATTATTCTTTCCACAAAAGAACAAGAGCAAACGGGTGGTTCTTGCATCTTGTATTGTCTCCTTGGATAAGCAAAGCTTGAAAGGGACTTATCCCTTTTCCATGGACATGGTGAAGCTCGCCTCTACTGGTGATACAGGATGGTCCAGATCCTTCAATGGCGATAGATACTTGTACACATGCAAACCCCTGATCTTCATCTGTCAAGCTGCTGGCCATCTGATCTAGTTTTAAAACAAGCGATCTTTCCTCCCCTTCCATCGTCATTTAAAGCTTTCAATGAGCTAATTCAAAGTAAAAGTGCTCTCTGTTGTTTTATTCATCAAAAAAGAAAAAGAAAAAAGAAGCTCCTCGCACAGCTGGTTTTCTATATATCGGATGTGGAAATTTAATGGATCGACAACGTACCGAGGAACTATTTTTTGTGGGAAAGGGATGTCGGTGGTCCTTACAAGATAGAATTTTGGTGAATGTTTCTCAGTGTCCAGTCTTTATCCAAGAGCTATATTTCCTAAGAATATTTTTTTTTCAGGATGAATTTCCAATGGATTATTGCTCGATCAGCAGGTTCTTTCAGATAAGAATATTTGTCCAAGATAATCACTTTCTTGTTTTGATATAAAATATTTTGTTCTTAAAATCTACTGATTAACAAGCTTTCCTTCTAAAAACAGAAAGAAACCGTGAAAACTCAGTTTTTTTAGGATTGAAGGTGGCTGTTATTTTTACTAGACCTTGGCTTTATTCTAGCTAGGCCATGATTTGTGAATGAAAATGGAGTGTGGTTGGTGTTTTGGGCCTGTGGCGGCGGAGAAGAGAAGAGAGGAGCAGCGTGGTGGTGAGGTCGGTAGAGAATCTAGAATGGTGGAGCTGCCATGAGGCTGCTGTGGGAGCTGCTATAACGGTTGGAGGAGAGCAAGAGGATGAAGCCGGGGAGAAGAAGCTTAGGTCCGGAGGATAGAGAAGTGGCGACTAGTAGGTTTGTATATTTAATAGTTTTTATTTCATATTTTTTCAATAACTTGAATTTAAATAATAAGAAAATAAGTTTAATTGAAAAATAATTTGGGATGTTAAGAAATTATAATTCAAAATATTTATTTAGATTTTTTCTAGTATTTATTCTCAATTCATACCAATATTTAAATGTTTCTCTTTTTATCTACAAGTGCGACAAAAGGGGCCCATTTGATGTATTGTATTTTTATTATTAATATAAATGTCTAGTCAATTTATACGCATCTGAGTATCTCGATTAATTTTATAAATTCTAAAATTAATGATTATGTAAGTTTTTAATAACTAATATATTATTAATCATAAGACTTGATCTTAAAATTATTCGAGAAATAAACTTTTTAATTATAATATTTTATTATTGTACCACACATAACCCATCCAAGCCTCGTAATTATAAATAATACGCCTAAATTGAATTCATTTTACCAACCTACCTCTATTATGATGATGATAATTGATGGTTCTAGAACACCTTATGACGTGATCATCTTCTTTCTTATTTAAAAATTAAAGATCATTACCTAATAACTAAAACAGGTTGTCTTTTTTTTTATTGTTTACCGTGACTCATTGCCACTGTGGACTGACAATTTGTCACGGTGAATCACGGGTGTATGTGCGCTTCTATTTTTTTTTACGTCAGGACTCTTTTTGTATTTTTTATGGTGGAAATGGACATATGAGAGGGTTTGGCCGAGCGGTTGTCGCGCGCGCTGCCAACACAGGCGCGCGCGAGTTCGAGGCACTCGGCCACAAATTGTGATTTCATTTCGTTTTTTTTTTTTAAAATAACTGTTTTTTTTAAAAAGAAAAAGTTTTTTTGAAAATGAATTTTTTTTAATTTTTTTTTTTAAAATGGTTTCTTTTTTAAAAAAAATGTTTTTTCTTAATAGCTGGTTGTTGTTGTTTATTATTACAAATCTGATTTGTTTTTTTTAAAAAAAACTGTTTTTTTTTAAATGTTTTTTTCTGGTTGTTGTTTTTATTTTTATTTTTAAAAATATTTGTATTTTTTGTTAAAAAAAAATTTGATAACTGGTTGTTGTTTTTATTTTTTTACAAAAAACAATTTTTTTTTTTAATAACTAAAGTGTCCAGGGCAACTTACGTGCACCACGACTAATCTCCGGATCCACTTTTTTTTATAATTTTTTTTTTACACAAAGACTCTTTTTGTATTTTTTATGGTGAAAATGACAGATCAGAAGCTTTGGCCGAGCGGTTGTCCGCACGCTGCCAACACAGGCGCGCGCGAGTTCAAACCGCTCAGACACCAAAATGTGATTTTTTTTTTTAAGAACTGAGAAAGAAAGAAAATTGTAAAAAAATTTGTTGATTTTTTAATTTTTTTTTAATAACTGGTTTTTGTTGTGTTTTTTTACAAATCTGATTTGTTTTTTTTTAAAGAACTGTTTTTTTTTAAAATGATTTTTTGTTAAAAAATGATTTTTTTTAATAACTGGTTGATGTTTTTATTTTTTTGCAAAAAAAAAAAATTGGTTAAAAAAATGAATTTTTTTAATAACTGGTTGTTGTTTTTATTTTTTTTCCAAAAAACAAGATTTTTTTTTCCAAAAAACAAGATTTTTTTTAAATAACTAAAGTGTCCAAACCAACTTACGTGCACCACGACTAATCTTTTAATCAACTTTTTTTATATTTTTTTCCCTATTTTGTTTTGCTACTTGTATATTTTTTTTCTTAACCGAGGTGTCCGGGTCAGCTTACGCGCACCACGGTTCTTTTTTCCCAAGTATATTTTTTTTCCTAGCCAACTAAGCGCGCCGCGAATAATCCCTGGGCTCATTATTATTTTCTTTTATTACCTAACGAGCTAAAACAACTTGGTTTTCTACTGTAGCCCGTGACTCATAGTCACTATTCATTGGCAATTTGCTCCGATGCATCGCAGCGCACGTCTACCTTTTTTTTTCCAGCAGTGTAATACATTTCATATAATAATACAAAAAATAAATCTTTTAAAAAAAAAAGTCTTCGAATTTTAATTTTGTGCTCTGTTTTTTAAAGTTTATTTCTTAAAAAATATTTATAATATTTTGGTTTTTAATATTTCATATCTAATATTATTGGACAAAAAATACAACTAAAAAAAATGACAAATTTACCTACATTATCTACAATTAAAAAATATTCGAGTCACTTCCCGTTTTGATTACACTGTTTTTTTAGACGTCAGATAAGTAATTATAGCACGCAAAAAACTTGAGGTTTATTTCTAAAAACAAATTATAATATTTTTATTTATAATGTGTCAGATCTAATATTACAAGAGGAAAAAGGCAACTCATAATTTTTTTTTTACAAATTTACCTTAATTATCTACAATTAAAAAATCTACGACCCACTTCCCATTTCGATTACACTATAAAGTATGTAAGGCTGAGTATATGTTTTAATATTTATTGAATATTATCGCCTAAAAATATATATAGAGAGAAAAAAATGACCTACGATTTCTTGCAAAAAAATAATTAATATCGGTATTCTTGAATACATTTAATATAATAATATGATTAATAAATCTTATAAATATAACTTTGGCTTTAACTTTTAATTTAAATTTCTATTTTATACTCTTTTTTTTTCTTTTAATAAACGATAACCTTTTTTCACATTTTTTTTTATTTTTTAATAACCGTCGTGTTCAAGTCTTTTTTTTTTAAACCGGTTTCTTTTTTTGTGTTTTTTTTAACCAGAGTTTCCGTGACAACAAGTTTCTAACAAATAATTTCACCTTCTTAGTAAATTTTCTAACAAATTTTATCAAAAAAATTTTAGCAATAGCAATATTCAATCATTTTTTAGTTGAAAAAAACCATTTTTAACAGATTTTATCAATTATAATTTTACCAATTAAATATTAAAATAACAAAATACAACATTTATAAAATCAATTAATTTTTTACATATATAAAAAAGCCCAGCGGAGTAGGCAAATTCGCTCGTTAGTACTAACTGTGAGAGGTGAGCTGATAATTTGCTAAACTCAAGCACCTTGAGTTCGTGTGTTTTAATTTAGAAAAAAGAAATATAAAAATTGATAACTGTGAGATACGGGATGAATATGGTGAGCTCGGGTCCTAGGAAATCATGGATGTTTTGGATTCCCAACGGGGCACATGAATGAACCCCCTTTTATTTATTTATTGTTAAATAAAGATCTATAGAAACACCAAGTAAACTAAAATTATCGGTGACATCAGTGTTTGCTTTCCCTGTGGATGAGGCAAAAACCTCGAGAAACTTTACAGGGTGGATTATTTCTACTCTGACTCCAAAAGTCCAAAAATTTCATATTTCCAGGAACAAGAAAACGAAGAGATATTAGCAGATGATGTGATGGTGATGGTGCACGCTACCCTTTACTAATCCTGTAGCTATCTTTATTTATTTACCATGCCATGCCATTAACAGATATAAGCAGCAGAGGTAGCTTGACTTGATATTTATTGGCATACAATGTCTCCTCGTGGCATTCCCTGAACCTCACACTTTAGAATCTCAGCAAAAGCCAGTATTTGTGCTTCTTCTAGCAGGAAGCATGGCGGCCACCTTGTGTTTGTTTTTTAACCACCTTCTATGTCTCAAAACTAAAGTCCAAGCGTCTTGCTTTGTTCAGAAGGTGTCTGCTAGTGCTTGAGCTTTCTTACGATCAGTAATAGAAAGATTACTTCTTTCAGGGATTTAAGGGAGTGTTAGGTATGTGATCTCTAAAATTTTCTTTTCTTGTTTCTCTCTCATTTTTCATCAATGCTTTTAGCTGTAAGTAGATTTGGTCTGAATTTGATGGAAATCTCTCCCGATCTTTCATACATGTACCAGAGACATCTTGTTTTGAGAAATGGTTGGGTGATTTTAAATTCCTCTTTTGTTGATGAATTTATCTAATCTTGCAGATGAAACTTAGATCATTTACCAGATGAAATATACTTTTTGGAAGAAAGTTTTATTCTTTTGTTTTCTGAGATTCAATCACATGCAGTATGAATGCTCCATATCCGTCAAGAGGTCCGGGACATATCTGGTTAAGCTATGAAGACATGATTCTTCTGTCCTATGCTTGATTCATGTTACATTTGATGTCTTATAAAGGAAGGATTTAGCAGAATGGTCACCGGCAAAAAAGCATCTTGCAATATAATTTGGAATGCTCATGCATCACGAGTCTTATCTTCACTCTCCTTTTGCTCTGAACCCCTTGTGAAAAAATTCCCCATCTCCATTGCTTGTTAACCTCTGTTTAGTAAGCTTGCCATTGCACGCAAGAAAAAAAGGTACACTTTGATTTTGATTCAGATCCTACTTGGTCAATGTAATTTTTCTTGGGAGTTGAACAATCTTCGTTGATATACAAGTGGCCTAACAATTTCTGATCCTGCAAATGAGGGGATATATATATATATATGCTTTGAAGCTCAAGACAGTTTTATTGGGCACTGGTAGCATCCTTAGTAATTTTGATACAAACATTATCTCTGTCATATATTAGGTGGCATGTAGTTCATTAGCACCAATATATGAAATTGCCAATATCATTAAGTATGCTTGACATTTCATAGGAGCAGTGCTGGAGTTTGTGAAACAGTGAGTATCGCTGGATCTCACTCGGATGTATGAGGTTTTGTTCCTCTAAAGAAAAGGTAGAACATATATATTGAAGAATATCTTCTCTAAATAACATGGATTTTATTGGCTCTGTAAAGCTACTGCTTGCTCATCAATTTTTTTTAGGCTTAGAGTTAATGAGCAATTTGTCCTCTAAGAATCTAAGAAATCCAATCTTATTTTGAAATAATATTATTTCCACCAACTCTTACAGATAATTTTATCTTATGCCTCATCTTGTGATCATTGCCTCTCGACGGTCTACATTAATATATATTGACTTTATTGTTCTGTGTAGACAGAGTTTCATGTTTTGGATCATGGAGAGGTCTGACCTGGACCTCATTGGCATTTCAGGATTGCCCACTGAAGAGTTCATCCTGCAAAGATGGATACAAATGATAAAAACATAGAACCTGTAATTGATTTAGGATTTTCCCTGGGTTATTCCAATCAGTGCATTCAGAGAGGATTGAAGAATGATTCAGGTCCAGGTGCAGGTGCAAATGCAGCTTCAAGTGTAGACATGACATTTGTGGCCACCAATGCCCTCTCTGAACTAGTTTGGTCTCCAAAGAAAGGTTTGAGTCTTAAATGCGCTGATGGAACCTTCTCCAACAAAAAAAACCCTCTGTTATGGGGTGCGGGATCAAGTGATATGGTAAGTAGACCAGATGCTGACAAAGCTATCGGCAAAGAATATTTCATGACTCCTCTGGAAGAATCTGACGTGAGTGAAGTTGCTGGAAGAGACAGCACCTCAAAGTTTGTTAGAACTTATACAGGCCTATTTCCCTTGTTAAGTGAATCAAGGCATAAAGTCAAAATAGGTAATTATGGATTCCTTGCAGGTATAGTGTATTATGTATTGGTGAATGTCAACCTATAGAAATTGCTATCCAGTACATGATGAAAAACCAGTCTTATATTACTGAAAATCTCTCATGTGGCAGCAACTGATGATCACGATGAGGGAATGAAAACAGCAGTTGGGCTACCTTTTCTGCAGAAAATGGAGGATGCAAGAAACAGTAAAGCAGAAGATATATGTGTTCCAATCAATCTTCAAGTAGATAAAATCTATAGGTCCCGGGAAACCAAATTTCCAAGTTTGTCAGGTACTTGAGTCGATTTTCTCAAACTAAGTTTAGTTCCTACGTTTCTAAAATACACATCCACATGATAGTTCTAAAGAACTTCTGTAGCCGTTGCAACTGGAGTCCTAAAATCACTGGATTATTAGAAATTACTTTGTTGTACTGTCCTGCATATTTTGTTTAAATAAATAACCTATACTTGATGTGAGATACAAGGAGATTCTAAATATCCCTAATTGAATTGCAGCTGGAGCATCAAACATTATATTCAAATTCTCTTCAGATATGTTCATCAATCTGCTTCCTTGTTTATTTTATCAATATTTTTTGTTCTTTTTAGGTGCATGAAGAAACTGGTTGTTCATGCTTCGATAGTCTCGTTACTAACAGGGCACTGATTTTTTTCATTTTTCAATTTAAATAGATGAAACGAAACTGGATGTGAAACAGAATGGCCCAACTTCCAAGGAACCTACTGTCAGGATTGGAGGTGTTGGTGATGCAAGTCACATATTACAGAAAGAAATTGTTTCAGCCTCGCAAGTTCGCTCTGTGGAAGGATGTGAATCTTATGACACTAATATGCATAAAGCACCATCAGTAGGAGAACATTTTGAATCACCTTCATGCATGGAAAAAGAGAGAGAGAATAATATGGAGACTGGTCCCCACATCTGTCCTCTGGTAAAACCGGAGTCAACTGCAGAGAATGATTTTAAAACTCCGCATGGTGAAAACGTCTGTGATGTGGCAACTGAGATTGTAGGATCACAATCTGCTAAGGAAGTCTGGAGTAGCTCTCGGCAGGATGATGAGATACTTCCTAAAGACAATAGTTGTGCCATTAAAGAGTCTCCCACAAACAGCAGAATCCGGAGGTATCAAATGAAAGGCAAGGCTAAGGCTTTATCTGATGGAAATTTAAATGAAATAATGCTGGACATGGATGATGACAGCCATGAAAGTATTGAAAGTTGCAACAGTGTTGGTTTATTTTCTACTGGCAAAAGGCAACGGAACTTTGATCCACATTCTTGTTTTGGGAGCAAAAGTATCAAAACAAAAATTCAAGAAAGTCCCGGTTCCTCTTCATTTGTTAAACATGATAGTTCATTCGTGAATTGGATCTCAAACATGAGGAAGGGGTTCTTAAAATCAAGTGAAGATGAGGCACCTTCTCTTGCTCTTACCCTTGCAAATCATAAGCATGGACACGAGGATCATGATAAGAATCTCATTTCATGTAACACAAATCAAGATCAAGGGTGCAAAACTATGGGATTTCATTCGCTTTTCCAGTCATTGTATTGTCCAAAGACAAAGGCTCAAGAAACTGTCGCTTTGAATGCCAATACTCAAATGGAAGGGTCTAAAGAACTTGGGCTGGACTACAAGATCTGTGACACTAATGCAACTCCAATAGCCTGTCATATGGTGACTGGCAATATGTACAAACAGTTTCTTCAACCAAATGAGAAGTTAACTGAGTCAACATGTGGAAATGGTGCAGCTCCAGCAGCCTTGACCAAACTTTTATCCACCAATATTGCTTCTGGTCAGGAGATCAGCGGGAGTAACTCCGCAGAGAACAAAAATTCATGCAACTTGGCAGCTGATAAGGAGAAAGATGGGACAAGCTCCAATTCCTTTCTGTGTAAACGCAAGAGGAACGATGCTGAGAACATTGATGCTGAACAGCCATCTGAAGGCAAGGCCACAAATACTTCAGGGTACAAAAGTGACCCTCTCACAAGCTTGTGGATAACTCGGCTTACTTCAAAAACTTCTGGTCCATTGTCAAACCAGGATCTTTGCCACAGAAGAACCGGCGAAGCTCTTGATGACTTTACTGATTTCATGAGGCTGAAGGCTCAGTGGCAGAATCATCCTTCTTCTTACCATGATAAAAAAGTTGTGGGGGCTAGGGAGGAGGAGCACTTCATTGAGGACCTGGTGTGCATGCAAAATTATGCTAGCAGTGCTGAAGTTTCTTCTAGCATAAATAAAGTAAATGGACACCATGATGAGAAGTCCATATGTAAAATGAACTCTACCTTGACTTTTTCAAGATTCAGAAATTCAGAGGCAATGGCTTCTGTCTTTGCGAGGAGATTGGATGCTCTCAAGCACATCATGCCATCTTATGGAACAGATGATTCTTCTCATGTAAACCTGACATGTTTCTTTTGTGGCATAAAAGGTCACCATGTGCGAGATTGTCCAGAGATAATAGATAGCGAGCTTGCAGATATTCTAAGAAATGCTAATTCATTTAACAGAGCAAAAGAATTTCCCTGTGTGTGCATAAGATGTTTCCAGTCAAATCACTGGGCTGTTGCATGTCCTGGTGCCTCTTCAAGAACAAGGCATCAAGCACGATATGGCGCTTCTCTGGTCCATGAATGCGGCCCTAATAAAATTCTGCTTAATCCAAGAATTGAAGACGATGCGAAGCAGTCAGATGGCAAGGATAGTCAATTGCAAGCAACTGATTCACCTACAGTTTGCAGTGGGAAATTGTATGAAGCTTCTGCCTCTGGGAAAACGAATATGAATATGAAACCGTTTGAGAAAGACACTGCTTCAAGCTCTGGGAGAAAGAAGTTGAAAGAAAACCTGGTCATGCCTTTGAGCAATTTTATCACTCGCCAGATATCAGACGTACCCAATGGAATTTTTGATGCAGTAAAAAGGCTTCGTTTATCTCGAACAATTATTATCAAGTAAGTAGATCATGCCAACTAAACTGCCTTCACTGTTATATTTTTTAGACCTTTTTTTATAAACTGGCATGCAATAACTAAAGACATTTTAGCACCCGGTTATCTGCATCCCTCCAATCTATGTTAGAGGGTCTGACCTTGGCGAGAAGATGGCATTCAGATAACTGTGTTACCTTCTGCTGCAGATCAAATTGTAATCCTGTCTGTAGTGTTCAGGACCACTGAACAATGTCCTTTTTCTTCATCTCCATGACTTATAGATTTTTTGAGCTTGAAGTGAAATCTGAGTGACCTTCTAGGAAAATCAATTCTAAGGAAACAGCGGTGAGGAGCTCAAGATAGTGACTATGAGAATCCTGTGATGGAAGTATAATGAGGTAGCATATTTTACAACTTATGCAAGAAGGTCCAGGATCAGAACCAATAACTTAAATGTATTAGATATTCTACCACGGTACTGTCTTTCATAGTTTGAATTACTCGGATAGCTCTCTGCATACCCTACCTTACGGCTCTAATTAATGTACTTCATAGTCAATATCATTGGGGGGTAAATTTTAGTAGCTCTTTTTTCATCTTCTGTTGGCATACCTCCATGCAAAATTTGAGCAAAGAGCAGCAAATGTGTGATAATGTGTTTGTGGCTTTTTTTAAGATAACTGCACAATTACATCAACTACACTGCAATTGAAGGCAATCGCTAATCATTCTAGAAAACTCAATTACAAGATAATTATAAATCCAGTCCCGCTTTCTAAATTTTTATTTTCTCCCTTGAAAGTCCTACTTATCAACACCAATATGAACAAAAGCTCAAAACTACTTTCGAGGAATAACCTCGGCTTGGTATCATGGTTTTATCTTTAACATTCATCAAAGCTTGAATTTTTCTTTTCTAGAAATTATTGTCAGCAGAAGATTAAAGTTTTTTTTTATCATTTTATTGATATTTTCTATGTTGGCACCAGATGGACGAATTCTCATACACCACCATCACATCTTGATGGTTTTTTCCTGCGCTTGCGGCTTGGGAAATGGGAACAAGGACTTGGGGTAACTGGATATTATGTAGCCTGCATAACTGGTAAGCCAAAATTGTTTACCCTGTCTCCTATCTATGATAGATGGATGAGTTGCACGGTTGTCATTGGATAGCTTCCTTTTCTGGTGACGACTCACCCCCTCCCCTTTTTCCTTTTTTTCTTTCTTTTGATCATACAGGAGTTCAAAGTCAGAGATCAAAACAAAAGCTCAGAAACTCTATTGCAGTAACTGTAGGCGGCGTCAAATGTTTAGTTGAGAGTCAATATATCTCCAACCACGATTTCACTGAGGTAAAAGTCACTCTGAAAACGAATTCATGTTTTATATAATCTAGCAAATTAAAATTAAATCTTTGATCTATAGATTTCCAGCTGAATCTGCGAGCTTGACATCTTTATTCATGGACTGCATATAATTAATATGGCTATTCATAGCTTTTTTCCCTTTGTCAATCATGTTTGTTTGTTTTGAATGTATGATTATTTGGCCTCGGCCAAGCAGCCCTTTTCTCGTTCAAGGCTCTCGAGTCATCAGAATATGGTCTTATGATCTCCTTTCTTCTATATTGCCTATTTCGCACACTAAACTTTGTGATTCAAGCTGTCTATAGTCTCCTTCATTGATGATTTATACGATTGAATCTGTGTTGCTTGATGGAATAATCTCTTCATGAAGACAATTTGAGTTTTCAATCATCTACAAACCCTTCAAATACAGCAAAAACCTGTTGTCTGTTCGTAGAGGAAGTCATTGACTTAAATTTTTTAATACATTATCATATACAATGGCTATTTAAGAATGGACCTTCAAGCTACACGTTCATGAACAAAACTACAAAAGGTGGATTCATGAAAATAGTATCACTGCTTTTTGTAGAAGTCGTCGGGTTGGGAGATCCAACTCATATTTTTTTACTTTTGAAAGTGGTGGCCAAACCTGTCTCCTGTATTTTGCAGGATGAGCTGATGGCATGGTGGTGTGCAACCTTGAAGGATGGTGGTAAGATACCTTCCGAAGAAGATTTGAGATTGAAAGTTAAAGAGATGAAAATTTTAGGATTTTAGGCAGAAATAGATTCAGGTGTCGCATGCAAAAATACGTAAAGTGAGAACAACACGCTTCAAGTAGCTGTGTTCCCCTTTCACATATATAGTTTTGACTAGGCCAATAGCTGGCCGGCCTGCGGGTTAATTTTTTTTTTTTTATTTGGAAAATTGTTGCAGGGAATTATTTAGTAGTGTTCATAGACGGATAAGATCAGTTTTGAAACCTTGTATCTTTTTATAGCTTGAATTTTCAATTAAACTGTATGCTAATTAACCAAATATAAATGGGTTGATTTGATGGTAAAAAATGACCTGGCTTTAAATATAAAGTTTAAATATAATAATTTCTTGATAAAGTATTGACTCTAGGACTCGAACTTTGCCTTCAAAAATAGTAAGCAACTAGTTAGATTGTCCAGACTATGTTGTGGGCTGAGTATTTTTTTCTACTTATATATAATTTTATTTGTGTTTTATAATCGGGGTGTTTGGGTTAACACACCATGATTAATCTTCGGATTCAATTTTTTTATAAACAGAGTGTCCATGCCAATTTATGTGTACCATGACAATCCCTAGACCCATTTTTTTTTCTAAAGTTCTTTCCTACTGGTATATTTTTTTCTTTTTTTTTCTTATACTTTTGTTTTGTTCACTTATACATTTTTTTTATAACTGGGGTTTTCGGGTCAGCTTAAGTACACCACGACTAATTCCTAGGGTGAATTTTTTAAAAAACAATATGGATTGCTACGGTGTTTTTATGCTTATATTTTTATTTATTTTTTTCACTTATATATTTTTTATATAACCATGATCTTCGGGCCAGTTTAAGCGCACCACCACCACTCCCTGGACCAAATTTGTTTTTTGATAACTAGAGTGTCCAGACCAGCTTGGACGCACCACAACTAATCTCCGGATCAATTTATTATTTTTTTCCTTACTTTTTTATGTTCACTCATATATATTTTTTATGACCACGGTCTCTAGTCCAGCTTAAGCGCACCACGACTAATTCCCAGACTGATTTTTCTTAAAAAAACAATATGGATTGATACTGTGCTTTCATGCTTATATTTTTTTTTCACTTATATATTTTTTTTTAATCGGTGTCTCCGGGCCAACTTAAGCTTTAGTTATTTTTTGTTTGTTTTTTTTTACTTATATATATTTTTTTCTTATAGCTGCGGTCTCTGGGTGAGCTTAAGCATACCATGACTAATCCTCGGACCTTTTTTTTATAATCGGGGTGTCTGGGTCAGCTGATGCGCACCATAAGTTGTATAAATACGTATATACCCCCTATAAGACAAAATCCAAGAGTTGGTTATAAGGGTGTATTGGTAATTTATCAATTTTTAATTATATTTTCTGTCAGGTGTTGCGGGCGTGTCGTTGGGCGCAACGTCAATTTCAGAGCTCATGCACATTTCGGATGACGTGTGCAGCGTCGTAAAACTTATAAAAATGTATATTAATTTTATTATGTAAAATGTGTTTAAAATAATGTCATGGTATCAAAGGTAATTTTATCTTTTTTATTTATTTCTGTGCATAGTACAATAATCATAATACTTTCAAATAAGACAAAAACCAAGAATTGTCAGTGAGGTGTCTCGGTAATTTTACTTTTTTAGTGCACAGTAAAACAACTTTTGTAGCCTCAAATAAGGCAAAATGGAAGAGTTACTTGTGGTGGTGTTTCAAGCATTTCACGTTTAATTATACATGAATAAGAAAGAGTTTCACTCTTATTTTACACCACCATAGCTAAAATTACTATGTTTTTTTAATGTGATTTGTATTTAATACAAAAAAAATTAAAAATTAAAAATTTAAACTAAGAGCAAAGATGTATAGATATAACAAAAAATTTAAAACTATCTTAGAAGGACTGAAAAAATCAAAGGATCGAAACTAAACTAAAAAATAAAAAAATAAATACCAAAATACAAAATAAAATATTATGTTTCAAAACTAGATAAAAAAAAAATTAATCCCTCATACGGAACGCGGGTTTATGGTGATAATTATTAAAAAAAAAACAAATATATACGGATGCCAAGTTGGTGCCATAATGTAATGCTTTGACGATGAAGCTAGGATACGTGTACAGCGATTTCCAGTTGTGTGTTTTTATGTGGCTGCTGAACCCTACAAGAGAATATTATGGACTGCTCAAAAGCATATAATATAAATATAAACATAAATAAATATAGAAAAGAAAAAAAAAGATTTTATTTAGATAACTGTGTTCCCTTCTGCTGCAGATCAAATTGTAATCCTGTCTGTAGTGTTCCGGACCACTGAAGGATGTCCTTTTTCTTCCTAAACTAATTTCATCATAAGAGCGTTTTGGAATAACAATATTTATTAAAAATAATGATAATTATTAAAAAAAAAAAACAAATATACACAGATGCCATACAGCGAGTTCAAGTTTTGTGTTTTGATGTGGTTGTTGAACCATACAAGAGTATATTATTGACTGCTCATAAACATAATATAAATATAAATATTAAAAAAATCAAGTGGAAGGACCCCTGCACCCACAATGAAGTGGAAATCACGTAGCTCATTTATTTTATGAAAGAGGTAATCTGTGCGTGATTTTAATAATAATAAAAAAATAAAAATAAAAAGTCTACAACTTTTTCATGACATTTACTTATATTCCAACTAGGAAAGCCCTGCTGGGTACAAGATGAGTTTATTGATTTTATTTTTAATAAAATAAAAATGAGTTTGTTGATTTTATTTTTAATAAAATAAAAATGAGTTTAGAGGAATTAAAGTGTTCGCTCTCTTAAGGAAAAATAGAGAAAATTATTTTGTCAATTTTACCAATTTATTTAATTAAATATACATTAATTGTTTTGTATGCGATAAAAAGTTTTCTTCCAAGTAAAGGAAATATTAAACAATACTCGAATTTTTTTTTAAAATATATATATATATATATATATATATATATATATATATATATATATATATATATATAATGAACTAATGTTTTTTTTTAATCTCGATGTTCTTAAATAATTTTCATATAATAATATCAAGAATAAATCTTGAAAAATAAATAAATAATATTTTAATTTCTTTTTAAATAAAAATCACTTTAAACTAAAAATATATCAAGTCAAACGTAAACAAAATAGAAAAAAAATATAAAGATAACAAATCACTAACAGCAAACACATTCATTACATATTCATAAGAGAGAGTTTCATTCTCATTTCATGTCATCGAAGTTTTACTTTATTTTTTTAATACAAATTGTATTTAATATAAAAATAAATAACAATAAAAATTAAAACTCAAAATTAAAAGTATATAAAAAAAAACTATCCCATAAAAACTGAAAAAATTAAAAGGATCAAAATTAAAAAAAATACCAAAATACAAAATTACATGCAGTAAAAAAAATTGTCTCTGAAATATCTCAGGCAAATGTCTCGGATAACGTGAAAGGATGTACATCACACCACCAAATAATTGTTCTCGCTTTTCATGTGGGAATCGCAGAACATTTAAAATTCGCTTTATCATCTCCTGAGCTCCACCAGTACTCGATCTAAACCAGGCAAACGACTTCAAATCTGCAGTGAAGCCTTCTCCAAGCTCTAACATGATGCAGCTAGGTGAGCCTTCGATTTTTTCTTTCCTGGGTCATCTCTCTCTCTCTCTCTGATTGTTTACTGGTAAGAAAATAAGCTTTGACGACGGTTCGTTCCTTTCTTTTAGATAATGATAACGGTCATGGCAAAGTCATTTTGACACGAGTTCTTGCCGCTTCCTTGCTGGGTTTCATCACTGCTGCTGCTGCAACCCTCTACTTTCGGAGAAAATCAAAAGCTAGATTAGACCAACACATCATTCCAGTCTTAATGAGGACAGAATCTGGGCGCTCGGGAAATCTTGAAGCATTCTCCGATTATGTTGGTAATTTAATCTAAGTAATTATAAACTGCTTCAGTTGTATTACGTTTTTTTCTCTCAAAAGTCGAGAAAGAAGAAATTTTACCCTTTTTTCACTGCACTGATCTGTGTAGCTAGGCAGATGGGATTTGCAGATGCAAATGAGTGTCCACGGCTATGCAGCCTGGCTTATGATTATCTGAAAAGATCTGAAGGTTGTGAGAACAACATCTTTGACTTTTTTGCTAATCAACCCGAGGTTGAATCTCTGTACGTGAAGCTGATAGAGGAACTGGAAAGATGCATCCTCACGTATTTTGCCTTTCATTGGAGCAAAGCATCTCTGTTTATCAGTCAGGTTCATCATCAGTTTGCAGAGCCAGATAATAAAAAGAAAATGAGCAGTACCTTTACTTTTTCTGTTTTCTGTTTCATTTCACAAACTTTTTGTTGTCTTATCTTCTTAACTCTCTAATTCTGTGTGGATGGCAGGTTATGGATGTTGAATCCGTGAAGAAACCAAAGCTCAAAGGCATTGTCATGGCAGCCACAAGGTAGCTCACCTTCTGCAATTTCTTTAACATTTTTCAATTGATTTTAGCATCTCGAGATATTTGTTAATGACTCTAACCGGTCCACATGCCTTTTGCGCGCTATATTATATCTTTGCACAGTACTGCTTTGCATGACAGCATCGATATTCATTGTTTTGCAACATGATATTTTTTTTACGAAAGCAGCCTGCATTTCGTATAAAAATATCATGTTTTAATTCATTGAGGGATTGCCTCTCTGCCTTTCGTATAAAAATATCATTTTTTAATTCATTGAGGGATTGCCTGGGGATTGCCTCCTTCGTATAAAAATATTATGTTTTAATTCATCGAGGGATTGCATAGAGATTGCTTCTCCAGCTACCTCCAAGTCAGCACCAATATTGTAATTCGGCTCTTTTGTTGATTCCTGCTAAATAATTGAGAATTTACAAAATAAACAAATATATAGTTGCTTTAAAGAACGCAAGTTTGGTGAAGGAAGAATAGAGTCACTATAATTTTGTTTTTGTATCTGTGTAGTTCGTCAACTATTTAAAGTAATTAAATATTAGTTAAATAGTATACACTTAATCTCTGATAGGGAGTTCAAAAGTAAGATTACTCTTTTTTATTATTAAGTAAATATGAATGAATAATTGACTAGAGGTTTTTTAAGTCTTACCCTAACTTTCTTGTTTAGGAATATTTAAAAAAATAAGTTTTTCTGAACTAATATATGGACTTTGTATTGCCCTCAATAATTAAAAAAAAAAATTGTGGTTTTGTGATGTATCTAATTAGATGCTGTTTGTTTTTGTGTTCCAATAATAATTTTTTTTTAAAAAAAAACATAAATTTTTTTTTTGCTCTAAGTTATTTTTTATTTATTTAATGTGTTTATATGAAAAATAAATTAAAAAAATAAAAAATATTATTTTAATATATTTTTAAATAAAAAATAACCAATACTAAATTTACCCTAAACTATAGTTGTGCAGCCACTAATGGCAACAGTAAAAATTAAATTCAACAGTTTCCACTTGGCCTCATTTTTCTCTTTTATGAAGGACCAGAGGTGCTAAACATTATGGTATTAGAAATCGATTGGATACTTTATATTATCGTATATCATAGTTATATGTTTTTTGTCCCAGAAAACAAAGATTTGAGAGGGTGACCAAGAACTTGAAGGTTACAAGGGCATTTTCTACTCTAGTTGAGGAATTGAAAGCAATCCGCCAAGGTGAAACACACTGTACGGAGGTCATGGTGCCGGTGGCCCTGAGTGAGAGAAGTCCGGTGCTGCTACTTATGGGTGGTGGTATGGGGGCTGGCAAGAGCACTGTCACCAAAGATATTCTTAAAGAGTATGGATTTATCATACCTTCGTAAACATTATAAATTCCATTGATGAGTTTTCTACGTTGCATAATATAAATCTAGAAATAGATATAAGAGTGTCGCCTACCCAAAAAGAAGAGAAGACTTCCAAAAGTAACAGGGCTTGAACATGCGTAATTATATCTTGTCGAGAGAAAATATAATTTACGGAATTCGATAAGCAATGGGGCCCGGTTATAGATAATTGAATTCTGCTTTGGGAAATAATGTGTGCATGGTGATTTGATGAACACTGATCAAAAATGGCAGACCGTTCTGGTCAGGAGCAAAGGCAAAGGCGGTTGTGGTGGAGGCCGACGCATTCAAAGAGTCGGATGTCATCTACAGAGCCATTAGCTCCATGGGCCATCACGACGACATGCTTCAAACTTCTGAACTGGTACACAAACTCCATCCCGTCTGTTTTTCCACCTCGGTAGAATTTTCTAGCTTTAAAAAGCAAAACATTCCAGGATCATAAAGTTTAAATGAATCCCATTTTGTAATCTGTCTAATTACCTGTCTGTTTGTTATAGGTGCACCAATCGTCAACCGATGCGGCGTCGTCGCTCCTAGTAACTGCACTGAACGAGGGACGGGATGTAATCATGGATGGCACCCTGTCATGGGAACCTTTTGTGGAGCAAACAATCGCCATGGCTCGCAGTGTGCACAAATGTCGCTACCGAATGGGACTAGGGTACCGGAAGGCTGAGGACGGGACCGTTACTGAAAATTACTGGGAAAAGGTAGAGGAAGAGGAAGAGGAAGAGGAAGATGGTCAGCGATCAGACAACGAGAAAGGAGCATTAGCTGACAGGAAACCATACAGAATAGAGCTGGTCGGAGTTGTCTGCGACCCTTATCTAGCTGTTGTTAGAGGCATCAGGTAAAATCCGAAACTTTTCTGGTGATTGAACATGGAATTATTGGCGTGGTGGTCAACACAATGACCATCAGTCTCGTTGACTGTCAAGGGGTAGTGGAGTGGTAATAATGATATTAAAAGCGGGTGTGTTTCGGGATTTTGAACAGGAGAGCCATAACGACAAGAAGAGCAGTGAGGGTGAATGCCCAGTTGACATCCCACAAGCGATTTGCCAGCGCATTTGAAAGCTACTGCAAACTTGTTGACAATGCCAGGCTTTATTGCACCAATTCATTCGGAGCCCCACCTAGTGTAAGTTCTCCTGCTTTTCTTTTTGGGTTTGAGCCCCTATCTATCAATTAAATTAAAGTACACCCCCACCTCTTTTTTAAAAAATATTATTTTTCGCACATAAAAATATCTAAAACAAAATATTAAAAAAATAAAAATAATTTTTAATCGCCACCTGTCATGCCTGGTACCGTAGAACTGCATGTCCTTACAGTCAGAAGATTGAAACGAAGCCGCCTGATTTTTAGACACTGACTTTGACTGGCACGAAATGAATGCAGCTGATAGCATGGAAAGATGGGGACCACAACCTGCTGATCGATCCAGAGGGGTACAGATGCTTGACAAATGTATGCAATCTGAAGGCTGAAGCAGAATCCATCTACGAGCTTTACACAGACCCAAGCCCAATTTTCGAGCCAGGCTCTGTTTGGAAAGACATCGTCATGGATCCTTCCAGGCCCACTGCTCAATCGGAGCTCAAAACTTCTATTCAAAAAATCTTCGAAAAATCATGATCTGGCTTTATGCCTGATGGTTGGTTGGTTGGTTGGATGGATGGCGTTCTACAGTTAACTTTGAATTATTCAACTGTTTTCATAACGAGGGTTGAACCTGTATTTAAATGCGATTTAAAATATCTTTTTCATCGGAAAATTAAATTTTGCTGTGATGATTTTAATATGCTCGAGCTTAAAAAATATCTTAGTGTATTTTTAAAAAAAAAAAAAATGTGCACCGGAATAACAGAAAACATCAAAACAAACAGATCCATTTCAAACAGAAATTGAATTGCCTAGAAATTATTTCTTCTAAAATATCGTGCAATTGTATGAGCAAATAACCCTGACTAAACCTTCAATTTACAAATGCAGCCATTATATCTACCCGTACCAGCTTTCACTTCTTGGTCTTCTTAACTGCCTTCTTCACCGGCGACTTAATAGTCTTGGGTTTCTTTACTGCCTTTTTCGCCGGAGTCTTTTTTTTAGCCGCGACAACAACTTTCTTCGCCGGAGACTTTGCAGCCTCAGCCTTCGCGGCCTTTTTCGGCTTAGGCTTAGCCTCGGCCTTGGGCTTCGCTGGAGCCACTTTCTTCTCGGAAGCAGCATCCTTAGCGGAAGATTTAGGAGGGAGCTTGAAGGAGTTCTTGACTTTAACAAGCTTGCCATTAGCAACAAGTTTCTTCAATTGAACAAGCAGCAGTTTCTTGAAATTTGCAGGGAGGTTAGACTTCTGCTTCTCTTCAATGAACTTAGCAATTGCAATCTGGCTCGATCCACTCCTTTCCTTCAAGGCCACAATCGCCTCCTTGGCCATCTGCAGACATCAAAATCCCAAAAAATAACATTACAGTATGTAACGACGTATCACTTTATTAGCGTTTTATGATTCATTGATCACCTCGTGATAAGTAGGGTAGGCTCTAGGTTTCTTGGCGACACCAGAGGTTGCTGTCGCTGCTGTTTTCTTCGATTTAGAGGGATTGGCTTTGGCCTTCGACGGAGCTGCTGCGGCGGCGGGGGACATGATTGGTTGCAGAGAATTAAAAAATCAAGAGACAGAGGAATTGAGAGAATGTTTGTTTTTGGCTGACAGAATAAGAGTTAGGATTTATAGGAGAGGGAAAATGAAAAGGAGGAGCAGCCATCGGTGGAAATTGGCTTGAGGCGGACGCGGATTGCTATCCGCGGGAGGGGAATGATTTAAATTCTGCCGTTGGATTGGACGTTATCTACGGTAAATGACGTATTTTAAAGTGAAAAGTGAATAAGGGGAAGTGGGCTGTAATTGGCGGAAAGTGAATTGACGAGGACTGTTCTATTTTTATTTTTTTATGTCTGTGAATTTTTCTAAGTGTGACGGGTTTGTTTTTTTTGCTTACAAATATATTATAAAAACATGAAATATTTTTTTATATTAATTTATAAAAATAATTTAAAAACATCAAAATATTTTAGATAAAAATAAAATAAAAATATATATATTTTTAAAAATTATTTTTGAAATAAGTGATTTGCTAAGCATGATTGTTAAAATCGCGAGTTAACTCGCAAAATCATACAATTTTACGAGTCAACTCAACAAACTTTGTCAAATCAGATAAAAAAATTAGTTACGGTTAAAATCGGATAAAAAACGGTAAATCATTTAGGATTGTAAAATCGGACGGGATCAGTCTGATTTTACGATCCCAGTGGTTCGAACTAAATTACATCAATTCAAACTTAATTACTTAAGTTTTCCCCAAATCGATTTTACATTTTCATTTTCCCCAAACCTCGACTGTTCTCAACTTCTCTCCCCAAATTGGCAGTTCATCAGTTTGTCAGTTCGTCCATTTTATCTTCGTCGTTGTCGTCTCCATCGTCATCGTCGTCTGCGTCTTCATTGTCGTCTTCGTCGTCGCCTCTCAAGGTTAGTGATTTCCTGTTAAGTCCAAGCATTATTAACTTTATTCTTTGATTTCCACCTCTTCCCCTAATGCCATGATGCAGAGACTGACCCCGTTAAACTACATTTTTTATTATGATACTATGACGAAGTTTCGGGATTGTTGGAGAGGGTAGGGCTTGGGAGATTGGTAATGATAGTGGTGGTGGGTCAAGTTCAGGGCCTGTTCCGGCTTTTGGGTCGGTTTCAGGTGGTGGGTTATACTCGAGTGATGGGTCAGTGAGGCTAGTGGATGTGTCTGGGATATTGAGGAAAGAGCAGGAGATGTGGGAAAGTACTAATAAGAGCTTGCAAGAGGCTTTTCATGACTTGAATGCTCTTATGGTAATCGTTGTTTTCGAAAGTTTCTGCTTATAGAAATTGTTTACTTTTAATTGAAGTTATTGAGTTATCTGATTATAGATTAATGAATTAGTTTTTTATAATTGCTTGGTATGAACATTGTGTACATGGGGCTTTTGTATGCTGAGGATGAACTAGAATTCTTTTATAGTTTTTTATGTCTTTTGTTGTTTTCAAGAATAACTTGTAGGAGATGTTTAGTTGATTATTGGGTTATCAAGGAGTTTGAGGTTAAATATTGTTGGAGTTGGATTTAGTATTAGCAATATCGATGTTAGCACCAGTGGTAGTACTAATAATCCTTTCGATAGTGATGTTATTGATACAAATCTTGGACATAGCGAGGGGGATGAAAATGCGACTGATTTTTAGTTTACAATGCACGCCAGCTGAAGATTTGTTTTAAATTTGTTAGTTTTTATTTAATGAAATTTTATGGACATAATTATTTTGTAATGTATTTTTAAGTTATTTTAAATCATGTATGAACCTTAACTAATGAAGTTTTATGGCTATAATTATGATGTATTATATTCAGAAATATTTTACTTACGATTTTATGATTTTTCTACCTACACTATTTTAGCTGCGATTTTATGATTTTTGTACGGTAAAATATCAGGTACGATCTTACGATCCAAGTTTCAGAAGCGACTTCCGTGTCATGTCAAAATTGTGATTTTGACAACCTTGTTGCTAAGGCTAGCAATTAATATTAAGAACAATATGAGATCCAGCCTCCAGGTATTAATTTAATCTGTTGTCTAAATAGTACAATTATAAAAAATACATAAATAATAATAAAAACAAGATAATGAAGAAAAAAAAGAAATTGCCCCAAGCCTATCTATATTATATAACAACCTAGAATCTGTTTGTGTTTTTTTTTCATCTCAAGTTTTTTTTTTCAAAATATTATTATTATTGCTTTCAGTTATTTTTGTTTGTTTGCATGTCATGTATCAATATCAAAAATAATTTTTAAAAATAAAACAATTACTATTTTAATATATTTATAAACAAATATATTTTGAAAGCAATTGATATCATGCTCACATACACCCCTTTAATCTTAAAAGAAATAAACAAAGATGAAACTTGATTTCTAACAAATAAAATTTTGCGTGGTTTAGATTTTATTTATTTTTATATATATGTGATTTAAAAAAACAATGGAGAAAAATATGAGTTAATTTTGGGCTAGCTCGCAAACATTATAATCATTGATATTGAATTAGGATAATCCAACACAAAGCAAATGAAAATAACAATTAAGAAAATAAACACGAAATGTGAAGAATTTGTTTTTAAACGAGTTGGTTTGGATTCTTTTAAAGGGCTAGTGTTGAATTCGAGAAGAGAAAATAAGGAACAAAAGACAATAAATGGTTATTGCAGCTACATTAGAGGTGTTTCTAGACCACGCGATGCCCCACCATATAAGGGGTGTTGGGGCCCTTTAATTAACCTTGTAGAAAAACAATGTTTTGTAGCCGAAGTTCCCTATATGAGTCGTCTAAACACAAGCGCGTGCTCGCAATCTCCGGTAAGTTTTTTTATCTTGAATACTTTTTCATACATGCTAGTTGCAACAATGTTCATGAATAACTTTTATTTTTACAATCAAACTAATGTAAAGTGGTGTAAAAAAAAAGATATTTGACTTGAAAAAGGCCACAATAGCCCTGGTTGAAATTAGTAAAAATAGCAGCTGAAGACAACAATAGCCATTTTATGCGTTGGAAAAGATAAAACTTAAAAAAGAAGATAAAAGTATAATATTTTAGCTTTGACTTTTCCGATGGCTAACGGTTTGGAGATGATCTTATTAGGTCCCTAACCTTTTTCCTATTTCAACTATATCTCCATCATACCAATGAATTCTCAATCATATCTTTTATTTTCTTTTAACCAATAAAATAACCATGTGAAGCATGTTTTTATTATTATTATAAAAAGCAGTGAATTATCTAATATATCTGCTTTAAACCATATGAAACTCATTTTATAAATTAAATTTATTATTATCTTACTGTTTATAAACGCTTAATATTTGTTTTTAATTTTTTAATTGAATTTTGCCTTTAAAATGATGATAATTTTTTATTTAAGAAAAAAATATTTTAATAAAAAATATGAATAGAAAAGGATTTTCAATAAAATATTATATATTTTTTAAATTAAACAATTACCATCTTTACTAATGTTTATTTTAATTATTATAAAATTAAAAAGATAAATTTCCAAAAATGTCGCTTCCCCAGTAATACTAATAAAACAAAACCACACGGGCTTTAGAATTCACAAGCCTTGCTAAAACTTCATACGTGGGCCGAGCACAGAATACGGCCCAAAGAGAAATTAAAATACTAACCAGGGCACACGCTCGGACTCCTCTAAAATTCCTCACTCCATCTTGAAAACACTAGCGGCCACAACCTCCCTCCTTCGTCTCGCGGTGCTCGTTTCCAAACTCTGAAAAGCAACCATGGTGAAGCCTAAAACCTATCCTCCACGCGCCATGGTTATGCATTTTTGTTTTTTAATGTCGCGGTTTTTCTGTTTAACATGGGTGTTTCATATCGACGTTCTATGTAGGCAGATGTGGATACAGAGATGGCTGCAGCTGGACAGCCAAAGAAGAGAACGTTTAAGAAGTTCAGCTTCAGGGGTGTTGATTTGGATGCTCTTCTTGACATGTCCACTGATGATCTTGTGAAGCTGTTCAACGCCCGTGCTCGCAGAAGGTTTTTCTTTTTTCTTCTTTTAAAATTTTCATCCATCTCTCTTTGTATATCTAGTAAGTATGTATTTAATGTGTTTGTAAACGTGGGATTCAGGTTCCAGAGGGGTCTGAAGAGGAAGCCCATGGCTCTCGTTAAGAAGCTCCGCAAGGCGGTAACTATTCTTAAACCTTTTTTTTTTCTGGTTTCATTATTAGAGTCTTAGTTGCTTATATATTTGCTTTAGGGTTTTGTAGTCTGTTTAGCTCTTGACACGTTATTGAATATTTAGTATTTTTTTCTTTCTTTCTGGCTGTCCTGGATCTGAGTTGGATGTTAAATTCCAGTCATGTCTTATTTATATATGATTTTCATTTAGAACGCCTTGGTAAATAGGAAGAACAGAACATTTCAAGCGATGTCTTCCAAATGCTTAGTGTCATGAAAGTTGATGAATAAGTCAAAGTGCATTTCAAGCGATAGGAATTATTATTGGGTTTCGCATGGCTTCTCCATCTCTGCCTTATTATTTGTGTATTTCATGTCTTTTTAATTTCGGAGTTTGCCATAAATTAGTTTCCCTTTTGGAAAGTGGAAAAGTGTTCTTCATAGAAAGTGGATTTGTAGATTATTTTCTGATCTGTGGTAGTCATTAAAAATGAATTGTTAATGTTTAGCCATGCCATGGAAAACAAGCTGAAAAAATAACCTGTCAATATTTTTTCTTCAAGTTCATCTAATGTGTGTGTTTGTGTGTGTTTAACTAGTTCGCCACCTACAGTTAAAGAAGGAAAAGAACGAGATATATAATGTGTAATGGTGGAAAAAAGAATTTATTATATCATATATTTTTATAAATCTCATTTCATAAAATGTATCTATGCAAATATTAATATTATTGAATTATAACCTTGTTAAATATTTTTTAAGTAAAACCTTTAAATATTTTTTTCATATTGAAAAAGCCATATTAGTTAATGGTAAATAAATACAAAATTATTTTGATGGGTCTTTTAGATCAAATATATTTTTTTTTCATATAGAGAGCTGTTTTGGAAAGTCATTTCCAAAAATAAGAAAAGGAAAACACTTTCCTTTTAGAAAGACTAATTTTTTCCGTCAGAAAAACCACTTTCACCAAACATGGGAAAGTGGGGAAAGTAGTTCTAGCTAGAAACAAACAAGGCCTTAATCCACTTACCTCGAGAGTGTTATCCAGTCTTAATTGGTGCTTTTTAGAAGCATATTGTTTTTCAAGCTCTCTTATGATTTAGATCAATAGTCCCATTTGTTATTATGTTGAGAAATTAGAATTGTTCATGGTGGTATAATGGTTCTGTTGAGAAATTAGCGAGGAGTGAACTGAATTCTGATGTCTTGTCTTGGAATGTGGAAGGAACCTCGTAGAAAATCTTAAAATAAAACTCCATGAATTTGAATCTAGGCATGAATGAATTTTATCTAGCTGGAGGGTAATGTCCTTACAAAATTTTAACCCATTTATTTGCTTGATGTGATTGTCCAATTGATTTATAAACCTATTCCATTACACGAGGCTTCCAATGTGGAAATTACTGTGGAAAGTGTCAAAGTTCTATGATCTTAAGCAAGATATTTTCGATTTATGCAGAAATTCAAGCATCATATGTTGCATATTAAATGCTTGTTTCCAAGTACTCTCTCTACTGTACCATTTACAACAGAAAACTTTAGGTGCACGAAGTCTTATTAAACTCAAATCAATTTATGTTGCACATATGTCCATCTATATAGTTCACTTGATGGGTGCTGTTTTGATAACTTTTCACTGATTTCTGGTTATATAAATTTCAAATCTATTTCCTTTTTAATGTCTTGGAACAGAAAAGGGAGGCCCCTGCTGGCGAGAAGCCTGAACCAGTGCGGACACACTTAAGAAACATGATCATTGTGCCTGAAATGATCGGAAGCATCATTGGAGTGTACAATGGCAAGACATTCAATCAGGTTGAAATCAAGCCTGAAATGATTGGACATTATCTTGCCGAGTTCTCAATCTCATACAAGCCTGTCAAGCACGGCAGGCCTGGTATCGGTGCTACCCATTCCTCTAGGTTCATTCCTCTCAAGTGAGATGTTTTGCAGCAGCTTGGACACTCCCAGTTCGTTCCTGTCTTTTGATGACATCTGAGTTGATCAAAGTTTTGTCGATTTAGTTGGTTAATGGTGTCATTTTTTTGTTTCCATTTATTATTCTAGAGAATTTCTCTCGTTTTTTCCGGGTTTGAGAGATGACCTAGGATGGCTCGTTATAATATTTTATGGTAGCTTAAACATGTTTTTGGATTTTCTGCGTACACTTTATACTACGTCGTTTTAGATTTTCGGTATGCTGAACAATTTCATTTCATTTTTTTTTTCACATTTCATTCTTGATAAGTTATTGGAAGCTATTGGAAGATTTCTTTGCTGGCTTATTTGGCTTGATCACGGCTTCTCTTGTTTGTTCTCAGAATTGTGCTGGCTTATCCGACCGGGTCTTGGCTCATAAGCTTACGTTCTTTCACAATTCTGCAGCTTATGGTCTTAGGGTCTGCTTTGGCGGCCAAGGTTGGCTTGGCTGCATGATCAAAAGCTCGTTTGTTTGATATTTTGATTAAGCTGTTTGTGTGTTTTTTTTAGTTATTTTTATTTGGAACTATATCAAAATATTTATTTTTAGATTTTTTTTAACATTAACATATTCAAATAATTAAAAAACAGAAAAAATATATCAATTTAATGTGATTTTAAACTAAATTTATTTTTAAGTACTTTCAAATATAGTTAAACTATAAAAATAAATTGTGCCTTGTGACTATTTGCCGATACAGTAATATGCACTTGAGTTTGCAACGGCAACGCCACAGCTTGTATGATTTTTGCAAATTGAGTCTTGTTGGACTTTTGCCTCGTATTTTTGTTAGAAATGATTTTTTTTATTTAAATAAATAAATTGCTACAAGACTTGTAATCTCGGATTCATCAAAAGGTAAAATTTCTAAATTTTAATTTATGAATCTTATTTGTATCACAAATGTTTTGTTTTGTTTTTTTAAAAGAAGATTGCCTGCCCTTCCAAGTCTTTTTGAACATACACACTTGTAATTTAAAGTTATTTTAATATTTTTGTTATAAATTATTCATAAAAAATGCAGGCACTGAGCTAGCTATGATAAATCCTACTATCACTTCCTCAGCAAGAAAAAAAACACCTGCAACTTTCCTTGTATATTAATTTCTTAAAGCGGAGGTACACAGATCACTGCTTTCCAGAGAGAAGGCAAGGTGGCCTGCTCATCGAACCTTCCTTTGATCTCGGATAATAGAATAATTAAAAAGAAAAAAAAAACATAATATAATGCTTGCCTAACCGCAAATAAAAGTCTCAAACTTTTATTTTAGTCAATCAACGTTCAAAGATAGACAATTCAACCATCGAAAAGCTAACCAGTCAGCGATATTCCACCTTGATAGCCACAATTACTTCACAATCTGTCGAAACTGTACACTGAAGCTGGCTTGTGGAGATCACGTTTGTTTACTTTGACATTCAAAATTTTGACCGGCCCCTCGAGTTTTCTCCTTTGGCTTCTGTCTAACATTCCAGGAACGGCGTGGAAATTCTTGTCAGTTTCTTGCCAGCGTCCTTTTCACCGCATTTTCTATCTCTGCAGCTTCAATCTAGCAACATTTGAAACGCACAATTAGCAGCAAGAAAAGGTGATTAATATATATACATATTAGAGCACGTGCACATTCATCATGCCTATGTTTTTACGTTCACAAGGCCAGCATCAGCAAGAGGAGAAGGTTGAAATTGACCCTTCCATTCCATGGATGAAAAATAGAACAAGTTTCGTTTTAATGCGTTCTGGCTGACTATGCCTGAAACAGATATAACGAAGTAAATATTGGCGGATCATGAAAAATGGCGTCTTCGTTTCCAATTCTCCCTGTCGAGACTAATAGGCTGCAGCTGATAACAGCACGCACAGGTATACCATGCGTCATACGCTGCATCAAGATTTGCCCAGTGAAGAAGATCGACCATTGCTGGAAAGTTACAAGAGATAAAGAGTGGTGGGAATATATACCTCAGTTTCGATTTCCATTACTGCTACAAGTTCCTTATCAGAAAACTGTGATCGAATGCTTCTGGTTTTTGATCCCAAATTCTTCAAGCACTTGAGAACATCTATCATAGGATCCACCCTTGATGTTGGATTGGCTACTTCAATTCTAATCTTTGTACTCTCAACATTTCCGATCCCACTTGCTGCTAATCTCTCTTCAATCTCATCGTTTCTTATCTTCAGCATCTCCTTGTACATCTCCAGCTCTTGAATCTGCTTTGCTGCCATTAGCATAATCGAGTTCTTATCTTTCTGCAAATCAAGATCCCACAAAAGAAAGTGATAAAATAACCATTTTGATCAGTAACTAGAAGCAATTACCATATATACTTGCAATTTTGATCAGTGAATGGTGATCAATTAGGACGCAACTTATCGATGATGACTAACCTTGGTGTCATGGGGTAACACAGAATGCAGAGCCAAATAACCATTCCTCTCCTTCTGTCTCCTCAATCTCTCACTCATCATGTGCTGATAACATCGTTTGCTATCAGGTTCTTGAGTCTCAGTCTTTACCGTGAAACTTCTTTTCACTAATTCTATCATTCTCTTGTTCATGTTAGTAGGATGTACCTCCATGGAAGAACTCCCTACCCCAACTTCGCTCCCAGTACCCCAAGGTCTGCATATATATGGCACAAAAGCACTTTGATTTACAGGAAAATTCTCGTAGCAGAAGACATCACCTTGCAGCAATTGCTGTTGAAAGAAATGATCCATCACCAGGCGATCGATTTCTCTCGAGTAAATTCTGTGGCTGGCTTAGCTTCTTTTACAGGCTATTTCCGTTATCATATGAAAAGTCTAAATGAGAAATGGGCTCTCCTCTGAATTTGAAGGTCTTTGCATGACATGTAATCATGTGCACGTGTAGGGTTTACATTGCACTTCATGTCATGAATAAATAACCGAGATTCACAAATAATATCCTTAATATTTTCAAATATGTTGCAAGTTCAGTGGTTGTTGATGAAACTTCTACACGGTCCGCCTCGAATAAGTCAAGATATCTGATACGCCAACCACTAAAAACAGGAGATTGCCAAGAAAAATCTTGTCAATAAAAATTAGTAGATAAAAAAAGAATTGAAGTAGCACAGGCAGGCCAGACACTGGGAGCTTCATGGACTTCAAGTCCAATGTAATACCCCTCTCCTTATAGTCTCCTACTACAACATTACTATTACTATTATTACTAAAGAAACTAAATGGGATCGCACGTTCACTGCTCATTCCTGTAGCGCAAGGCACATGTGCACTGTTTATTTGCAATTTCACCCCTGCTTCGCGGGTGTACCTTCTCTTTTTTTTTTTTCTTTAAAAAAAAAAATGAACAGTGCACGGGAAGAGACCACGGGAACGGAGGGAAGAAGAGAAAAAAAACAGAGGAGCAAGAACGGAGAACAGAGGGAGACAAAGGAAAGAAAGGAAGAAGACTTTGCACGCAGAAACGAAGAGAAAAAGTAGAAAAAAAGCAGAGAAAAAGCAAAGAAAACGAAGGAAAATTTACGTGAAAAAACATAGCTGATCTTCATCCCTCTCGGTCCAGCTCTCTCTCTCTCTCTCGGTCTCTGCTTCTCTCTCTAAAACCAGAAGCAGCTCTCTCCTTCATCCCTCTCGGTCAGCAGCTCCGACCACGAGCCCCGACCACCTCGCACCTCTCCGTCGCCACCAGCATCTCCACCCCAACCCCAGAGACAGAACCACGGTCTCAGGCGAAGGTAACAGAGGCAACAAGCGTAGCAGCAACGCAGGCCGGCCAGCTTCCGTCATCAACTCCGGCCACCACAGGCCACCATTTCCGATTCCACCACAACCAGAAGAACCACCTTGAAATCCTCTACACAACTGTATTAACCTTTTCTCCTTTTGTCACACTCGAAAAATCACCATTTTTACTGTGCATCTTCCTTATTTTGCGTCCCGGTTACTGTTCGTTAAATGTGAACAGTAACGGGTCGGGTCGGACCGGGCTTTATGCCCGGCCCGAACAGTGAAGCAGACCCAATTTTATGGGCCGACGGCCCAGACCCGATATTTTCTGGGCCGATGGCCCAGACCCGATATTTTCTGGGACGACGGCCCACACTCGATATTTCCTGGGCTGATGGCTTTTTTTAACCAGGTCTTTTGTTTTACAACCAGGTATCCTTGACAGCTTATGCGCACCATTACTAATCTTCTGACCCATTTTTTCAACATTTTTTTCCTGATTATTTTTTTGTCACCTATATATTTTTTAAATTATTTTATGATCGAGGTGTTCGATCAATTTACGCGCACCACGACTATTTTCTGGATACATTTTTTTACAGTGATGAGTAGTTTGAATAGTAATTAACAATGATTTCATTGTTCACTGTTCATTGCTGTTACAAAAGGGGCTTTTTGTTTTTTATTTTATTTAACCAAGCTTCTTTTATTTGTGTTTTTTTTATAACCGGGGTATCCGTGACAGCTTAAATACACCACGACTAATCTGTGGATCCAATTTTGTTTTTAAATATTTTTTTCCTGTTTTTTTTTCCACTCATACATTTTTTTTTTTTTTTTATAACCAGAGTATCCAAGTCAACTTACACTTACTTTCAAACAGGAATGAACAGTGAAAATCACAGTAATGAACAATAAAAGGTGCTTTTCCCTTGCACTTTTTTTTTTTAATAACCAGGATGTCTCGGTAATTAACCAATTTGTAGATTTCAGTTTAATTTTGGTCCCAAATCTTTTAATTCCATGTTTTATTTTAAATTATTTAATTTTCATTTTTTTATTTATTCAATTTTATCCTTTAAATTAAATATATTATTTAAAATATTTCAAATTAATTATATATTTGTATATTTATGTCAAATTAAAATATGTGAAACCAATTATATGTTTTGATATTTATTTAATATTATCGCCTAATAATTTATTTATAGAAAAAAAAAACTGAGATTGTCCTTTATATTAAATATATTATTGAAAGTATGCCAAATTAATTATATATTTGTATATTTATGTCAAATTAAAGTATGTTAAACTAATTATATTTTTAAATTTTAATTGAATATTATCGCCTAAAAATATATAGAGAGAGAGGAAAGATGACCTTGGATTTTTTTAAGAACAAAAATTCATATCAGTATTCTTAAATACATTTAATATAATAATATGATGAATACAAATTGGCTTCAAAATTAATTTTTATGCTTTTTTTTTAAGTTTATCTCTTGAAAAAAATTTGCAGTGGTTTGATTTTTTAATTATATATTTTGTATATTTATGTAAAATTAAAATATGTTAAACCAATTATATATTTTAATATTTATTGAATATTATCGCCTAACATATATATATAGAGAAAAATGACCTAAGATTGTCCTTTAAATTAAATATATTATTGAAAGTATGTCAAATTAATTATATATTTGTATATTTATGTCAAATTAAAGTATGTGAAACTAATTATATGTTTAAATATTTATTAAATATTATCGCATAAAAATATATATAGAGAGAGGAAAAATGACCTAGAATTTTTTGAAGAACAAAAATTCATATCAGTATTCTTAAATACATTTAATATGATGAATAAATCTTATAAAATAAAAAAAACAAATTGGCTTCAAAATTAAATTTTGTGCTCTTTTGTTTAAGTTTATTTCTTGAAAAACATTTTCAGTGTTTTGATTTTTTAATTATATATTTGTATATTTATGTCAAATTAAAGTATGTGAAACTAATTATATGTTTAAATATTTATTAAATATTATCGCATAAAAATATATAGAGAGAGAGGAAAAATGACCTAGAATTTTTTGAAGAACAAAAATTCATATCAGTATTCTTAAATACATTTAATATGATGAATAAATCTTATAAAATAAAAAAAACAAATTGGCTTCAAAATTAAATTTTGTGCTCTTTTGTTTAAGTTTATTTCTTGAAAAACATTTTCAGTGTTTTGATTTTTTAATTATATATTTGTATATTTATGTCAAATTAAAATATGTAAAACCAATTATATGTTCTAATATTTATTGAATATTATCGCCTAAGAATATATATTGAGAGAAAAAAAATGGCCTAAGATTGTCCTTTAAATTAAATATATTATTGAAAGTATGTCAAATTAATTATATATTTGTATATTTATATCAAATTAAAGTATGTGAAACTAATTATATGTTTAAATATTTATTGAATATTATCGCCTCAAAATATATAAAGAGAGAGAAAAAATGACCTAGGATTTTTTGAAGGGCAAAAATTCATATCAGTATTCTTAAATACATTTAATATAAATATATGATGAATAAATCTTATATAAAAAAAAATTTGGCTTCAAAATTTAATTTTGTGCTCTTTTATTTAAGTTTATTTCTTTACAAAGATTTTAAGTTTTTTGATTTTTAATATTATAGATCTGATATTACTGGAAAAAAAATACATCTCAAAAATAATAAATTAGCAAATTTACCTACATTATCTACAATTAAAATATATACGAGTCACTTCCCATTTCTTAAATATGACCTAGCATTTGTTTTTTTTAAAAAAAATTAATATCAATATTCTTAAATATATTTAATATAATCATATGATTAATAAACCTTATATAAAAAAATTGTGGCTTACAATTTAAATTTAATAGTCTTTTGTTTAAGTTTATTTCTTAAAAAAAAATTCCAATATTTTTATTTTTAATATTTTAAATCTAATATTACTGGGATAAATAAACAACTCAATTTTTTTTAACAAGTTTGCTTAGGTTATCTACAATTAAAAAATATACTGACCATTTTCCATTTCGATTACGTTATTCCTGTAAAAAATTATGCGAATCACTTCCCGTTTCGATTACACTATTCCTTTTATACGGCAAATAAGTCATTATAGCACGCAAAGAAATTTAGTTTATTTCTTCAAAAATTTACAATGTTTTTATTTTTAATGTGTCAGATGTAATATTATTGAGGAAAAAAAACAACTAAATCTTTTTTTGACAAATTTACCTAGATTATCTACAATTAAAAAATATACAAACCACTTCCCATTTCGATTACACTATTCCTTTTAGGCGGGTAAAAAAATTAATTTGTTGCATATTTTATCTATTATAATGTTGCTAATTAAATATTTAAACAACTAATTACAACATGTAAAAAATCAATTATTTTTCTACATAGAAAAAACCCTGACATAATGCATGCAATTTTGGCAAGCATACGAATTATACCACGCAAAAAACTCATTTCTAACATATTTGATCTATTGCAATTTTGGTTATTGAACATTAAAATAACTAATTATACCACACATAAAATATAAGTTTATTTGTGGAATTTTTTTTTTATAATGTGTCAAATCTAATATTACTGAGAAAAAAAAACTCAGAAAAAAACAAATTACCTACATTATCTGCAATTACAAAATATACAAACCACTTTCCATTTCGATTATACAGATTTTATCAATTATAATTATACTAATTAAATATTATAATAATTAAATACAATACATATAAAAACATTCAATTTTTTACATAGATAAAAAAATCCCGGCGCATCGCGCGGGCATATAGCTCGTAATATATCCAAAAACAATCAATCAGTCAATTAATCACTGCTCCTATTTTTTTGTCGATAAATTCCCAAGACAAAAGAAAAAGGTAACAATTATGGAATTAAGTTTTTTCGTCGATAAATTCATAAAACAAAACAAAAGAAAAGGTAACGCTTTTGGAATTAAAAAGGAAAATGATGATATCCCAAATTCTACAATCGTCACGTAACATGTTATGTTGTTTATAGATAATATCAAGATTGTAAATATCATTCCGGTCACCGTTCTGGTTTTTCTATTGGAACGAATCGTTTTGGTTTCGAAGCGTTTGGGCGTGCCGTATCATTCCGGTCGCCGTTCTGGTTTTTCTATTGGAACGAATCGTTTTGGTTTCGAAGCGTTAGGGTTTTTCTATTGGAACGAATCGTTTTGGTTTCGAAGCGTTTGGGCGTGCCGTATCATTCCGGTCGCCGTTCTGGTTTTTCTATTGGAACGAATCGTTTTGGTTTCGAAGCGTTTGGGCGTGCCGTTTCGGGGTTGTACTGTTCATATATAATTAATTAATTATATATATATATATATATATATATATATGAAAAAAATTAAAATATTAATTTAACAAGTATAAATTAAATTCAAGATAAATTAACTTTAAATTATACAATACAAACACAAAGTCAAACAAACATAATCTCAAAATTAGAAACATCTCTAAAATTCCAAAATATTATGATAGTAAAATGTTCTAAAATAAAAGAAATATTATGATTTTGAGCCGGAACAGTACCGAGGCGTTCCGGCCGGAATTCAGCCGGAATTTTCAGAACGAACCGGAATTAAAACCGACACAAAAACGACGCCGTTTTGTCTTGGTTTTTTTAATAATATGGAACGTTCCGGCTATTCCGGTCAAAACGGAATGAAATTAACAAGCCTGGATAATATAGTTTATTAAGATATACGAGTAAACAGTTGTTTTCTCTTTAACTCTGAAAGCACCAAATTAACGATTAAAAACCTAAGTCTATGCAAAATGATTTTAATCGGAGGATTTACATATCAAATCTCTAATTTATTTTATTAAATAGGTGTTTAAAATTTTTAATGTACACAAAAATCTGCTGTGTGTGGTCAACTTTAAAGAGTTTCCTGTATATTAAAGGTAAAATTCATTATTTAATATGATAAAAACCCATCAGGCATCTATATTGCCTGTCCATTTCAAGGCTGTAATCCATCGGGTATGAAGTATGACCAATAAAGCAAGAATTACCGTAGGTTTAGTATATGAAAACCTTCTCTCACTTCAAATCATGGTCATAAAAAGCGAGAAAGAGCAGTACTGAATCACGTGGCGTGCTACTACTGAACACAATCCTCCGTCACCATAATACACAATACAGGGCTGTACTGGATCAAGTCAGTAGTCGCGACAGCTTGTTTTCTACTAGATTTTTCTATCCTCGTAGACCAGTACTTTAGTTATTTAACTCGGTTAATTTAGATAAATTTTTCTGGTTTTTTTTTTCTTGTTTTTTTTTTTAAATTTATCTTATATTATGTTTAGTTGAGAATTAAATTTTAATATTTTTTTTATTTTTTTGGGGCTATTGCACACATGTTTTATATTATGTTAACTAAAATTGATTCGACTTATTTTTCTAATTAAATTTTATTTTTATCTTTTATTGTTGGATTGTTTAAACATTAATTTTAATTTTTTTCTACTAGATTATTAGGACATCATGATTTGGATAGAGTATATAACAAATTAATCTAAGTTGATTTGAGTAAAACTAAATCAATCTAATATATTATTATTTTAATATTAAAAAAACATTTTGATTTCTTTTGTTAAACTATATTTTTATTAGTTATTCAAATTGTATTTGAATATGTAAAATTAAATGCATCACAACAAGTTAATATTTATATAATTTATTTATTAAAAAATATATTAACCATGACTAAATATATATATATTATTTTAATTTTAACAAATATCTAATTCCAACAATTATCTAGTTCAATTTCTAAGCTTGCATGAGGTAGTGTATAAATTGAAAGCCAATACATCTTTGACAAGTCTTAGTTTAACGAGGCACACGATCAAGCTAATAGAGAGCAGGGTGGGCAATAATCAAACCGGAGTTTTTTCCAGAGATGAATCTATCCAAAAAAGAGTCTCTACCGACAAAAAATCAGCAAAAAAATATCTTGTAGTAGTAGACACACATTATTGTAGATTAGAATAATATACTCTTAGATTAGGAGGAGGCATTTTAGACTTTTTATATAGTTGTTTGGGAGTATTTGCGTTTTTTTCTTTTTTCTTTTTATATAATGCAACTATAGTCATATCCCACTACCAGACAAAAGAATAAAATAAATATTATATCCTCGAAGGAGACAAAACATTGGAGTTCCGGGTATTTAAGGTTTTTAGTTTCAATACTTTTATGTTTTTTCGATCCTTATTCTCCATGCATATGACGTTTACTGGCCTATAACAATAGCATCAAAGACAGGCTTCATACACAAGCGAAGAGTGATTCAGGCCATCAGAGGTTTTGTTCGTCAACTTTGAGTTTCTCGTTTGTGAAAAAAGAAAAACGAAGAGTAGTGGGTGAGGCCTTTTTGAGTGTAGAATCCACCTTCCACACTTACCATGGAGATCCCATCGAGTACTCCCATTCCGTCTAAAATGAAGGCTTGGGTCTATGGTGAATATGGGGACGCTTCCAATGTCTTAAAATTGGACTCAAACGCAACAGTTCCTCACGTGAAAGAAGATCAGGTTCTGATCAAGGTTGTTGCTGCATCCATTAATCCAATTGATGCTAAAAGGATGCTTGGTTTTCTCAAAGCCAGTGACTCTCCTTTTCCAGTAAGGAGAATTCTTCTGATACTTGGACTAATTTCCTGCTATTTATGTTTGTTTGTTCTTTCTTGGGTCTTATACTTCAGAATACTTGCACCTGTAAGAAGATTTTGCGTGTTGCAATCTTGGTTTTACATCTTTGGCTTTTGTTATAAGATTGCCATGCATGGCCTCTGACATTCAAGTCCTCACACAAATTGGTGTCGAAGATGATATTTAGCCATGCTTGATGGGGTTCCCAGTGCACTCTTTCTCTGTATGTTTTGAAGAGTTTTAAATGGTCTAGGGGTAATGAATTCTTGAGATAGTTTCGCAAATTGAAGATGAGACAGCTCTTTCAAGGGCTTCTGATTTTGTTTTCGTCTCTGAATTTGCAGACTGTTCCGGGCTATGATGTGGCTGGAGTGGTGGTTAAAGTAGGAAGCCAAGTTAAAAGGCTGAAGGTAGGAGATGAAGTATATGGAGACATCAATGAGAAAGCTTTGGACCACCCCAAACGATATGGCTCTTTAGCTGAGTACACTGCTGTTGAAGAGAGTCTGTTGGCTCTTAAGCCCAAAAATCTGAGTTTTGCTGAAGCAGCCAGCCTGCCCCTCGTCATTGAAACCGCTCATGAAGGTCTTGAAAGAACTGGGTTCTCTGCCGGCAAATCTATCCTTGTTTTGGGAGGTGCTGGAGGAGTTGGTACCCAAATAATTCAGGTAGCCTTTCTAATTCTACATGGAGAAATTTTCTGTCATCTTCTGTCCACCCTTTGATTTTCCAAGTTGGGTTTCTTCCTTGATGTTGTCTTTTCGTTTTGAGACAGCTAGCAAAGCATGTTTTTGGTGCATCTACAGTAGCAGCCACCTCTAGCACATCAAAATTGGAGTTACTGAAAAGCTTAGGAGCAGATTTGGCTATTGATTACACCAAGGAAAACTTTGAGGACCTTCCAGAGAAGTTTGATGTAGTATATGACGCAGTTGGTATGGAACGTTCCGGCTATTCCGGTCAGAACGGAATGAAATTAACAAGCCTGGATAATATAGTTTATTAAGATGTACGAGTAAACAGTTGTTTTCTCTTTAACTCTGAAAGCACCAAATTAACGATTAAAAACCTAAGTCTATGCAAAATGATTTTAATCGGAGGATTTACATATCAAATCTCTAATTTATTTTATTAAATAGGTGTTTAAAATTTTTAATGTACACAAAAATCTGCTGTGTGTGGTCAACTTTAAAGAGTTTCCTGTATATTAAAGGTAAAATTCATTATTTAATATGATAAAAACCCATCAGGCATCTATATTGCCTGTCCATTTCAAGGCTGTAATCCATCGGGTATGAAGTATGACCAATAAAGCAAGAATTACCGTAGGTTAGTATATGAAAACCTTCTCTCACTTCAAAAGTTCAAATCATGGTCATAACAAGCGAGAAAGAGCAGCGCTGAATCACGTGGCGTGCTACTACTGAATACAATACTCCGTCACCATAACTACACAATACAGGGTTGTACTGGATCCAGTCACCAGTCGCGACAACTTGTGTTCTCTAGAAACTGTTTTGGGAGGGTGGTTGTACCGCTGTTTTTTTAAAATTTGTTTTTTATTTTAAATGATTTTTTTTGTGTGTTTAAATTATTTTGATGTGCTGATGTCAAAAATAATTTTTTAAAAATAAAAAAATATAATTTTGATGTATTTCTAAATGAAAAGCACTTTCAAAAGCAACCGCAATCACCCTCCTAAACAGGTTTTATTCTCGTAGACCAGTACTTTAGTTATTTAACTCGGTTAATTTATATTTTTTTTCAATTTTATTATATATTATGTTTAATTTATAATTAAATTTTATTATTTATTTTGATTTTTGGGTTATTTTATATGTGTTTTACATGTTAACTAGAATTGACTCTACTCATTTTTGTAATTACATTTCATTTTTATCTTTTATTATTGGATTGATTAAATATTAAATTAAATTTTTATTTTTATTTATTTTTTCTTCCAGATCATAAGGTCATCTTAATTTCTTTTGTCAATTATATTTTACTAGCTATTCAATTTGAATATGTAAAATTAACTGCATCACAACAAGTTAATATTTATGTAATTTATTTATTAAAAAATATATTAACCATGACTAAATATTTTTTTAATTTGAACAAAAATCTAATTCCAATAATTACCTAGTTGAATTTCTAAGCTTGCATGAGGTAGTTGATAAATGGAACGCCAATACATCTTTGACAAGTCTTATAACGAGGCACGCGATCACGCTAATAGAGAGGAGGGTGGGCAGTAATCAAACCGGAGTCTTTTCCAGAGATGAATCTAACCAAAAAAGAGTCTCGATGCATATTGACGTTTACTGACAAAAAAAAACTCATCATTAGCTTTAATTTAAAAGGTTTATTAACGAAAATAATTTAAACCGTGTGGGATAATACATATAAATTATTGTAAATTATAACAGTATAATTATTGTTTTGACTCTTTGTAATCAGGAGGATTTTAGATTTTTTAAAAGGACCTATTGCATTTTCTAGTTGTTTGGGGGTATTTGCATCTTTTCTGAATTTTTTTTATACAATACAACTATGATTTTGCTTTTTTTACCAAATAAAACAGTAAAATAACTATTATATCTTGGAATGAGACAAAATATTAGTGTTCCGGGTAAGAGTATTTTAAGTTTTTAGTTTCAATACTTTATTTTTATCGATCTTTCTTAGATGATCTTTATTTTTTGTTCTTATTTACGTATTCATGTTTTTTTGTTCTTATAAGTTTAATTCTAAAATTTTAATTTATGTTGGTGATCATTTTAGAATTGATTTTTTTTCTTTGTTTCAAAATTGACGGTCCTTATTTTTTTGTCCTTACATATGTATTCATGCCTTTTGTTTCATTTTTTTTTTTGGGATAATTTAATAATTTTATTATAATCCAAGCGATTATAATAATGATATTTATAATGATAATATTACTAATTTGCTTTTGTCCTTTAATTATTTTCATTTTTTCTACCATTCAAAGAATATTTTCTTATGCTGCTAATATTTTTTTTTTAGTTTTGCCTTTAGTCATAATGATAACAATAAAAAAATTGGATTTAGAAATTTATAGCAACCAATTAGTTTGCTACAACAATCAAATAATTCATATTTAGTTGATTTTATCAATTGCAGTTTTATTATCTATCAATTAAATATTTAGCCAAACAGTTAAAGTAGACCCAACAATTAACATGTTTGCTATAAAAAGCAAATAACAAATTTTTAATGGATTTTATCAATTATCTGCTCATAAATCTACTGGTGCAATTGTATTTATTTTTTACTTTATTTCTGTAAAATTGTATTACTTCACATTATTATTAATCATAAAAAATTATAAATATTTTTTTTTTTAACATTACTTAACAAAAAATTTGTCCAAACTAATTACTGATGCCATTTTTTTATATATTTTTTTTAAAAATTCTCTTTATGGTGGAGCGCAGACCAAATGGTTGGTAATTGCCAAAGTTATTAAATCCGTTCTGTTCCGGCCGGAATGGCCGGAAAATTCTGTTCCGTTCATAAAACCGGAACAAAACGGCGTCGTTTTTATCCCGGTTTTTAATTCCGGTCCGATCCGGAAATTCCGGCCCAATTCCGGCCGGAATGCATCGGTTCTGATCTGGGCGTTCCGTTCCGGGCTGAAGAGCGGAGACTGGACTTATATATATATATATATATATATATATATATATCATGGAATCACTCTTGAAAATCATTAATATTAACTTTAAAATTTATACTTAAATTTTTTTATTTTTTACTTTAAATTAGAATTTTAGAGATGTTTCTAATTTTGAGATTATGTTTTTTTGACTTTGTGTTTGTATTGTATAATTTAAAGTTAATTTATCTTGAATTTTAATTATACTTGTTAAATTAATATTTTATTTTTTTTCATATATATATATATATATATATATATATATATATATATATATATAATTAATTATATATGAACAGTACGAAACTGGAACGGCACGCCAAAATGCACCGAAACCGGAACGTTCCGTTCCAATCGAAAAACCAGAACGGCGACCGGAACGGTATTGACAACTTTGGTAATTGCTAAGGCATCTCGTATTCCAAATGAAAAGTCAAAAATAAAATACAAATATTAACTTGGTGTTTTTAATGCTTAGTTTACATAATGCTAAAACAATGTTTTTCTTTATAAAGATATTATTTTGTATATCTTGTAAAAACATCAAAATAGTAAAAAAAATCATTTACTATACTATTATTTTTTCACTCTTTTTTTCTTTAATTTTTTTAAATCAATGTTTGTCAATTTATTTTCATGAGATTATTATAGTTTCAAAACTCATGATATGAGCCTGATGAGTTTACTTTAGCTTATTCAAATTATTTTTCAATTGATTTATTTTAATTTTATTATTTAATATTAGATTAATTGAAAAATATTCAGGTTATCAACCGGCCATATTAAACTATTAAATAATTATATGATATATATATACACACACATATTCAAATATAATTGACACTCCTAAACAATTTTTGTTTATCATTAAAAGGAATATAAACAAAAAATAATTATATTTATACTTTTAAAAAATCCACATTGTCCATTCGACTGTTCTAAATAGCCAAGAGAAAAAAGAAAAAAAATAAATACAATGAACTTGAACGGAAAAAGATATTCTATGCATATGGACGTTTACTGACCGCTTCCTATAACAATAGCATTAAAGACAGGCTTTATACACAAGCAAAGAGTGGTTGAGGCCATCCGAGGTTTTGGTCCTCATCTGTCTTCAAAAGATTCAAGGGCTGAGTTTCTCGTTTGTGAAAAAAGAAAAACGAAGAGTAGTGGGTGAGGTCTTTTTGAGTGTAGAATCCACCTTCCACACTTCCCATGGAGATCCCATCGAGCACTCCCATTCCGTCTAAAATGAAGGCTTGGGTCTATGGTGAATATGGGAACGCTTCCAATGTCTTAAAATTGGACTCGAACGTTACAGTTCCTCAAGTGAAAGAAGATCAGGTTCTGATCAAGGTTGTTGCTGCATCCATTAATCCAGTTGATGCCAAAAGGATGCTTGGTATGTTCAAAGCCAGTGACTCTCCTGTGCCGGTAAGGAGAATTCTTCTGACACTTGGACTAATTTCCTGCTATTTATGTTTGTTTGTTCTTTCTCGGGTCTTATACTTCAGAATACTTGCGCCTGTAAGAAGATTTTGCGTGTTGCAATCTTGGTTTTACATCTTTGGCTTTTGTTATAAGACTGCCATGCATGGCCTCTGACATTCGAGTCCTCATGCTTGATGGGGTTCGCAGTGCACTCTTTCTCTGTATGTTTTGAAGAATTTTAAATGGTCTAGGGGTAATGAATTGTTGAGATAGTTTCGCAAATTGAAGATGAGACAGCTCTTTCAAGGGCTTCTGATTTTGTTTTCGTCTCTGAATTTGCAGACTGTTCCGGGCTATGATGTGGCTGGTGTGGTGGTTAAAGTAGGAAGCCAAGTTAAAAGGCTGAAGGTAGGAGATGAAGTGTATGGAGACATTAATGAGAAAGCTTTGGACCACCCCAAACGATATGGCTCTTTAGCTGAGTACACTGCTGTTGAAGAGAGTCTGTTGGCTCTTAAGCCCAAAAATCTGAGTTTTGCTGAAGCAGCCAGCCTGCCCCTCGTCATTGAAACCGCTCATGAAGGTCTTGAAAGAACTGGGTTCTCTGCCGGCAAATCTATCCTTGTTTTGGGAGGTGCTGGAGGAGTTGGTACCCAAATAATTCAGGTAGCCTTTCTAATTCTACATGGAGAAATTTTTTGCCATCTTCTGTCCACCCTTTGATTTTCCAAGTTGGGTTTCTTCCTTGATGTTGTCTTTTCGTTTTGAGACAGCTAGCAAAGCATGTTTTCGGTGCATCTACAGTAGCAGCCACCTCTAGCACATCAAAATTGGAGTTACTGAAAAGCTTAGGAGCAGATTTGGCCATTGATTACACCAAGGAAAACTTTGAGGACCTTCCAGAGAAGTTTGATGTAGTATATGATGCAGTTGGTATGATTCTAGATCCATTATTGACTTCTAACTTCTCCCTGCCCATTTACTTGCGATCGACATGAATGACCTGTAGTGAGTTCTGTTTGTTGAATATTACCATTTTATACTCTAGAGGCATATGCGAGTTTTCTGACCGTTTATTCTAAACCACCATGACACTAATGGTTGGCGTTTGATTTTCAAAACAAAAACAGGGCAGTGTGACAGGGCAATCAAGGCAGTGAAAGAAGACGGAGGTGTTGTGACAATAGCTGGTCCTGTAACTCCCCCGGCATTCATATTCGTGCTCACTTCTAATGGCTCTGTCCTGGACAAACTGAAGCCTTACTTGGAGAGTGGAAAGGTGAAGCCAGTGCTAGATCCCAAGGGTCCATTCCTATTTTCTCAAACTGTAGAGGCATTTTCCTATCTCGAAACTAGCAGGGCTGTTGGAAAAGTGGTCATTTATCCGATCCCATGATTCCTGAAGATGATATATATATATATATATATATATATATATATGCTCAAATACATATTTTATCCTCCATGCATGGGGGATGCTGGTGGATTGCTTTTATAATAAAGGTTCTGTAGTGTGCTTATGGATTATAACCAAGGTTGTCAAGACCGTTCCGGTTTTTCTACTAGAACGGAACGTTCCAGTTTCGGAGCGTTTCGGCGTGCCATTTCAGAGTTGTACTGTTCATATATAATTTTATATATATGTTGGACTGAAATGGAACTATTGGACTTCAAAAACACCGTAAAGTGTCCGATCCACTATCCATGAGAGCGAGTTCATCTCTGATTGAGAATTCCATCGAGCAAAATGAGGACATGGTACATAAGGCACTTCCTGAGAACCTCAGTTTCTGAAAATGACTACACTAAAGAAAGGCACCTCCTCGACTAGAAGAGAGACCTAGTACCTATGGTTCACAGTCTTTACCTGAAACTAACCAATGTACATAGCTAACAGGGAATGCGACATGCAAAAAAAATCAGAGATCAGATCTACTACTAGAAACCCTCGAAATAAAAAGATTTTACAAAAAAAAAAAAAAGGATTGAGCGGGGGAAAACTAATGAAGAGGGAGGGAAAAAAACTGTCTGAAAAGGTTCAAATTTACTTCATTTTCTCTGCAGCCAAACAGAGTATTACACAGCCCACTTGGATTACGCTCGCCAGAAACCAAAATACTTCCCGGTAATTTTGTTCTAGTAAAAAGAAAAAGAAAAGGTAGCTTTTAACACATCACAACAATTCCAATACCTAACTTTCCACTGGATTCCATCATATTTCTAAGCAACCACGGAAAAAAGAACACTGAAAAGGGACCAAGAGCCGAAAGACTTTGACAGTTTAGATAAAGAAAAATGAAACACTACCTGGAACACAGGAATCTCGAAAATGGGCAGGTGGGAACCGGATTTTAAACTTAGAAGGTCATGTGATAAATATAGAGACTGGGATAGCTGTGATGGAGAGAGGGAGGGGCGGAGTAGAAACTAGAAACAAAGAAAATGAAGATATCGAAGTCAGATCACAAAAACACCCAATGAGATTTCGCTGTCTGTCACGTTGTGCTCCCTCAGACAGATTCACCTTGTGCTCCAACATTTGAGTTGAGTAGCAGCAGCTGATGGGTAATTGATTTGGGAAAGTGATTTGGGAATTGTGGGATGCCGGGGATGTTTCTGTGTGTTAAGTAATGAGAGTCATGAGACATTAAAACGGCGTCGTTTTGATTTTAAACCCGTTACGGCGGAACCGAGGCGTTCCGGCCGGAATTTGGTCGGAATTTCCGGAACGGACCGGAATTAAAACCAAGACGAAAACGACGCCGTTTTGTCTCGGTTTTTTGAACGTAACGGAACATTCTGGCCGTTTCGGCCGGAACGGAACGGAATTAACAATTATGATTATGACTGCCTGAAATAAACCTGAAGCATTGTTGTCAAAATCGCCATTTGATGATTTTACGAGTCAAAAGAACAAACCTGATAAAATCAGACCCTGTTAAAATCGGTCAGAATCGTAAAATCAGACCGGATCGGTCTGAATTTACAATCCCAGGCTATGGTGGGATCACTTATAATTCATGCGGCATTATAATTCCTAGTTGTCTACCCCCCGACAAAATATTTGTACGAAAATATTTTTAAGTTATTTTAAATCATGTATGAAACTTAACTAACGAATTGAATTGTATTCGAAATATTCTTACTTACAGAAATATTTTACGTATGATTTTACGATCCGAGTTCAAAAACCAATTTTGTATCGTGTCAAAATTACGATTTTAACAACCTTGATCAGAAGCAACAAATGCTCTAAAAGCAGACTTTTTTTTTAGAACAGGCATTCCTGTATCTTTTTCATCACTAATTATAGCCACCAATTAAGGTAAAACCAGAAGCAAATGTTACAGTTGCTATGAGTGTCTCCACTATCAAATGTGTTTCTCTTGACCTTTGCAAGATATTTCACCCTCGCCACCAGTCTTTTCTCTTTTTTGCTGGGATTTTCCTTGGTTGTATATGGCAGATTCGGGATATCGTCAGGTAAATGCATTTTGTCCTTCAAAGAACAACGAATGTCAGCGTGCAGCAAGCAAATTTTAAACATCGAAAGCCTCCAAAGAACATCAAAATCCAATGCGTAAGATATTGCAAGATATGTGAGGAAATAGTTCTATAAAACGAGTAATCATACCTCAGCACAGATGTAGCAGTACACAAAACCTGAGGCGTGCACAAACACTGTCTAGCTCCATGCACGTGAATCTAACCAAGAGAAAGTCTTATTTTTTCTTTGAAGCCTATTAGATTTAAGTACTTCGATTTAAAAAAGAAGACGATGTTATCTTCGAATGTGAGAAAGAAATCTTTTGAAATAACTTCTCAAATTATATTATTTACAACAGGAATTTGGGATCTTCTTCAGCCAGCACCTGACCTTACCAAGCTGATTGAATCGTGCAAGGCAGTGTTGTGCTTCGTATTCACCATCCTCACGAATCTCCAATTCCCAGTTCCACATCCTGTTAAAAGCTTTTCACTTTCTCAATCAGAAACAGAACAACGGTAGAATGTCCTCTCTTGGCTGCTATTTGCAGTGCCGTGTTACCTTTCATATTCACCTGATACAAAAGCAATGGGCTCGAGTTAAGGATTCATTCCGCGCAGACTAACATACCAAATTGCGACGCAAAGTGAAGGCCTGTATTCTTGATTGGTGCAGCTTGAATTTCGAATTGAAGCTTTTCCGTCCATGGCAGCTTGGTAGAAGTCAAGATCCATGTCTGTTATATGATCTGTCTGGATGCCGTAGCTGACGATGCCACCGGCAGGAAGTTCAAGTCGCCATTATGATTATTACTCAAAGCAACCTGCCTCATAAAAGCCCTCTTTCCTCTGAATCAGATTTTCTTGCTAGTTTGTTTGAATTGATTTCATACAAGAACGAAATGAAAACGAAACTCCTCTGATTTTTGAACCCAATACCAAACATTCAACAGCGACAGCAATGTCCCAGTTCGTATCTATTTTCTTCGAAGAAACCACAAAACATTTAACATCCGGTCGACGTCAACGGACCGTTTTCCTAGACCTGATCACCTTGCTTAAACCTTCCTTCTTCAATCCACCGCACCACAACGCGGATAACCCAGAACGTCCTTCATTTCTCCTTTAATTATTCTGATGATGATGGAGACATCAATGCTCCAACCCCTGTAGTTTCTGCCTGTTTTTTTTTTTTTTTTTTTTTTTTTTGTAATATCTGTACTTTATTTGAAGAATAAATTGTTTGGTTTTAGCTCAATCAACTTCATCTTGACTGCCATTGCATGTTTGTGATATGGTGATTTGATGAGTTAAGCTGGTCCCACTCACACCCAGTTATCAACCCGTGAACCCACCAAATTTGGGTCTTTGATCTCGGGTATCTGTTAATTGCAAGCATGCTGGTTTTGCTGTCTAAGTAACTTCTTTCGCCAGTAGCATGAGTCCTAGTTATGCTGTTTTAATTTAACCCGTTGATCCAAATTAGATAATCATAAACAATCTACATCCGTTTATAACTTCTATAGTTTCTAACATGTCTAATATTCTTTGATTGCAAGAAAAATCGAAAAATAGAAAGAAAAAAAAAACGCTCCTGTTTCCGACCACCTTTACCAAGATCACTGTTGCAAGATATGGAATTTTGCCGCTGAAGCAAAAGATATTTATGGAGGCTGAGCCTTACGACCATATGAGAGAACCATTACAAAATCTTTAGCTGAACTGCCTACGGTTGTCTGTATTCTTTCAGATGCTGAAGCTGTCTGCAACCACCAGTCTACCAAGTTATGCAGCTTCAACGTTGAATCCACTGGCTGACCAAGCAATAAGATCTCCACCTATGAAAATTTGAACATTACGCATAGTGTTTAAAATTTCATCAATTTCCTGGCCTGTAATTTCCAAATAAATTTTGGAATACGCTTCACTGGCATTTTATCTTTAAAACAGATGGTAAACACTTCTATCAAAACAAAAACTGTTAATTGCAATATCTTTTGCTTAAGGACGACAGTATAAAAAAGGGTTGATTGCAATATCAAAAGCCAAGAGAGTAGCAAGCCTTTTCCCTGCCATACGTTATTGAACATGACTTGAAGGAACCACAGGGTAATCTGGGCATTCAAGTTGAAATCTTTGAAGGATAAAAAATAAATTCTGTCCACTTTCATTACCAACAGGAAAAGAAGAGGGAATGAAGGAAATAAAACTATTTAACATGCACAAACTCATTAACATGATAACAGAAAAAAAGAAAAGAAAGAAGCTACCTCAGCCTCACTGACAAGACCCAGCTTCTGAACAAGATACTTCTTGATATGTGAAACAGGCAAACTCCCATCCCTACAACGAAATTGCACCATCTAATCAACAAAATTTATAGATAAATTAAACGAGTAAAGAACATCTCCAGTGACGATATTTCCTCATAACAGCATGAACCTTTACGAGAAAGCTCCGAAATAGTTCTTGGTATGTTTGTTTCAAAATAAAAGGTCTTGGTATCAAATCCCCCCATAAAGCTGCTCTTAGAAATAATACAGCTTCAAAGGCAAAGATTCTTCTGGATATTCATTATTAGTAATTCTAAATGAAATTCTTGTCAAGAAAAAGAATATCAACATCTTATGCGGTGTGCAGAATTCATGTATCTAATTAAAATGCTTCATGATCTTCTCTTTCACGGGACAACACCATCATTTTTTTAATTCTATGTGCCCCTATTTTGATGTGACCACCAGTATGCAATCAGAAACTTAAACATAGCTAAGCATGCAAAACTTTAGACAAAATTGTAGCTCCAACTGCCCATCAAAGCAACGCAGGGAAACACCCTATTTTATGAGGCTTTCTAACATTCAAGAATTTTGAAAAGCAGGGGTCCAGGTGTCCCTGATATTTGAAAAGAATATTTGCTCCTGGACTTTCAATATCATTCCTTCAATCTTATATTCTTCACAGAAACTTAGCTCTGTAAAGCGAAAGAATGGGATGGCAATGAAAGAGCACAAGAGTCATAAATATAGCGAGATAAGAGTAGGCTTAAAATGTATATAGTTATTTTTTCTAACATTTTTATCAAGTTCAGGGCCCAGATAAATCATAATTTGCCTTTTTTTTATAACGCAAACATAGATATGCCCTCACAATTCATGCGGGTCCTAAAGGATAATAGAATGATATATTAGCTATTATGTTCATGGTGATGGAGTGATTTGTTTTAGAAATTGGTTAATAATATGTTGAAAGATCACAGATTCCAAAATGATAGAATTATGTTGAAGTATATATTTTATGTGATCAGTCAGGAGCCAGCTCACCTAAATCCAGTTAATCAATCTCACAACTTCAAACAGGTAATCTCATCATATACCAAGTGTGTGTTTGGAAATGTGGTTGGTTGAAGAGCCACCATATTGATGCCTTTTGTATTTCCAAATGCACCTCTAAAGTTAGCTCTAGCTCTATAATGTGCTTAGGATTGTAAAATAAGTTCCACCAGAGTAATGTGTGATTGCCCATGACTATTTTTTTTGGTGAACAGCATAATATAGTTTGCTTCTAGGCTGTGATTTAATTTTTTCCCCTGCAGAATATCTAGAGCACGTATTCATTGAAACCAAAACGTGTAAATGGAAATATAAATCATACTATTATGATGGAGAACAAGCGCATATCAAGCTTACCACAGAAGCTAAGGGAGATTCTATGTGGGAAATCAAAGTAGCATAGAAAACGTTGGAGAAGATACAATATCACTATTATGGAAAAAATATATTTACAAAGCTTAGCAAACCAGAATGCAATTACCATTTCACATATAGCAAACCATGGAATTTCATACAAAACTGAAGAATGGTGCTATAAAACACAGTTTAACCAGGAGTCTATATATATCAAAACTCATGATCAAAAAGGAAACTGACAAGCAAACCAACATTATGATTACTAGCCAGATAATGGGGATAATGAAACTCACTTAACCCTCAAGTAGCAAGAAGATATCTGTGGCAAGGGCGCAACTCCTTCCCTGAAATTATGCCAAAGAGAAACTATATTTAACAACATGTCATTGTATACTTGACTTCAATCATCAATAAATCTTCAATATTGGTAAGGAAACAATATCTCACTGCTCATCAGAAGCAACTAATGAGAACCAAACTTGACTGAATATTCTATCACATTTACTGTTTGCATCAACAGCAGCCTGTGCTGGAATATTAAGCCCCTCAAAGGGAGCGGGGGCTGCTCTTTTTTGTCGCATGGCTTGCAGCCTTCTAGGTTTCACTAAACCTGAAGGTGATGAAGTCGAGTTAGATTCTTCACCAATAACTTTCGATTTATCACCATGCTCCTTAATGCTGGTTTTGAGTGCTTGAGCTTCTTCCTCCTGGGCATCAAGCTTCTTTATCTGGACAATAATTTCCTGTGCGCCTGACTTATTAGACTTTTTTTTGGTTGCAGCTTCAATCAAACAATTTAAGGGTTTCCACAACTCAACTTTCTCTTTACGTGGTTTAACACTAGTCTCTGCATCTAATTTATTTGGCTTCTGTTGTTTAGATGACTCAGCAGTAGAAGAATTCTACACCAAGAAAAAATAATTACAGGAAATTACTATGCATCCAAGGAAATGCAGATCATTTTCAAAAGACCAAAAAAAGGAGGAAAAAAGTAGTGGCAAGAAAACTACAAGCTTAAACACTTCTACCTGCCTTTTAGTTTGTGCAATTTTACTTAAAGTCTCGGGAGAGCTTAAACTCTCATAGTAATCGTCTACTTTCTTAACCTGTTTCCCAACAGGAATGGGAGATTCTCGTTTTCTAGCTACAGATTTTGATCTTTTTCCTGTCAGAACAGACTTGACAGATATCTTAGGTGTGCTGACTACCAATGAAGAGAGAGATCTCTCCTTTCTTCTGCCTATCAATGGAACTGAGTGCTCAGATTCTTGGACTGGCACGGCTTCTGGAACTGCCAGCACAGCTTCTGAGACTGAGGGCACAGCTTCTGTGACTGAGGAAACTGTTGCAGGTTCCCTGACCTTTTTTCTTTTAGAAGGGAAGATTTTGGCTCTTAAATCTTGCAAGCTGTGGTCTGCCCTGTGGATTAACATAATGAAAGCAAGTTAAAAACAAGCTCAAGATTCTGCAGTTGTGGTTAATTCCATGTCCACTTTCTCAATTTTCGTTTGTCTTCAAAGCATTGAGTACCTTGAAAATGGACTTCTAATTTTTCTAGCATATCAAACGATTGAGGCAAACCACCGATCATAATATTTGCAGGATACCATATCAGAGAATCCAAATTAATAAATCATGCATGCATCCCACATGAGCTGCAGGGCAGGGATGTTACTAAGGTATAAGCAACATGGTATCTGATTTTCAAGTGACACAATGTGTACTGTATGGAGCATATACTTTCTGTGTGGTATAAATATCTAATAAATTGACTTGGCAATTTGATATCTTTTTCCCAAGAACATTAATTAGTTCACTCAAGGATTGGTTCTGTAATTTCAAAAGGCAGAGGAGTGTCTAGAAAATCATTTCACCTTATTTCTCATTCATGCTGACACCTTAAGACAATTACACTCGCACTGCATGGATAATACTCGAACAGCATTTGCATCCATCTTAGATATGTATGACACTATAGTCTATCCATATAAAAAACCACTACATATATATTGCTTTTCCATGGCATGCATAAGATTTATCATATGGCATAAACTGAATAATTTATAAGAAAATGAGACTATAGTCCATCCATATAAAAAACCACTACATATATATTGCTTTTCCATGGCATGCATAAGATGTATCATATGGCATAAACTGAATAATTTATAAGAAAATGAGACTATCGAATACCTGAGTTTCTCAAGTGGAGAACAGCCTAATTCAATATCACAAACTGGACAATTATCCAACTCCTCATCAGTTATCTTCATGTATATGCATTTTCTGCAAACTATTTTAAAAAAATTAAAAAGAAGAAGAAGCAGGCATTGGATATACTCGATGAGAGATGTATGTAACATTTAGACAAGACATCGCTTAAAACGTGCTGATTAAATGATAGAATACCAAAAAGAACTCTATTTCTTAAGGAAATACAAAATCTAAACTTTATTCATCATCCCTCAAACACAGTACTGTTCTCATTTGAAAGCAAGGACATGGCAATTTTGACGAACTTGAAGAGCGCAGCGACCATGCAAAAGCTCCCAACAACCCCGAGTCATAGTTTTTACCTTTATGTCAACAAACACCGAACATTTACATATATATATATATATATATATATATATATATATATGAGAATTAACAAAATGATGGTTTTATGGTTGATGAATTACTATAAAGCTTGCAGGCTCACATCATATACTTTGCTCCTACGCAAAATAAGGAGGCTAAATTTACCAATCAGATTTCAATATGTTCCTTAGTTTCAAAATAAAACTCCCAATCCATTCAGCAAAAACAGACCAAGAAAACAAAGTAAAGAAATACCAGGATCATAAAATCGCATTTCATTTACACTAATACTCTACACATCACAAAATATCAAAAGCAATATAAAAGACATGCTCAACTTCAAGCAATAAAAGATGATATACGAATTACGTGAACTGACAATCAAACGCCCAGATAAAGTAAAAGAAAAACACATGGAATAACACAAGATAAACACATATATATATAGAGAGAGAGAGACTCACAAGTATGGAGGCACTCAGAGATAGTAGTGGCGTCTCTAAAGAGCTTGTCGCAAAGAGGACAAGTCATGCATGCCGCTACCCTCTCTTTTTGAACCTTCACCACCTGGCCTAACATCATCTTCGCGAACACCACCACCTGCCTTTTGGCTCTCTCACTGTGACACTAGCTGTCTCCTTTGTTTCACGTGCCCCACATGGTGCATGTAATCAAGACCCCACAAATCACGAAACTTCTTTATTCTTTTCCGAGAAAAGAAACAATCACAAGCAAGAAACGGTGAAGAAACGGTTGGGGTTGGTGATTAACGATTTCAAAGAATTCATTTTTGGCAGTGGGTTTGTATTTGGTGGGCGACAAAAAGGAATTAAAGAGGGGTATTATTGATAAAAACAAGAGAGTGAAGTTTTGGAGGAATTGATCAGAGGTGGGTCTTGTTCGATCTGGACAATGACAATGGCTTTGGTATGATATGATTTGTTCGAGGCTCTCAATGTTTTCGAATACATTCACAGAAACTCCTCCTCCAAAACTAAACCAATACGATTTAAATACTCTGCCTTTTTTTCTTTCTTTTTTTTTATAAAGAAGCAACTAAGCTGTTTTGGCCAAACTTCAAGCAAGTCCCTCAACTATATAGTAATTTTAGATTGAGTTTCCAAATATACCTTTTACCCTAATTAAATCTTTAATTTAGTTTTAAAATTCTCAATTTACTTCCCAGCTGACTTGGTGCAGTTGTATTTGGAGTTGCAGAATGTGCCTTGTAGCCCGATTTGCTAATGGATTCTACTTAAATATTTAACTTTTTCATGGAAAAAAAATCATGTCTATGCAAATGTCTTGTTAAATAAGAGTTTATCTAATAAAACAATTAACTTTATTAATTAAAAAATAACTTCAAAAATACAATTTGACTAATTTTTTTCTTTCAAAAAGATATATCTTTTTAATACTGGGATGAAAGTATATTTGACCGGTCTAGATCAATACGATTTAACATATTAAATTTATTATCAAATCATGGGACCAATATAACCCTATAAAAAGCAAATTAAAACAAATTATAAGACTCGGTTCTCAATCAACTCAATATTAAAGGATAAAAATGAACACTATATTTAATTAAAAAAAAAAAAAAGCTCAAGTCAACTTGAGTTATCTTGTCAAACTCATAACTCGAGTTATGTGACTGAGTCTCCATAGAAATCAAATCAAAATAAATTATAAAGTCTAATTCTTGATTAAACCAATGTTAATGGATAAAGTTGGAAAAAAACCAATCAAATGAAAAACACAAATTTTTTTACTCAAATAAACTCGAGTTAACTTGTCAAACTTATGACCCATGTAATAAAATTGGGATAATTTTATTGAAAGCAAACAAAAAAAATTAAAGTGTGATTGGGGTTAGTTTTGAAAGTATTTTTCATTCAGAAATATATCAAAATAATATTGTTTTATTTTGATATCAACACATGAAAATGATGAAATAACACCAAATTTTTTTAATTAAAATAAAATAAAAAATTAATTTTTTTATAAAATGCTTTTAAAAAGTAAAGTGTTAGACACACCCCTATCATATATATATGTCATGCTGCTGCTGCTCCGCGCGGCGCTATGGCCTGTGTATACATCGTGTAGTTTTCTTCGTCTGTTTTTTGCCGGTGCAAATATCGGGTGGTATCAGCAAGGGTTAATTATCCAGCCAAGACGAAGCGTCTGCAGTATTGGTTCCGGGCACATGTATCTCACGTGATCAGTGCTGCGCTCAAAATTCAAAGTTGTATATGATGATATACTGGAGGAAATGCCCAGATTCAAAAATGATGAGTCCGATGACAATGACAGACCGACCTTCTGGTTATTGGATTCGAAAGTGCTGATGTGGGCTTTGATCAGCTGTGGAACTGCCGTACGTGCATGGTCGATATGATTGTGATTGTGAGTGATTACGGTACGTGAAATCTTCTTTTTAATTGGGATCGAGTCAACACTGTGATTCATGTTTAGAAAATGTGTCGAATCAACATTGGGTTTCTGTTGCACAAATAAACAAACAAAGATGATGATTATCGGAATGGTCACCTCAAATTGAGATATTGCTCCAACAATGGTGGTGGGCTCATTGTCGTTGAGCTAGCGAGCGAGCTACCTGTGAACCGTGATTTTCATCCGGCCGGTGCCTGGAACTTCTCGATCTCATTTCTATCTCCTCCGGCAAGGTGGCTTCACTGGGTAGCATTTGGCAACGCAATGGCCATATTTTGATGCTCCAACTTTCCTGATCATAACAAGGCTCTGTGATGTATCAAATTAATACTTTGATCAGCTCAGCTGGTAGTGCTACTGTTGCCCTTAAGAAACATGAAATCGATTCCGCTTTCTGGACAAGCTAGCTCGTTGTGGGATTTTGATTTGCTAGAGTAGGTGTCATTATATATATATATATATATAATTTGAATTTGTGACCTAAATTTTTTCCGATGAAATAAATAATGACATAGGTGTTTTTTGATGAGATAAATTTGAGATTTTAAGAGTCTAGGTTGGGATATAAGTGTTTGTTTTTGTTTGTTGATTGATGAGTTTGAACAAATTTGAGGTTTTGACATATAAAAACTTTAGATAAAGGAAATTTGAATATAAACTATTAATGATTTTTCTATATACTATTAATTATGTATGGATAATTAACATGTTATACTGTATAAAAAATAATAAGGCCTTCATGTGAACAAATAAGAGGTAAAATGTTTTTTTTTATTGCCACATGTGGTTATTGCTAATGGATCACAAATACAAAAGGAACATAAAGAATTTCATTGTTGCCATAGTTAATAAGGATGTTGCACCGCCACTATTATTAGGCGAATAATCATATGACATGGTGCCAGAGAGCGATGATATTGTGTTTGATTTTCAATTTTATAAGTAAAAGTTTTCTAGTTTTAGTTTGACCCACATTAAAAGATAATATTATTCAGTGGACTCGATAGATGTATGGTTTTTCTAATATTATGATAAAGGACTTGTGAACAACTTGCAATGTTTCAATTGTTGGATGATCTCAATCAGTTATGAGCATTCAAACTTTGGAGTACACAATGAGTTCAGATTAGCAAGTTCAAACTCAAACTATCCATCTTGTTATTGATTATGAACAACTCGGTGTTAAGATGACAATCTCCACCAATTTGTAATGGAGATAAGATCACATATAGATGATACATGTGCTCCATCTTATTTGCCCAACACTCCAAACGAATACTCGTCTCCTCGTTCTCTGGATCCTCTATTTTATATTAATTGTATTTGAACTTATAAATGTTTACATTTGTAATAATGTTTGATTTCCAATTCTGTAAGTAAGAGTTTTCTAGTTTTAGTTAGACCCACATTAAAAGGTAATATTATTCTGTGGACTCGATAACAATTAGATGTATGGTTTTTCTAATAATATGACAAAGGACTTGTGAACAACTTGCAATGTTTCAATTGTTGGATGCTCTTAATCAGTTCTGAGCACTCAAACGTTGGAGTTCACGATGATTTTAGATTAGCAACTTCAAACTTGAACTATCCTTCTTGTTGTTGATTATGAACAAGTCGGTGTTAAGATGACAAACTCCACCAATTTGTAATGGAGATAAGATCACATATAGATAATACATGTGCTCCATCTTATTTGCCCAACGCTCCTAGCGAATACCCGCCTCCTCCTTTTCTGGATCCTCTATTTTATATTAATTGTATTTGGACTTATAACTGTTTATATTTGTAATAATGTATATATATTCTAAAAAGTTAAAAAAGAATTACTGCAAATATCATTGTCATTATTTACTTATCAACATATTAGCAAAGGAAATACTAACAAAAAAAAATCATTGATGGAATTGTATATGGATTTCTTGCCGTAATATGTTATATTCATTGATGGAAATATCAAAAGAATAAAATGGGTAAAAATAGTTTTGGTGTGCTTTTTCTGTTAGTGAATTCATCAATAAAATTATTACCGACAGATCACAAATCACTAATAAAAGTTTTTCCAACGGATTATTTTTGTCTACAAGCCCATCGGTAAAATTAGTATCGATGGATTATGAGTATAAATACTAACAAAATATCCTATAATTAAATCTAAAAAATCTAATAGTGTTTAAAACAACATCTACTAACCTAATTAGCAAGTTTCTTAAATACATGGGACAAGTTTAAGTATGATTGAATGAACAAGTGTACTAAAATGTTAAAAGAAAAAGGAGAAAATCTCAATATATAGGAATTAATATAATGTTATTCTTAAAAGTTAATATGATATATCTATCAAAATTTCTCAGATAATTTGAACTTGACATCACGTATCAAAAAACAAAATGCACGAGAAGGATTGCTTTATCTGATCAATTCACGCGTATATTATGATGAACTTTGCTTTTCTTATACTGAAAGCTGAACTTTTCTTATCAGCATCCCTCGAATTTGAGCAATTACTGATTTACAAAACCAAAGTTCACAGCCCAAAAATATAATGGAAGACAAGTATCCATTCAAGTTGCGATTTGAAATATGAACAAAAATCAGTTTGAGCCATCATTACAGGCTCAAACAAGCCCCTGCGTCATGTAGGTGGACTAGTTAATTAGAACAGTAATAAAAATTATTTTTTTAAATATATTAAAGTAATATGTTTTTATTTTTAAAAAGAAATAATTTTAATACCAGTATATTAAAACACAGAAAATGATTTTAAAATAAAATAAAATTACATGAATTAATGGTTACACTGCTGCCACAAACTCACCGACTGTGCCAAACCCAGCCGTCGTAATCTCACTCCCACACTGATGTGCCGCAATGTATCACAGAAAAACAAAATCAAATTCCCATACTCTATAATGCTTCATGTCAATCATATAAAAATATCAAGTCATGTAGTATAGATATGTAAAATTATGGAAGTGGTTACATCTTAATAAGTAAAATACTACTGGTATGTATTTTAAAAAATTAAGATTCACTATCATGGGCAAAAAATTATTTAAAATCTAAAAAATCTGCATGCTGTTTTACAATTTCCGCTTCGGATGCCCCATGATCAAGGATTTGACAAATCATAAGAATTCGCCATGGTCTGCGGGCTGAACTGCTTCACCAAATCTTGGTCTCGACAGAGATGTATATGGGAGTGAAGAGGGAGGGAGAGAGAAACACCTGTGACAATTACCACCTTCAAGATCCAACCAAACCCTTGTGGCGAGCATATGTCATTAGAACTATGAACAAAGATGCACAGAATACACCTGTGACAATTACCACCTGCGCAATACAAGGAAAAAAAATGATTCACCAAATAAAAGCAATTTATAATCAGGAGATGAATTCACCAGCAAAAGTATTTTGCCTACCCATTTAAACATGTAGCCATGATTGTCATTCCATGTATATGGGATGTTCATGCCAAATATTCCAGCCACCAATGAATATATGGATAAACAAACAGTCCCTGAACTCAGAAATAGCTCTAACTGCAGCAAAAAGTAGAAAGACACAACATGAATAGCAGATCAAAACACACAAACAATTCATATGTGTGTTGCGTGTGCTTGCTTGTGAGTGAATGGGTCCCAATACAGTTCACAAAGAGAAATCGTAAGCACCTGAATCAGCTGATTTCGATGATTGTCAAGCTGCAGAAAAAGGATGCATGAATTTAATGTAAGAAAACATGCATAAACAAGAAAACAAACTTTAGTGTTCAATTCAACATTGCCTACCTGAATATTGATGTAATCCTCTGTGTCATCAATGTACTCTCGCAACTGCATATTTCAAAATGCAATTTCAAAGGATGGAAATAGCGTTGTAATTCTTGCCATAATGTGTGTGCCTTTAGTAGTAAAACAGGGAAAGCAAATAAAAAGCACATACCGTTGTCAATTTGTTCAATGTGCTATCAATTTGCATAAAGTAAGCCTGCAAAAATTCACTCATTTTCAAGAATAGGCCCTTTGTCCCAATTAAAATTAAAATAAGCATCTAAAATGAAAAGCAAAACACGTTAGAACTCTACCTCTAATAACATTTCGAGCTCCTCAACATCATTCTCGTCTCCACGAATTGTTGCCACACTTGCTCTACTAGCTCTAGAGATTTTTGAACCTATTGTTGGGGAAGCAGGAAACCAATTTGCACCACCAGAGACACTTACTGGTGAAGATGCGCCAGCCAGCTTTCTTGATAGGTAAAGGTCAGCCATATCATCATCATCATCCAGTAACTGCTCTAGTTCATCTCGCACCTGCAATAAATGGATGAGAATATCATTACCTATCACATTTGCAATTTAAGGGGACAGTTAAGCATGTTATTTTTTTTGTTAATGTTAGGTCAGGAAAGTTTTTTTTTCCAGTCCCTTCAGAAAATTCACAAACTAAGACCTAACTTATTTATTATGTAGCAGGTTACTTGGGCCAAAAACCTCCCAGCTGGATGTTGATTTACATAATCCCTGAATGAGCGACATCATTAGCTACGTGTGCTTCTTGCAAAGAACCATACACTGTATATGAATCAGTTGAAACCAGGGTTATTGATCCCGTTCCGTTCCGGCCGGAACGGCCGGAACGGCCCGTTCCAGTGAGAATTCCGGGACAAAACGGCGACGTTTTTGTCCCGGATAGAATTCCGGACCGATCCGGCAATTCCGGCCGAATTCCGGCCGGAACACCCCGGTTTCGCACCGGGGGTTCCGTTCCGGTGTCAGCCAAAACGACTTAAACCTCAATTTTTCGAAAATCAACTCACCTGATCTCTCAAAAATCAACCCAAATTAAAACCCAAATCTCAAGTTTCGAAACCTAATCTGTAATCCCTCACCTGATCTTGTTCCCTTACCCAAACTCAAGTTTTCAAATCTCAACTCGTAATTACTCAGCTCAAAATCAAATCTTCATTTCTTCCACACGCGGCACCAAATCTTCATTTCTTCCCCAAATTTCAATTCATCGGTTCTTCACTTCTTCCCCAAATCTTCTCACGGCAGCACCCCCATCGTTTCGTCTTCCACGGCATCAAAGATTGAAATGGTAAAGAAAGTCAGCTGAAGAGAAAGTGAAGGAAAGATGGTGAGAGGAGAGGAAGGAGAGGTGAGAGGATAATAAAGAGGAGGTTGTTGGAAACTGATATCAATTGTGAGTGGGTTTGCTTGTAGAGAAGTCGTGGGTTTGCTTGTAGGAGAAGGATAGAGATAGAGAGAAGTCGTGGGTTTGCTTGTTGTGAACTTGTTGTGACTTCTGTCCTCAATACATAGCTAATAATAAATAAATAAATAAATAAAATACACATGCATAGTGTAAGTGAACTGTGAACTTGATAGTTGATATGAGGCAGCAAATAAATAAGGAATTCATCCGGAATAGATTTTTACTTAAATTATATTAGAGTTAAAATATTTATTTTGTATTTGTATTGTATAATTTAAAGTTCATTTATCTTGAATTTAAATTATACTTGTTAAATTAATATTTTATTTTTTTCATATATATAATTAAAAAAAAATGAACAGTACAAAACCGGAACGGTACCCGGAACGGTACCGAAACCGGAACGTTCCGTTCCAAACACAAAACCGGAACTGTACCCGGGACGGGATCAATAACCCTGGTTGAAACTGCTATTATCCAAAAATGCAAGTTGTTGGAGTGTATCTGCTAAACTGTCAGTCAACATTTTCTGAGACAGGAGACTGGATCCAGTACAATTGACCTAGAAGGTTGCAACATCAGAGGACACTGAGTCTTTCTCGAGTATTATGGTCTAATGCAACTCAAGGTCCTATTCTCATCGATCACATTCAAATATTTCAGTCTCCTGAACATTTAATCAAATGACTAAAGATGCTAGAATGTTAAGTATTTTATACTGAAATATTTTGCAAACACCACCAACAATATACACCTACCTTTTGTACCCGAGCAGTCAGCCTTGTCATTGCACTCTTCAATTTACGAACTCTATCCAAATTTCGGCTACTAATCTGCCCATTTATAAAGGAAAGGAGAGAGTCAAAATAGTGACAAACAATGCATGCAGGCTTCTGAAAATAAGTAAAACTAACTTTATCCAGCCTAAATTTTGCCTTGCAGGAAGAAAGAAAAACCTCAAGAGCAATGGAATTAAAACATGCAGGGTTCTGTTTATATGATAATTTATTGAGTTCAAATTGTTGAATGCACAGTACATGCACATAATTACAAAATAAGTTTTAAACTGGAAGGGGCACATAAAAGATACACCACAAACAGTGATAAACAGAATTCCAACTACTGGAAGCTCAAAATCAACTCAATGAAAACAACACCAAGAAATGGGAAAAAAGATAAGATGCCACCATAAAGAGAACAAAGGAAATATCCCCCATCTCTATATCACCATGCGTTGGAATCCTCTAAAACCTTGTCAACCCTTAATTTGTTTAGGGGGGGGTGTGTCAAAATTTTAAAAGGCCAGCTTTATAAAAAGGATAAAAGGAGCAACATCATTGATAGTAGTAGCACTTGGAAAAATAAATGAAACTCAACCAAACATTTTAACAAAAATAAATAGTAAAACTCAACAACTTCACTAAATAAAACACCCACACTATATTCAGGAAGAAGATCAATCTTCCAATACAGTTCCCAAGGGCTCCGCCTAAGAGCACAAGTACAAATCTATGAAGTCAAAATCTCAAAGATGTTTTTCCAACCAGATCAAACACGCATCACACAACGCTGTTGCATTCATACTAGGTGTCAAGAAACAGTTAACAACAAATATGCCACTCTACCATAATCAAAATGGAGGGAAAACCAATACAGCAGTTAAAAAAAGAGATACGGCACCATTGAAAAACAAATAGTGTTAACCAGTAAACACACAATCGTGCAATAGTCACCATAGTTACCTATCTCCCAAACAATATTTTTTTTTGTGATTTTACGTTATCTGTTGCAAGTTTTTTATCCACTTCCTTAACCAAGGTGTGGCAGGCATATTTCCCTCTCCAAGGAAAAATAATCAACAGAAGAAAAAGGAGGAGATTATTAAATAATAAGAGAATACTAATTACAAGGGAACAAACACTTACTTTGGAGGTAAGCTCATCTAAAGCAGGATACGCAGCAGTCTCCAGGTCTGTTGTACGTGCAGCTAGAAAACTACAAATGGCTTCGAGGGCTACCTCCAAGGCACGGAATTCAAATGGAGACTCTGTATTGTACAACCCAGATCACTCAACGAGCAAGAATTTTCTAGATGAACCAACCATGATGCAAGGAAAACATATTTGCAGTACCAGCAGGAAAAAAAAAACTCTACTCTTAATTATCAATTCAAGAATGAATACATCAATGTGGCATACCATCCTCTTCGCCAGCTTCAACATCCTGATGTCCACCAGGGTATTCTTTTCCATCTCCTTGACCTTGACGAAATACACTTGAAGGAGGCAATCGCCTTTGAAGTTCCTCGACAACAGGAATAACATTTTCATCCAAAGGGTCTCGAAGCAATACCTATTCAATTTTTAAAACGAAATATTCAAAGCTATAAGCATGATTTCTTTGAAACCTTTTTTTTCCAAAGGAGGGGGATTGGGGATTATCAATTCAAATTCAATTGATCACTACCAAAGAACAATATTTTCTAAGCCCAAAAACTCATTCATTCAGCTATCAAAAAATTTAATCCCAAAATCTCATTTTTTTATAAATAAAAAGGCATAAAAAAAGAAAGAAAACAGAAGCCACGAACCTCCTCAGAAGTAATAATTGCCTTGATATGCTGCAACCATTAAAAACAAGCAAATAAGCGCAAAGAAGAAGAAGAAATAATTAGGAAAAGGAATCAAAATATAAAAGAGAAAGAAACCTCCAAGTTCAAAACGATGGCCCCCTCACGACCGAGAATGGTGGAGGGATAAGACAAGAGAGGGTCTAAAATTCGGAGATCGCGGGCGTGAATCTGAACTCGATTCATGATAGCGTGCTTGTCCGCATCGAGAATGGTCCGTTGCCCGGTAGCGTCGACGAGAATCCAACTTCTGGGAGGCTGCGTCTTCTTCTTGACGACAGTCACCGCCAGAGGGTCCGCCGGCACCACGTACCCGTCCCTCGCCATCTCTCATTACCGTATCACATCACATCTCCTCCTCCAGCTATTATTATTACGCCTGTGTCCTTCTCTTACTAATTACTATAATTCTACAACCTCACCCAGCCAGCCACCCACCCCGGATGAATGCGTTTGTATTTATTTTACTCTATTGATTTATTTATTTACTGTACAGAAAATAAAAAGAGTGAGGGGTTCGATTTGGGTGAGGGTGAAGGTAGGGAAGGGTTGCGTTAGTATCGAAAGAGATGAGATGATTGAGCGATCAATCAATCAAGAAGATGAAGGATGTGAGACTGAGGATGGTTTATTTAATTTATATATGCTACGGGTGTTTGTTTAAAAATTATTTGGGTGAACATCAATGTTTTTTTTTATTATTATTAATCTGAGTATATGTATCTTAATAAATTTTATAAATTCTAAAATAATAATTTTTAATATTCATCATATTAACAATAATATATTAAACACAATTTAATATTAAAGCTATCACCACTGTGACAGATGTTAGCACCAATGCTTGGTTTGACACGTGATGGACGGTTGGTTGCTTCCCAGTTGAAGCATAAAATATAATTTTTTAATAAAGTCATATTCTCGTGTTTTTTAATTGATGGACATGGACGTGTTTTATATTTTACGAAGGATTATTTTTTATTTTACCTATTCCAGAGTCTGGTGCGATAGTGGGTGGGGTCCACCCGATCCGACAACCCGTCTTCCATTTTATTTTCATTTTTTAGTTTGTGGAATTGTAATTTTATTTCTCAATATAATATATATGGATTTTTATTTTATGATTTATATGGAATTTTTATAATTTATTCTGCATGAATATACAGTTTATCTTATGGTTTTATAATTCATTTGTATAGACTATAGAGGTAGTTTTAGCTTAAATTGTCTTAATTGATTGAAAAAATAAAAAACCTAGACTGGGAAAGCAGTAATACCACCATCCACCAATAAAATATAAAACACATTAACTAAACTACGTGTTTGTTTTAATGTGGATCTCTTTATTGTTCACCTAGACACATTTTACTATTCATTGCTACAGTGAAAATGACTATTTTACCCCATGACAGAAAATTTTTAACCCCCGGGACTGGAGGTATTTTCGATTTTTCCAGAGGATCTAAATGACATTTCCGGATTTGTTGCACAGTGAAATAACGATTTTAGCCCCTCTAAACGACAAAACACGCCACCTAGGACCAGGGGTATTCCAGTACTTACACCCCGATTTTTTCGTGGATATTGTTGGGTCTATGGGTGTATGGGTAATTATCTATTTTTTTATTATTACTTTTCCCGGGACACTACAGGTGCGTCCTTCGAGAGGGTGTGTGGCCTCTTCCTGCCATGGAAACTGGTCGCCCACCCTGTCATCAAGTGAACCGACATGTCATTTGTCTCCCGGAGTGGTGTGTGGCCTCTTAATACGGTTGCATAATCGTCGGTGGACGCTTTTCTTCCCCCCGCCTGTTTCTCTCTCCTTCTATCGGAAGTATGGGTAAGTCCTTGACATTTGTATGAGTTTCATTTCAGTCCCTTATTTTTTAATTTCGTTTTTCTTACTGATTTTTCAATGGAAATTTCGATTATATTCAATTATACCCTTCAATTGAAATTGATTATATATTATGTTTCATTTCAGTCCTTACTCTTTTGATTTTTTATTTGTTTTTTATTACTTTATTAATCTTGATATGCAAGTTTTAAGTTACTCTAATTGGATCCTCCAATTGAAATTGGTCATATATGCTACTTTTTATTTTTTGTGTTTTCTGTTATTTTTATCTCTTTTTTTTTATTAGATGATTTTATTGTTTGTGCAATGATAATGACAATTTTAGTGATTATTTTTTTATTATTTTTTGTAAAAATATTTTGCATTTTTTTTTAAATTTTTCGGGTCAATTTAATGATTTTAACTATTTGGGCATTAATGTTGATAATAATTTTTATTTGATTATTGCAAGTGTTTTTATCATTTATATTTTATTTGTTGTGTTCAATTTAAATTGAATTATAAAATGAAATAATCTTAATACAGTAAATTCAATAATTCAGATATCCAAATCTTCTTGCTTTTTTAATGATAATAATACTTTCATACTAGTTATTTTATTGAAACCTACTAAACAGATACAAATTATTCGGGTGATCATCAATGCTTTTTTTTCATTGTTAATTTGGGTATATGTACCAGGTGACTATCTTAATTAAATTTATAAAATTTAAAATTAATAATTTGTAATAGTCAAATCATATGTTAAACACAAATTTAATATAAAGGCTATTACCAATTTACCACTGTGACAGATGGATGTTAACATCAATGCTTGGTTTGACACGTGATTGACGGTAGGTTGCTTCCCAGTTGAAACATAAAATATATATTTTTTAATAAAATCATATTCTCGTTTTTTTAATTGATGGGCGTGCTTTATATTTTACGAAGGATTATTTTTTATTTTAAAATATTTTGTCATGATGATAGTGATGATTAAATTAAGGTAAAATAGACATACCCATTAATTTTTCCCAATGGCATGGAATTTAACTTTATATGTATATTGAAGTTTCGATTCTTCCCTGGTCCAGAGTCTGGTGCGATAGTGGGTGGGGTCCACCCGATCCGACAACCCGTCTTCCATTTTATTTTCATTTTTTAGTTTGTGGAATTGTAATTTTACTTCTCAATATAATATACATCGATTTATATTTTATGATTTATAAATAATTTTTAAAATTTATTCTGCTGGTTTTATAATTAATAGAGGTAGTTTTAGCTTAAATTGTCTTAATTAATTGAAAAAATAAAAAACCTGGACTGGGAAAGCAGTAATACCACCATCCACCAATAAAATATAAAACACATTACCAAAACACTAATTGGCGTGGGAAAATCCCTGTTTCAAACACTGTGCACTGTCTCACAATCCACTGTGGATTGTGGCAGTGCACAGACGACATTCGCCTTGGTGCTCCGGCGTTGTGTGTATATTTTATGGGGGTATTTTCGGTTTTTGGCTTTTTTTTTTTAATAGCCGCAATGTGCACAGTGGATTGACGCCTCTGACCCCCGAAAAAGACAAAATAGCGCACAGGACACAGGGGCTCCGTCGGTTTTACACATTTTTTTGCACAGTACACTGACGGAAAAAGCCCCCGAAAAAGACAAATATTTGCACAGTAAACAGGGGCTACGGCGTCTTTTCCCCCCGGTATTTTTGTAAATACCAGTGGGGACAGGGTTCTTTGGGTCATTAGCCAGGGGGACAGCTGGCGCGTCGCCTGGCCGCGCCAGCGGCGTTCCAGGCGAACGCGCCCTTTAGGCGGCGCGTGCGGCGTCTTCCCGGCGTCCGAAATGCACTTCCACCATGCCAAAAGATGCGCCTGAAGGTCCTCTATCATCCGTCGCGGCGCGTTCCGGTCATATATGTCCGGTTAATCGGCGGCGGACGTTTACTTGTCGGCTGCCGCGTTTCTCTCTCCTTCCACCGCAAACTCTGCTTCGGTCCCCGATGTTTGTACAAAGTTTAGTTTGGTCCCTCATGTTTTGATTTCTGATTTCTTTTCCGTTCCTTTAATTTATTCGGTACATATGTTTGAATTGCTTTTAATTTGGTCCTTTAATTAAAATTAGTCATATATACAACTTTTCATTTTAGTCCCTCTTCTTCTAATTTTTTTGTAACATTGCACAGCAATTAAACTTACTATTTCATGATTTATTTTGGTCCCAAGATTTGTTTTCTTTTCAATTGTATCCTTCAATTGGAGTTAATCATATATTTTATTTTTCATTGTGGTCCTTATTCTTTTTATTTTGTTATTTTATATTGATTCATTTGTTTTTTTTTTAATTCTTGGATAATATTTATTTTATATTATTAATAATAATTATAATTATAATTATAATTATAATTATAATTATAATAATTTAATTGTTTTTCTTGCTTACTCATTTGTTAATGTTTTTTTTTCCTCTGGATAATTTAATAATTTTTATTGTTTTGACAGTAATAGCAATGATAATTTTTTTTTTAATTTTTTTTATCTTTGTTAAAAGTTTCTTGGATATTTTTAGTATTTCATCTATTTTTGTTTCTTTCATTACTAACATAATAATAATAATAATAATAATAATAATAATAATAAAGATAATAAAGATAATAATAATAATGATAATAATAATAATAATAATAATAATAATAATTAAAATAAAATAATAATAATAATAATAATAATAATAATAATAATAATAATAATAATAATAATAATTAAAATTTAATTGTTTTTTTTACTTACTCTTTTGTTAATGTTTGTAAGTGTTTTTTTCAAGATAATTTAAAATTTTTTATTGTTCTAATAGTAAAAGCAATGATAATTTTAGATTTTAAGGCTTTGATTTTGCTATTGTTATGATAAGGTGTGTTCAGCTACTTTATTATATTAAATTTTGCATATATAAATATTGTATTTTTATTTTGATCCAGCAAATTCTATAAAAATTGTTCGCTCAACCCGCAACGTAGAACATATATTTTTTAAAATTTTCATATTAGATGATTTTTTTCGGCTAATAATTTGTATTTCTGTTTTATCATCAATTATAATTTTGAATTGCTTTTCTTGCTTACTCTTTTGTTAATGTTTCTGAAAATTTCTTCCTCGGGATAATTTGATAATTTTTATTGTTTTTGCAATGATAACAACAATAGTTTTTGTTTTTCTTTTATTCTTTTGTTTAATCTTTTGTTGAAATTTTTAGGATTTTTTTTCTCTTCCATTTTTTCCCTTTCATTATTAACACAAAAATATAATAAATAAATGATAATAATAATAATAATAATAATAATAATAATAACAATTTAATTATTTTTCGTGCTTACTGTTTTGTTCATGTTTTTGAGGATTTTTTTTCCCTTAGAACAATTTTATAGTTTTTATTGTGTTAAAAGTGATAACAATGATAATTTTGAGTTTTTATTGTATTTTTTTGTTTTATATATTTTTTTAACAATTTCTTTAATCTTTCATTCATTCATTTATTCTTTCGTAATAATAATAATAATAATAATAATAATAATAATAATAATATTTTTATTGTTTTTCTTGCTTCCTATTTTGTTCATGTTTTTTATTTCTTTCCCTCGGTATAATTTGACAATTTTTATTGTGTTTATACTAACGACAATAATAATTTTAGATGTTAAGACTCCGATGTTGCTATTGTTATAATATTTTAAATTAATATTGCTTCCTTTTCCCCTTGATGTTTTTTGTAATTATTTTTATTTGCTCTTTGTATTAAATGATTTTTATTATTTTACGATCTGCACAATAATAATTTCAGTAATTTTGTTTTTTCTTATAAAAATATTTTGCTCTTTTTTCTAATGTTAGTTCGCGCTTTTTTGTGATCGTTTATAACGCAATACCTATATTCTAAAAGATTCAATCTATGCTTGCGTAACAAACTCAACTCAAAATTTTATACATTTTATCTCCTAATCTATAACTTTTATTTACTTATATCATATAAATTTATCGTTGTGGATTTAATTATGTTAAATTATATACACAAGAATACCCACGGCAACGCGCGGGGGAATTTGCTAGTATATAAGAAATCCTGTGTGCTGAAATTTTCAAACACTGTTATCGGTTTAGAACAAAAAAGGGGGAAACCCAGAAAAAGAGAATGTAACAAAGGAAGAAAACAGGATGACAAAATGTAAAACGAGCCCAATTTGGCAAAATCTTCAAAACCTATCGAACATCCACTAAAACTCGATGAATGTCAGTAGCTCTGCTTGAAAAGCACAAACAAATAATATTCATCGTACCCGATACAAGGTGCTTCTATTTCTAAATAGAAATAAAAACCAGTCGACTCAGATATATTTATGCACAGAAAACTCTCAACCCGTAATGTAGTTTAGTGGAAGAAACAGAAACGTGAGAAAAACTGCACGCTGTTAAACCTTCACGGACAGGGCCTGCAAATGATCCATAAAATCTTGCAAGCTCAAATCATCAGTCAGTATGATTTCTGACCCATCTATGAATGTTGAATTCTGAGTCACGGATGGATTTAACTTGGCTAGAAGAAACCTAGCTTGGCTACTGTGTTGATCGCACTTTATTAGCTTGGGTGCTGGAACTCGTTCCATCACCACCTGCTGTGCATCAAGTTCAGGAGCTTCCAAAAGCTTTCTCAGGTTCTCATGGTTTGGATCTTTGTGGTAGCCAAGCTTTCTCCACTGAGCAATCTTGGACCCATAATGGATCACCACGTTAAAGTAGGAATCAAAGAGCAAAATAACATCAGCAGAGATGGAGCGAACATCTAGGAGCACAGGAACAGGAGGCCCGTCAAAAGAATATTGAAAAAGTGTTGGTTGTATCATGATAAGGGAACCCACTACCCCTTCACGGTTCAGCATCAGGTGGAAGAATGCAGTTTCGTCAGGGGTACAGTTGAAAACATCGATGAACTGGGACCTCCTCAAGTAATACATGAACTGGGGGTAAAGAGAAAAGTTTGATGACAAGCGGAAGGAGGATGGATCTTCCTGGATATAGTCTCCAAACTTGGAAGCAAAGCAAATAAGGCTGTCATCCATCCACCTTACAACATCTCTAGCTAAAAATCTCTCTGCTCGGTAAATCGCTAGCCTGGCCATTACCGAAGCTGCTGTTTCCTGATCAAAACCAGCAGTGATTTCTGGTGACTTGTTTTCAGCCCATCTCCTTGCAGCAGTCATAACCCTTTTCCGGACTCCCATGTTCCCATGTCTGTAGCGTGTTATAAACTGTACTAAAAACGCAGAGCCAGGTTCAGCCCTCTGTTCATCACATACTTCAAAGAAAAAAGCTATGCATGTTCTATTAGTTAGTGTACCAAGCTTCCACTTGTAGGTGCCACCCTCCCCAGTCTCACGGTCACTGACTATGCTGTTCTTTTTCCGAAGAGAAACGCATGGTCCAAGCGCTCCACAGATTCTTACATCCTTTGTTGTCACCACTTCAATTGTTGCATCAAAATACATCTTCAAATGCCCATCTTCATCACGACTAAAAATTTGCCGCAAACACTTTCTGAATTGATCAGACTCAAACAACTCCCCTAACAGCATGAACCCGCCAGAGCTCTCAACAGGACCTTTCAATTCTGCTGCACCTACTTGATCAAGAGAACAAGCAAAAAGATCTAGGACAACAGACGCATCAGATAATCTCTGTGAAAGCTGGTTGTAGAAGCTACACGACTTTGTATAGTTTGGTGCATGACCATTAATGAGGTCTCCATGGGTTCTGATGGCATCGCTAAGATCTGAGTCCACAACAATCCCTGGCCCCAAAGTTGCAGGTCCAGATGTGAAAATCATGATCCGGGCGCCTGTATTCACCGAGCATCCTTCAAGAAGTCCAACTGCAACTGATGTTGCAGCTCCAGTGCACCTTTGAGGGCGATGTCCTGGCATGACTACAGCTAAAGAACAGATTTCTTCAATTGCAGTGGTGAAATTGAACTCACATTCAGATACAGGTAGCAAAAATCCCAGCTTTTGGATAACTGGTGTCTTCCCAAGTTGCTGCTGCCCCCACTTGGTGCTGCATATACCCAGAAATTGTTGGGTCTGCAGGTTCAAAGGTGGAAGAAAAAAAAAACACTGATTTTAAGTAAACACATAAATTTTTTATTTAACTACACACACGCAAATCAAAAAGTTTTCGGATGATTTGTGGTGTAGATGCAAAACAATGATAGTCCTTCACTTATCTGGTATATCTAGGGGAAATGGCTAGTATGGATCAAGCTAGAGGTGAAGTGAACGAACAGTGCTAGAGACAAGTATCGAACAAGCAGTATGATCAAATCCCATTCGGCTTTCAAGCAATGCAAGCATGTCCCTGAAAAGCATTAAGCTTGAGCCATCTAATTATAAAATAAAACCTCCAGCACAAGGGACTACACAAATCACAAAAGCAAACTGCTACTTAGATTGGCTTTCCTAATCAGAAATTTTTACCAGTCATTTCAAAAAACAGTAATCCTATTGTGACAAAAGAAAATTAAGTCCTTCCCACTCAATTCACACTTAATTAAAATTAACACTGTTGAAGCATTCAATAAATATGCACATGACCCACTAAAACATACAATTGCGCATGGAAACTAATGTCTAAGCTTCAAAAGATTAGAATCAGCAATTTAATAAACACTCAAATAACTCTACAATTGAATGTTTAATCCAAGTACCTGCTCTGACGAAACCTCACGTCCTCCATGAAACACAACAACCCTAGAGCAGTCAGAAAACCCCAAATCATAAACCCTGACCATTGCATCAAAAGCAATTAACCCAACCAAGGCATTCTCCGGCAACTGCTCAACAACCAACAACAACTCGTTCTTCACTGCCCTCAACTCCTCCTCGACCATACAAGCATCCACTACAAACACAAACGCCGGGACAGGTCCCACAAATCCCCTGACCTCCCCACCAGCACCACCAATGTTCCTTGGTGTCCCGACAGACATAGACGACAATGACACATTAGACGAGGAAAACCCATTAGACCAACCGTAACCCAAATGCAAATTAGACCCAAATTTAGAATCAACCTTGTCAATTTTGTATTCTACAGCATTGTAAGTAGGAAAAAGTTCAGCAGGAAGATTGGTTTCGCCGATACCTGAATAAGAAATAGGGAAATGATTCCTGTTGTAGCAGAAAGGACAATCCCAAATGCGAGACAGATAATCTACACGAGCATAAGGGTTCAAAACAGCAGCACAGTGAGTGCATATTTGAGGGTCATAAGGTAGAAGCGGAAGCTCAGTTGATTGCATCAGCGGAGTGCACATGATGCTGAGTGGTATTACAAGGGAAGAAACTCCGTTCTTGGTAGTTGGCCATGCGTTCCACGACCAACGTAGGCCCTCGATCGCCTCTAATTCAACGAAGTCCATTCTGGGGTGGACAGATTTTAATATGTGGGTTTTTTAAGGTGATTTCATGGAATGTTGTGTTTTAAGAGGTAAAGAGGTTCTTTGTTTTTCCAAATGTCTGTAAAATTTGGTTGGAAGAGAATCTTGGGATGTCGTGTCGTGGAAGTAATGTCGTGTTTGGTTGCTGGGAAAGTCCGTCAAGGAAATGCAGAAAAATCGCATGGTCTGGTCGGAAATGTTTTTGAGTTCAAAAAGTGACCGAATGGTTAGCAAGTTCTAAGGTTAAGGTGCGTGTTTAGAAACTGATGTATGATCTTTTTTTTTAAAATATTTATTATTTAAAAACACATTAATATTAATATAATTTGTATTTTTAACATCATTTGAATAAATAATTTAAAAAATAATAATTTGATATTTTTTAAATTAGATGTATTTTTATAACATATATAAATATGATTTGATCTTTTAAATTTATTAAGGTTCAAATAGCTAGAAAATTGATCTCCAAAAAAACTTATATATTACTCTCTCTCCAACTATACATACCCTTTTTCTATCTTTTTATCAGAGTTTTAATTTAAGCGATATTTATTTTTAATTTTAAAATATTGGTCAAATAAGTAAATATGTGTATTGACTTTTTCTTTGATTTTATATATTCGAATATTAAGGTTATTTTTTTTCATGACATAAATTATGAGTTATTTAAAATCAAGACTGAAATTGTTTTTTGTTAGATTTGTTTTTTTTTTTACTATTTTTGAATTGTTTGATGTTTCTATTTCTAGTCCGATTCTTCTATTTCTATTTTGGGCCTTTCACACAGGAAAATAAAATGTAATCTTTAAAAGACATGGCTTGGATCAACCTCAGGGCCTATATTGAAGGAAGGATTCCGAGGAGCAGCCCAAACAAATTAAGCCTAAAAATCCTCCAGCCCAACTCACAAGGTATTTTCTTTCACATCCATTCTATCAATTTATACAAATATGTAAATCTAGAATTATTATTTTTTATAATTATATCTATCTATTTTAATTTTTAATTTAAAATACAGCCACATATATTTCAACAGTGTATTGCAGATTTTGAGGTTCTTTGTTCTCCTCGCAGCTATATAGGAGGCAGCATCATGTGAAAATGTTACAGGATATCTTGTCTTCTAATGTCACTAGGTTAAAAAATTTAGGAACAACTTGAAGCCAGATCCAGAAAATAATAATAATATTTAATTTCGCTTAAAACGCGTGCATGTAGAGAGAGAAATTATAGAATGATAGATGAAAATCAATATGTTAATAATGACCCTATAAAGTTCATTTATAATTATAAAATAACACAAAAACATATAATGAAGCTGTTGCTACAAAGTGTTTTTTTAATTAAAAATATATTTAATTTGTAATAGAATTCCAAGCACTTAACTCGCACCGTTCATTCATGAACAAAACACATATTTGTTAACCATTTAGTAGGTGACTTAGTAGAGGTTTGTTTTCTTTATGGTTTCAGGTTCAAGTTACGTGGTTACTTATATGATGATGTCCACTGGAATCTTACATGGTCGTTAACTTTAAGACCCGCCGAATTAATGGAGATATACGCAAGCTGACCCGGACACTTACGTTAATAAAAAAAAACATATAGTATAAACTAATGGTCATAATTGAAAGCCCCATCAACATGCACATGGTCTTGTTCCCTACCGCTCACTAAGGTCATTATTTTTTAAAGCGACTCCCCTACTCCAAAATAATATACAATTCATGCAAATCTTTATGGATAAATAAGGACACATGTAGGTGAGATAAGGAATCTATTTATGAAAATAAAAAAGAGTAGCATTAACTAAATTGAAGGAATAAAACACTAAAAAACGATTACAGCCAAGACAGCAACAAACAATAGAGAAATAGGTAAATTATTAAGCAAGCCATTGGTAATAAAAAACGAGGCAGACAACAGGGGGGTTAACGTTAAGTTCTTGCTTCTTGTCCATTACAAATGTCTAGATCTTTGATATCTATATACGATCAAACGAAAATACAGACACATCTCCACAAAAATAATAAAAATAAAAATAAAAAAAAGTGCTGACAGATCCAGGAAACACCACCACTGCTCCACCCACGTTGCACAGGTATGCATTGTCGTCTAGTCTTCATGGATACAGGGCTGAAAAGAGGGAATTCAGCAGGCAAGCGAAATACATCGAGCTAGCTCAGGTTCTGCTCTTGCATTTCTCCATAGCTCTTGGTGCTGAAACTTGGACGTGAAGTTTAGGTTAGTCCATATGGAAGAAATGTTTAGTGAATTAACAAATTTAATTACTTTCAGAAAAACATTATGAATGGTTATGAAGAGATGATTAATTAGATGCATGCATACCAAGTCCAATGGCTTCGGATCCTTTCATGATGCGCAGGCGCTTGCATGAATTAACAAACATCCTGCATAAGATCAACGAACGTGGCCATGAAAATGATGAAGTTTCAAACTAATTCTTGTTTTTTCCTGGATATTTAAAATCAATACAAATATTATCCATTAATATTCTTGCTGGAATCCCTAAAACTTGTGTGTAACGCCTAATTACATGCATGGACTATCACCACTTTGCTATTTTTTTATATCATGGGTATATTCTTTGCAAGATTCATGACTGAACAATCATTTTCAAAAATCAAATCAAGAAAAAAAATAGTCAACTCGATATGTGTAGGCGGTCATAAATTTATATAGGAACTAAAAAATACAGGTGATAAAATTCAAATTAGAGATACTTTACTATTACAAAACAAGCTACAATTAATCACGCTTTTTTTTCATTATTTGATGGGTTTTTTACATGCTTTAGAGCTTTTTAGGAAATGAAGAACTTACTCCCATGGAACATCACCCACGAGCATCCAATCACCATCCTTGTCTTCGTAGGATGGCACATACTCGGAACTATTAAGTAGATCCATCAACTTTCTCTCATTCATAAAGTCTATCATTCCCTGGGCTCCATAATTACCTTCAAAAATTACTTGTACGATGATTATTGGGTCTATATTATAAATTAGATCTATTCAAAAAAAATTCCTCTTAATTAACTTATCATGGTAGACATAGTCAATATATATATATATAATCAAACTCACCCATGGTGAAGGAACTGAACATTTTGGCCAAGGCATCAGATAATTCTTGGTAGCTTTTGTACATCTTCAAGTCCACCTTGCGAAGATAGGGTGCACCATCCATGCAGACCTTCACAAATGCTGCACTGCTGCCGCCAGTGCTTGCCTTCTGATCACCTTCCTCGCCGGCGTTCTTCTGAGACATAACGTTCTTCCTGTAAGATCGAACTGGTGGCCAACCTACAACCTGTGCCCTGAAATCCAATATAACCCATGTTAATTAATATTTCACCTCTTATTTCCAAAAAAAAGAAAACAAAGAGAAACAAAATACTAACTAGCTAGTACTAGTGCACACAAAAAGAAAAATCCCTTTAAGGATTAGAAAAAAGAAGAAGATTTTTCATGTATAATTTTTTTCAAAAGTTTTAAATAACAAAGGAAAGAAAGAGGGTTAATTCATGGCTTGTGAAAAAACGACAGCAGCAATACAACTTCTATCATGTAATTGTTCTCCAAAAATCTTACACACACACACACACGATTGAAGCAGGAAAGAAAAAAAAAGCTGAAGAAGAGAAGAATCATAAAAAAGAAAAACTTGCTTGGCTGGTGGCTTAGCAGGGTCCTTGATGGTAACAGCAGGAATGTGGTTCTTGACATTTGAAGTAATATTCTTGATATTCTCATTCAGATCCATGACACCATCTTTAGCCTGAAGATGAAGCTTCAAATCAACAGTCTCAGCAAACCCTCTTTTCCCAGTAGCCTTATTAGGTGTCTCAACTTCATTTTTGGCGGCAGCAGCGCCAGGCAATCCCAGACACAGCTCAGTCTCTTTGTAGTTATCAGCTCGGTCGGTACCCAGCACAGAAGTTGCCATTTCTCTCAGCCGCGCGCTCGCCGATGAATGGATTTGGTGGAAGATCTAAATTGTTTCGTATTATTGCTTGTTGTTTTTGGTGCTGTTGATAGCTAGCAGGTCTTTGCTTCTGATTTCTCGTGTCCACTTCTTAATTTGTTTGGCAAGCTAGCTAGCTAGAAAGAGGCCTCTATAATATAACTGGGGTTTCGAGGGGGTGGGTTCTCTCTATGAATGGCTGCATGTGTACGTCATATCAACTTGTTTATCCATAGTTTGTGGACACGTGGACAGTAGGTTGTGATGTTGATTTTTGAACTTCGGGTTTCTAAAATAGTTTTGTATTTTTTATTTTAAATTAAAAAATATATGTTCTTAAGATTATTTTCATGTAATAATATTAAAAATAATTTTAAAAAAATAAAAAATATTTCTAAACGAAAATAAATTCTAAAAAACATTAACTATACTCTAAAAGTGACATGAATCTGATCTAGATCCCAGGTTTGCCCTAAAACGGTTTTCTTAATACATCCCCTTCCCCAGGTCAACCACCATTTGCAAAAGCAGTAACAATGGAGATGGTCTTCTTCTTCTTCTTCTTCTTTCAATTTAATGAATTTGAACTTGCCATTACCGAGCGACTGACTGTTTAATCCAACAGTTTAGTAATTAATTAAGTGAAGATTAAAAAAAAAAGGTTTCTCTTCTCTTTCTGGAGCAGAACGATCATCGTCATCGTTCTCCCATCAATCTCAGCATAATAACTATTACTTTCTATAGTCGCTTTCAGATTCAATTCTTCCCATTTTCTCCGTAAAGTTAGGCATGTCGCCAATGAACAAGATTTTACAGCAGACCCAGAATTATTGATTAAATAATTGAGAGTGAACCAGAAATATTCCTGATTAATAAATGCAGCATTTATCGAATCAAATTCATGCGAACGTATTCCTCTTGTATACGTGTTTATCACATAGCTAGCTAAACTCTATTATACAGATCCATATACAAAAATCTCAAAGTTTTCGGATTAAAATAGTCTTACAACGAGTAATTTCTTAAGAATCATTGCGCACTTCAACAAGAATATAGTTACTGGTAGAATCCTGTGTACGTTGACGTAACTTGGTTTTTGATAATAATTATCTCCTCTAGTTGGTGTCCTCGAATAAAAAAATAATTTCTCTAATTAACGTGTTCTTACTCTCTATTACCTTCTTCTTTGGTTTGCAAATTCACAGTCTGTTTTTTGTTCCTCCTCTTTTGCACATGCTCGTATTCTTTTCCGTCTATCCATGGGGTCCGTTCGCTGATGAAGATGCAGTGCTCGACCGGATCATATGCCATTGTATCATTAGTATTGGACACACACCCTTTCCTCGATGGTAAGATTCTGCCAGGAACCTTCCGATGTGCAACTAATCACATGAACCAATAATTCATACAGCGCAAAGGAATATATATATATATATATTCTTTTACACAGGCTTATAGCAAATGGCAGGGACACCCTCAGCCTGTCTGATTCCTTATGTTTTTCATTATGGAAATTAAGAGCAGAACTGGTTTAATGTCTCCGGTCGGGCTCCTCCCATTTTCTAACTGCGAGGTCACTCCGCCACCGCATAGCTATTAAACATTCCTATCTCGCTAAGTCGACGAGGTGAATCAGAGCTCGACTCATAGCGAGCTTTTTTTTTTTAATTATTATTATTATTACTATAATAATAAGTTAACTAAAACAGAATGATTTAAAAAGTTAAATCCACTATTTGGTCTATTTTTTTGTCACCTTGATCCTTTGAGTTTCTCTTGGTTGTGTCCTTTAGTTGGAAAACTAGCACCCAGTTACCTTTATTGGTTAAAGAAAAAATATTAAAAGATAGGGGACCAGCTTAGAAAATACAGCAAAAATGGATCCTATGTTTAAAGTTGTTGTAAGCAATATACTTTAATCCCTAAAATTATAAAAATAAAGCTTTCAGTCTCTTATGTTTTGTAAATTCAATTTTGATAAACAATTTTATTTCTATTATTTTTAAGTCTCTGGTTTTTGAAGAAGAGAGAGATTATTGCTGGCATTTATTGTAAAGAGAGAAAGTTGTTGTTTTCATATATTTCAGCTATCAAATTGATTGATATTGGTGTCCATGAGTTTTATTTAATAAAAAAATTGAATGGAGGTTGTTTTATACCCCAATAATACCTAAAAAAGTAATCAAGATCAATGAATTGATTTCATGTTTTTTGACCTTTTTTCAGAAGCTTTTAGGCTGATAAATTGAGTTTTAGGTGTTGTGAGGGTATTTATAATGTTTTTTTTTTTTTTGTAGTTAAAATAGGTTGAAAAAAAATAATGTTTAAGCAAATATTCCTTTAGCCACTATAGTGGCTGAATTTTGGATAAACATGCGACATGTCGTCTTGTTTAGCAAATGACATGTTTGTTTATACACTGTTTAAATAAAAGAGTGAACAACAAGTCATCTAACCTTTTAAAAAAATATAAAGTTTTTTTTCATAGCTCCAAATACCTATGTTATTTTATGGGTTATTTTTTGCTATTCTTTTTAGACCTTGTTTAAGCGCAACATGAAATTATTAAAAAACATGTGGATGTGATTGAGCTTTTTGTGCAAATCGCTAATTAGACAGGTTATGACATAAAATCTAGGTGTTTATTTTTCCAATGCTTTTTCCCTAAATAAAAAAAAAATACAATTTAGACATTTTTATCATTGATTTCTTTTTATTTAACTTCAAATAAAAAAAATGTAATTTCATAGTTTGTTATTGGTGGGTTTGAAAACATTTTGCCTAATTGGTATCATATTTTGGCCTAGGTTTTAAATTTTGTTTGTTGATTAAATTGATTAAGATAAATACAATATAACATATTTTAAAGTTTTACCTTAAATTCTTTTATAACCCTTTTATTTCTCTTAGATTTAATTCAATATGTGGTCAATTAAGACCCAACAAAGGTTTAACCAAAAAGAGAATAAAAAGCTAAAAAACAAAGATTCAATTGCGTTAACTCATTATAGTTGTATCCATTACCATCATTCTTTTTATATTACTTTCTATCTTTTTTTATTTAACCATTTGAAAGCTCTTTGTTTTTATATTTAAACTAGAATTAGACAAGAGTAATGTTACATGATCTATATATATTAACTAGATTATGTATTGAGCGAGGCAACCAGTTTTTTCTTCCCCGCTTGGTTGAATAAATGAACCAATTGTTTTTTTTTAAATTATTATATTTCTTACCATTCAAACAAAAATACCACTATTTATATTACTTTAATATAATTTTATATTTCTTATTTGAACGGTATATAATTTCTAATATAATCACAAACAATAAATAGCCTGGGAGCTGCCACCACTCATCCACATTTCGAAAGTCTACGAAGGCACGGCGGTGACTTGTAGACAAGTCACATCCCTACGAGAAGGAAACATCCCTAACCCTAGCTGTGTCCAACTGCTACATCAACATCTCGCAACCCCATTCTCCATTGATTTTCTTTTTTCTTTTTCCCCTCCCCCCCTCTCTCTCTCTAGCCACTCCCATCCATTTCTTCCCTAAACACGACTCTCTCTCTCTAAGAAACACACGCTTTTTTATCTTTTGGTCGTCGGGTCGAGTCAAGATCATATATTAGAATTCAAGAAACGACTGCTTTTTTTTTCTTTCTTGAATTTAAATACCCCAAACGACAGCTCAGCTCATAAAGAGAGTTGCTAGCTAGAGGTGGTCCTGGATCCTGCTCGCCCGATACAACCATCGTCGACCAGCCTGAGTCAAAATACATCGTCTCTGACCAAGCGATCCGATCCGGTGGTCATTTCTTGGCCACAGTATTCCAGAAATTGGCCACATGGATGGGACAATAAGATTGCTTGTTTTTTTGCATAAAATATTGCACTACTGTACCCTGCCAATTCCCTTGCATCCCTTTTCTACTCGGAATTAAAGTTGTCAAATCACTCTTCTTATCGCCGGCCTAAATGGCAGATTCTGTACAGATATTACTGCACGCAACATCAAAATAATAGCAATAATTCATTTATTGTTTTAATTTACTGAAATTAAAAAATATATATTTTATTTTATTTTCAAATATTTTTTAAAAAAAACATTCATTATCATAACATGTATAAAGTTAAGTTAATCACACAAAAAAATGTTCATGTGTATAAATTTGTCATAATCACCTCCTCACTCGTTGAATATATATTTAATTTATTTGTCAACGTGGTTAGCTTCTACATTTGTTTTCTGAAGATCAACGGTTTGAGTTTTATAAATTTTAGAGTCATTTGAGGTTTATATAATTGTTAATTTTATGATCCATGAGATTAGTTGAGACATGTAAAAGCTGACCTGAACATCAATGTCAACGTTAATCAATTTTTTTTCTTAAGAGATATTTTTTTCTTCATGTTTTTAAATTGTCTTGATGTTTTAATATCAAAAATAAATTTTAGAACATAAAAAACTATTGAATATACTTCAAATAAAAAACACTTTAAAAATTAATCAATATTACCATACAAAACAACATAGTTAATTACACATGTTAACAAAAAAAAAAAATCTTCCATTAAAAAGCACAGTATTTCATAAATGTCAAAGTTTGAAAAAATCATGCACGATACACCAAATAACTTTACGAATTGATTCTTTATTACAAACCCAAATTCCGATCGTCCAATGGTTTACATCAAAATCAAATCACATGCAACTAATGCGAACGCACACCCTTTCCCATAATTAAAGGCATCCTGCACACACACATCTTCTCTATCTCCTGATGCACTGGCAGATCAAAGGGTCAGATCTAGCCAGACGATGATGATTATCATCTTGATCAAGCGAGTTATGATCACTAACCTACGTGTTTTCAATATGCATCGGCCCTACAAATATGAGAATCTTTCCCCCGCAATAATATTATTCCAAATGCTGGCTGAAGCTGAGACATTGAATACAATGGTGGGGGCTTACCAGGGTACTCTTTGCCTGGAATGTTCACTTAAATATTAGCCTGGCCAACCTGCCATACCATTTCCTTGGTTATCCTTCACTCAACCCTAACTAACGCTAATTATTAATTATATATATATATTTTGTAAAATTAATTAATTATACTTGGAATATATTCAACTCAGAAAGAGTTTTTTTTTGTTTTGGAAAAGTCACCAGTGACGATATGCATGCGTACAAGCCCGGATGGTTGTAGAAATTAGTCTAAGATGAACGAATTATTTCCGGTTTAACTAGTGAACTGAGATCATGAAGGATACCAAATCCACTTGTGGTTTGACAAGAGGATCACCGAACTCTTTTAAAAGGAGACAAGGTGAATCAATTTCCTGGTTGCTTTACCTAAAATGAATCATTTTTTCCTTATTTTTAATAGATATATTATGAATTATTTTCAATCATGTTTGTATGATACTTTTGGATAAATTTATTACTTTCTATATGAGATTCAAACCGATGATGTAATGGAATTTATGATAATTTAGTACAATTTTTCTTCTCTCTAATTCATGAAGTATCAAATTGATAATAAAAATCTAAATATCTACAAAAACAGTCTTAATAGAACAATCCAATGATAAAATCAGTAATTTTATGAGAAAGATAATAAAAGATTTTAAAACATCTTAAATTCTAAGAACAAGAGTGTTTATTCTATCCAGGGTCCATGAAACGACTTGTATACAGCTAAGGTTTTCATCCATAAGCTCCTTGCTAGAACTTGCTCAGTTCATATGGATGACAGATAACACACAGTCCATCGATCAAACACAAGTTTTTGTTACTTTTCTTAACACATGACACTTCCAAACTGAACTTGCTCAGTTTTTGTTCTTTGTTGTGAAAAATTCAAGCTGAATCTCTCCTTTCTGCACGAGTTTTCTGATGCTGTGACGACGCAGCTCAATGTGTTTGGTCCGGCTACGAAACACGTAATTCTTTGTCATAACTATGGTTTGGTTGCAGGGATGTCATCTCTCTGCAGCAAATCTGACAGGATTCTTCTCAGCCAAACACCTTCACATGCCGCATCTGTTACAGAGATTTTATTTTGTTTTATTTTATTTCCCAAGCAAAACACAGTCCCCCTGAAGTGCTTTTGCGATCACCAAGAGTTGCTATCTGACATATCTAATGCCATGTTTCCTCGCACTTGAAGATAACGCAAAATTATTTTTGCTGCTGCAAAATGTAATTTGCTCGGCTCTTGCATGAATATTGAGATGAAGCTAATTAAAAAGACGATGTAGGACCTAGTGTTTGTCAGGTGGATTAGAGAACCAACCAGGCTGCTATACTTCTTCGCATCTTCTTTAGGTGCACCAGCATTCTGCTGCAATTTTTCGTTTGTTGCTAATGGAGTAGAAATTGGCTTGCAGTTGCTCGTTGCAAATCCTAAAAAATGAACAAGTTATTAATCTCTAGAAAAAACCACGAGGCCATGAATTAATAAAAAACAAAAGTGACAGATTTCAAATATGGACAGTAATGGTTTCAAGGCCCTCATCAAGGACCCAACATTTTTCCCGCGATAAATCCAACATCTTCCAACCTAAAAGTTCTGCTGCTACTCTAATTTTATGCCTGTAAACTAATGGTTTGCTTGTCTTTCTTCTTTGATCAATGACAATATATATATAGCTCGTGGGTACTTAATTAGCCGACAACCCTATCCTGACCAGAGCTTCAATGGGACAGCACTCTGTTCAATTCATTGCTGTGTAATGGTTTTGATTTGCTTTTGTTTTCATTGTTTGGACATTATTATCATTGTCCAGAGAGTTCATGCCATGTTTCTCAAATATTAATGTTATATGAAAATTATTTTATTTTCCTTCTAGCTTTGATCTTTGCTGAGATTTCTTATTCAATTAACGAAGCTCTTTTTACTCTAAAAATACTATCAAAAAGTAGGATAGGATATTTCTTCATTATCCTATCTTTCCCTTGCATGTATTAATTAGCGAAATCAATTTGGCAATTATAAATATGAGCTTTGAGTTGATTAATTATCTTAAAATTGAAAGCTAAAATATCTTGAAACAAATTAAAAAACAAACGTGTTCAATCCTGTTAAAAAAATATGATGGAATTTGGTAAAAAATTAAGAATATATCATGGAATAGAAAGTACATGAAAAACATTACACTTTCATATAAACTGCAAATAAAAATCACAGATAAATTAACAAACCATTATTGAAAACGACAACGTTGTATCTTTCTTGTCCTTTTACCTTTCTAGCACAAGTTCCTAATTTTCCTGGACTTCATGTAAATTGAAAGTTCATCATGTTTATTTTCTATCCTAAACTTTTCAGGCATGTACACCTGACTGCTACGAATGAAAAGGTTGCGTGCTTGCATATTATCAAAACTCAGACAAGACAAATGAAGAGGAGAACCATTTGTTTCATATTGTTGTTAATTAGCAGCTTCGTTGGGGTCCTGCTCTTTCTGCAGGAAACGAAAGCCGTCCCATGAATGGTCTTTAATGGACAGACGTGGTTTTACCAACTCCAACCATTTCTAGTCTGTCTTCAAGAAAATAAAATACAGTCTTTTCGTCCGCATATCAGCCGGAATATTTTGATTTTGTTCTGCAATTTCCGTTTTAGTTAAATAATATTATTTTTAAATAATAAATAATTTTACAATATCAATCATATTTTTTAATTCGACAATTAGACTGAGATGAAATTTTACGAGGAGTCTTTTGATATATTATATTAAAATTTCAGAACAATCAGAGAATATAATGACCTAGTGGGATTGATGATGACATTCTCGTAATATTATATATACTCATAATTTTATTCAGAAAAATTATTTTACTGTCTTTTTTTAGATTAAATTACATAATTATAAATAATATATATATAAACAATACAATCTTGAAATAGCGTGTCAAAACACTCCAAAACAAAAACATTTCATTTCAAATGAAAAAACAAAATATCAATTGAAATGAAATCGACAATCTTAGAAATTAGAAAATAGAGGTTGATAGAGGGGTTAGCAAAATAATAACCTTCTGTCAATTGATCAGACCTGACAACAAGGCAAACCCTACCTCTTCTCCTCCTCCTCCTCCTCCTCCTACTGATGCTCTGATCCACCGGACAGAGCAAACGTGTATCTGCTAGCTAGTAGCAAAATAAGTATCAACGTTACTCGGTGATTGAAATCTTCTTGTCTGAAATGCGCTTCAAAGTCACGTTGGATTCTGACTTCCCTTTTCCGACCACAAAGGTCCACCAAAAATCCTTCAGATTCACTAACTCCAATGATTCTTGCTTAAAATCCAAGGGAACTGCAAAGATCATTTATCAGCTCCAGCTGAGGTTATTACCACCAAAAAGAAAAGAAAAACTCTGGCTGAGGTGGGTGTTCATTTATCAAAAGAAAAATGTATAAATGTGATGATTATAAGTGACACAGGATCACTCCAAGTATGTGTATATAACTATATATTAATTGTAATTGTTATAATTTAATTTATTTCTTGGTCTGGTCACCTTTCTCTTTCATATTCTATTAAATTTCCTCTCTGATTACCATAATGATACTCTCTTCTTATTTCTTCAGTTTGTTTCTATTTTTTTTCATAATGCTCACGAATATAAAATTAAACCTAACTTATTAGGCAATTAAGGAAACTAATTTCTTCTTTATAGCTGAAATCACCTGATAATAAAAAGAATGTTTCTCCTTGGGGGAAAATAAAATACAACAATTTGAGCACGGTTTTGATTAATATTTCTACGATGCTAGTTATAAAATAAGAGCTTCCCTTTAATTTATGTTTTCTGGTTTAGTTTTCAAGAATAAGTTTTCGGTAAGGAAGGAATATATGTTTTTTTCTTTTTTTTTTTAATAATTATTAACAATGGACCAAGCCTTTCACATGATCGATCCCTCTCCCCGGCCCCAAGACATTCTTTAAGGAGATATCTAAATAAAAAATATTTTCAAAGTCACTAAAATTCAAAATACCTTAAATGATAACAAAATAAGTTTTTAAATTGATAATAAAATTGTTAGAATAAATCATCAGGATAAAAATAACTCAACAGGTGTATTTATTTTGTCGCATGACTCAACATGAACCTAACTCTATCTACTATTACCGATTATTATCTCAAATATTTCTAGCAATGTGCTCTAGAAGGAAAATCAAATCATCATCATCATCACCGTCATCATCAAGGTGCCTTGTGCAGTTCTGCTCGAGCAAACCATTAATAATTAATCAGAAGGTTTTGGCCCAGCATTAATTATGATGAAAATAGGAGCAAAGAAACAAAGTCGGAAAACCTTTATGAGTGCAAATGTCACTACTAAAAAAGGGGGGGTTTTGCAACGGAAACATCCGTTGCAAATCAGTAAGGTTGCCGTTGCAAATTTGCATTTGCAACGGATTTTGCAACGGATCCATTCCGTTGCAAAACGGTGACTGCAAATTGATTTGCAACGGCTAATCCGTTGCAAATTTTGAAATTGCAACGGAAAATCCGTTGCAATTTGCAAATGGTAATTAATTTTCTTTTGAAATTTTATATTTATTTATTGTTTAATTAATTATGAAATCGAATTTTTTTCTTCTGAAATCGAATTGCTACATTTTTTTGTTGTTGTTCTCCTGCCCGTAAACCCAGATTCGTGATTTCCACAGTTGTTGTTCTCAACAGTGCTCGCAAATCCCAGTTCAAAACAAAACCCATCCGAAAACCCATATTGCATTCCCAGAAATTACCCACACACAGAAAACCCAGAATTTAATCATCACGAAAAACCCAGAATCCGTGCGTGTTCTGCAAATACCAAAATCACAAACCGTAAGTGTTCATCCTACGTATCACAGTGCTTCATTGGTGTATCACAGTTCTGCAAATACCAAAATCACAGTGCATACGTACGTATCACCGTACGTGCTCATCCTCTTCATCCAGTGTTCATCCAGTTCATCTTGTACGTGTTAATCTTCTGCTAAGATCACCCGTGCGTGTTCACAGTGGTTGTTCACCAGAAATTCCAAATCACAAACCCAGAAACCCACAACCTAGAAAGCCAGAAATCAACCCAGAAATCATCGGTACCGAAATTCCAGAAACCCAGAACCCAGAAATCATATTTCGAAAAGAAAAAAAAAACCCAGAAAACCACCTCAATTTTCCCGGAAAACCAAAACTCTCCCGTATTCCCGAACCCAGAAATCCCAGATCTGTGATGGAGATAATAAAGAAGAGAGAAGAAAAGGTGAAGACTGGAAAAGCCGAAGGTTTTGGGAATGATTTTCTTGGAGTTCTTTTGAACTCATACCATGACGCGGACGAGGAGAAGAGGATTTCGATAGAAGATGTGGTTGACGAGTGCAAGACGTTCTACATTGCTGGAGAAAAAGGATGAGGGGGGCGCGCGGCCAGAGCAAGAAGAGAGGATGGGAGAGGGTTTTGAGATTGAGATGAAGGGTAACAGACGGGGGTGGGTTTTTATGCTTATTATAATAATAATAAATATTAATAATATTTTAAAACAGTTTGTATGGGCGCCAGGATTTTGAAAAGCAATTTTCATTTGCAACGGATTATCCGTTGCAAATGGTTTTAAATTGCAACGGATTTTCCGTTGCAAAGTAATTTTTATTTGCAACGGATAATCCGTTGCAAATGGTTGTCAATTGCAACGGATTTTCCGTTGCAAAGTAATTTTATTTTGCAACGGATAATCCGTTGCAAATGGTTGTCAATTGCAACGGATAATCCGTTGCAAATGGTTGTCAATTGCAACGGATTTTCCGTTGCAACCCATGTTTTTTTTTTTTTTTTCCGGAATGTGTTTAGCAACGGAAAATCCGTTGCTAAACAAAATTCCGTTGCAAACACCCCCTTTTTTAGTAGTGTGTGGTCCTCGAGGGTAGAGGTGAATAGATAAGAGTTGGAAATTAATAAGAGAAAGCTCACAGATTCAATGCAGAGAAAAAAGCCCTCCAGTTGAATGTGATCGATGGCCACATTTTTCTGTCAAGTTATCCTCCCATTGTGAGTGGGGCTACTCATGAGTTGGATTCTTTTAATTTCTATTAAGTGGTGGCCTGTTTGGGACCAGAACATACTTTAGCCAACTTGTATTTGTCGTTTTCCCTAAGTTTAAGTTCATCAATATTCCCGACGCAAAGAAATTCTTCCCAACTCTTCGAGCTTTCACTTAGTCTGGTTATTCTTCGACTTTTACTTAGAACATTGTGTTCTCTGTACAAGGTTTCTGTACATGTTTGAGATCTGTATAATAGGTCTTGAATTCGAGTTAGTGTATATCTTTTATAAGAATTTAAGACAATTAGGGTCTGTAATATACGATTAATCAGTAATTGGCTGATAGAAAGATATTTGTTGTAATCAGTAATTGCTGCAATGAGTTTCTGTAATATACGATTAATTTGATTCCTATAAATCTATCAGGTTCTTCCAATAATTTTTCAGCAACACTGTTTATACACTGGTTAGTGTATCGTAGGAAGAAGGAAAATTATCTTTCTATGAACCTGTGTCTCACAGGTTGCCCATATAGCAAAACTCTACCTTGGATCAGTTCAGGAAAATTATCTTTTCAACGAATCTGTTTTTTTTTATGATGCCCTAAGCAACTCCGCCGGGACCAAGACTACGACTTGTAATAAAGCTGAAGGCCAAAGGATAGATTTGGAAGGAAAAAATAAAACTCGGACCGAATAACTCCAGTGCTTCTACATTACATCTCAGGACCTATCACTACCAGTTCTCAACTGTTTTCTTACAGCCAAACATCAATCAGAACCTGTGTGCACCACCATTGTCGAACTTTCCATGTCACGAGTGCCCCGTCAAAGTTTGCTGACGTGCCATGTCATGCCAACTGGACTCTTTTCCTTTCCGTTGACCAGTCTTATCATGCACGTACCCAGCTGGAAAATATTATGGTGGATCATAGACTTCAAAATAGATTGAATTTGGATGCATTCGTTAGGTATCGCTATCTAGCCAGTCACTCTTTTTTATCAGTCCCCAAATGCCAGCTCATCGGGTAGCTAGCTAGCTAGTGCAAGCTAACAACAGCTTTCATACATTTGTGGTCATTGGTCTTACATAACTTAGCTATCTTTGTACGGATGCTTCGATGTTGCTATCCAAATTCCAAAGTTCTAAACTTGACTGAGAAATAATAATATATATATATATATATATAAAATCACTGTAATTCGATTTCAGCAATACTTTCGCTCGAAAGCACATAATTAAAATATCTACTTCGAGAAACAATTAAAAATAAAGTAAATTTAAGGGAAGTTTTAATGGTTAGCTGGGCTTATTTAGTTAATTTGAAGATTTATTTGAAAGGATATTTAGTGTAGAAGAGAGATTAGGGCGTGGCAAAAGTTATAGAAATTAATATTAAGGGTTCTATTATTTTTGTTAATTTTTTCACCTTATATTAAATTAAAGAAAAAAATAGTAAAAATACGTTATATCAACATTTGAAAAGTTTAAAGGTACATTAAAATCGGGAAACAGGGAGTGCTTACTTGATTTTTATCGAAAATAAATAAATGAAAAGTAATCCCTAAAGAGGTTACTTTTAGAAACAATATTGTTTTGTTGGGTTACGATTTTTCACACAGCTTCCTTTTTCGAAGTTTCCTTTGGCTACACGCATTTATTCTCGCGGTTTATGTTTTGTTTTTTAATTAGAATAGAATATTTTGATTTTAGAATGTTTTGACATTTTGGTTCAGGATTATATTATATATATATATATATATATATATATATATATATATAAATAAAATTAAATATATTAATTCATTTTTTTAGTTCAAATTCAAAAATAAAATTATTTAGAATTGTGTGATTTAATCTAAAAAAAGACACAATAAAAATGATTTTTTTGAATAAAATTATGAACATGTATAATATTACGAGAATGTCATTATCAATCTCGTAAAGTCATTACATTCTCTTATTGCTCTGAAATTTTAACATAATATATATATATAAATATGTCAAAAAAAAATTTGTGAAATTTTATCTCAATCAAACGGTTGGATTAAGAGATATGATTGATATTATAAAATTATTTATTATTTAAAAAATACTATTTGGCCAAAATAAAACGAGCGGAACGAAACTGGAACGTTTCGGACAGAATTTGACCGAAAAATCTTGAATAAATCAGAATTTAAACTGAGATAAAAACAATGTCATTTTATCTCGTTTTTTTAACTAGTGCAAAACGTAAGGAAACTGTCAATCCTGTTCTCGATACCCTGTTTTACAGAGGTGTTGCAGCACAGTAGAGTTTTCTTTGCCGACACACACCTGCTGCGATGCGTATTTACTGATCAGAAACCTGCTTTTCAAATTTCAAGCAACAATGAAAAAGCATGGAGACGACAATGACGGGCAAGAAGACTGTAAAATGTTTCGAAAGAGGTTTCCATGGAATATGATTGGTTGAGCGTGTGCAAAAATCAAGATGATAACTATTGGACAGCTTTCCAAGGCGCACGGGGGGGTGCGACAGCAGGACTGGACCCTGATGCTCGTCACTTTCACTGCTTAGAAATGAGCATCCGATGTACAGACTCAGACCAAGGGACCGAGTGGGACTCACCCCCTCTGAGCCCAGATGGACAAGGTGCCATCATGCTGCACCCTTGAAATCTCCACTCTTTAATTAACGTCTTTGCAACGCTTCGACTTTTTTTTTTTATATAAAAAAAATAGCACATTAAATGAAAAAAACCAACTAGCATTTAATAGAAACCATATAATTTGTCATGCCATGAAATTAATTTTTTTTCTCTCCGCATTTACTTAGGATCAGCCGTAAAGAAATTCTCAGTGTGTCTGGCTTCGGTTGTCAATATCATTCTGTTCTGGCTGAAATAGTCGAAACGTCCCGTGCTATTAAAAAAATCGAGATAAAACGATATTGTTTTTGTCTTAGTTTTAATTCTGGCTCATTCCAAAAATACCAGCCAAATTCCGGCCGGAACATCTCGGTACCGTTCCGGGTGTGCCGTTCTCGCCTTAAAATCCTCCTTATTTTGATTAACTTGTGATTTTGTTTCTAATTTTGAGATTATGTTTGTTTGACTTTGTGTTTATATTGTATAATTTAAAGTTAATTTATCTTGAATTTTAATTATGCTTGTTAAATTAATATTTTAATTTTTTTCATATATATATATAATTAATTATATATGAACAGTACAACCTCGAAACGACAAACCGAAATGCTTCGAAACCAAAACGTTCCGTACCAATAAAAAAACAGGAACGACGACAAACTTGCAACAAACATAAACTAATAGTATTTTGCTAGAAATATTTGCAGCTATTTATTTCATAAAAAAAATATAATTTTACGGTATAACACCCAAAATCACCATCATGTTTGATCCTCTCTGAAACGCATCATTAGAAGAAGGTAGCCATTCTCCTTGAACGCCCACCCCATAATTGGAAACATCAACGAGAACGTCAAGGACAAGCAAAGAAAGTTTAACTTCATTTGAAGAATAAAAAAAACATCCCAAGAAATTAATGATGTTTGTTCTGTAAGGATTAACTAACTAATAATTACTTACATCAATTAATGGTATGATCTTACAATTTCAGTTTTTTTTTTATTAGTATGAGTGTTTAGATTAGTTTACGCGCACCTCGACTAATCCTACATGTCCTAAAGTTAAAGATAATGTAAGTTTTCATTGATCATCATATTAATAATCACATGATTTAAACCTGAAACTAGAAAGAGAACAAACTCTTTAATTTCAAACTTTTACTATTGAGAGACCTTCTAGATAGTTTACCATTTCGGTTTTTTTAAGAATAGTGTGAAGGGTTTATTTAAATGAACCAGCAGCTCTGGACTTTGAGATAATTAAATTCATTATAATCAAATCAATATATATATATAGGCATTAAATAAGGGGATGGGAGACCATGTCCACATGATAGACCACATGTCATGTAGCCCACAACCCATTCACCCGAATTGAAAACTCAACGGGCAGATTCTAATCCCACATGGCCATGCTATGCCCATACCGATCAAGCCCTGCGGACCCCACCGCCCACATGGAGATGTTTCCTCATCCTTTCCTCTTAAGGACCAACGTTCCTGATTCCCTCCCACAATCCCCAAGAACTCATCTTGACTCTCAAAAGTCTTCTATATGGGCGGCTGTGCTTGTCCCTCTATTGCCCCTCGATGCAAGGACAAGGGCCCTCAAAGATGCCGCTACTGCAACCGACAGCCTTGGCTTGCCTTTGTCCATAATTCATGCATTTTGAGAGAATAACAATGCATTCTTCTCAACCTCTTCTTTTTATATAAAAAAACACGCTTCTTTCCATTCACACATCCCCTCGCATAGATAAAATACTACCCATCATCTCTCTCAAGAATCTACATATCAGAGGGACCAGCAAGAACAATCTTCATCTCTTTACTGAACAAAGATCGTCGGAAAACATGGAAGGTGGCGTTGCATATGAGAATGATCTGAACCTCAAGGAGACCGAGCTCAGACTGGGTTTGCCAGGGACGGGTTCTGCCATTGAAAAAGGGGTTTCTGGTGCTAGAAATAACAAGCGGCCATTGCCAGAGACCAGAGAGGAGGGCGGAGCGAATGGAAAACCTGATGCTCAACATGATGACCAAGAAAATGCCCCTGCTCCCAAGTAAGTCAGAAGATTTCTTTTCCATCTTTCCTTTAATTTCCTTCAGGGTCTTTCGTTTTTAGTAGATCGATTCGCCCTCAGTTTCCTATTTTGTATTGTAGTGCTCATTCATTTGATGTACATGCGATATGCAGGGCACAGATAGTGGGCTGGCCACCAATCCGATCCTACCGGAAAAATAGCCTCCAGCCGAAGAAGGCTGAGGCCGAGGCTGCCGCTGGGATGTATGTTAAAGTAAGCATGGACGGAGCACCATACCTTAGAAAGATTGACCTTACGGTTTACAAGGGATACCCTGAACTCCTAAGAGCTTTGGAAAACATGTTCAAGCTCACCATAGGTAAGACTATTTTGATGAACATGACTGTTCTTTTTATGTACTTCCATGTTGTTTATCTATGTTTGATTAGCATTATTGTGTTTCTGATGATGAAATTCGTAACTCTGCCAGGTGAGTACTCTGAGAGGGAAGGCTACAAAGGGTCAGAATATGCACCTACTTATGAGGACAAAGATGGTGACTGGATGCTAGTCGGAGATGTTCCTTGGGAGTAAGTTCTGCCAATATGCCTCCCGCCCCTCTCTCTAACATCATTTGGATCTATTTCTCTATGTTCTGTAATAAATTCTAACAGTTCGTTTTCATTTGCAGTATGTTCCTGTCTTCCTGCAAGAAACTGAGAATCATTAAAGGATCGGAAGCAATAGGCCTGGGCTGTGGTGCATGAAAAACCCACAAGCCATGTTAACCCAAAGGAGCGGGGCGAGGAGAAGATTCATCCCTTGAGAGAGTCTTTCAGCTTGGGTTCTCCTAGAAGAAAACTCAAATCTGAATCCTCTCACAGAGTTTTCCACAATTGGACCGGAAGTTTTGAGGAAAAAACAGAGTGAAGTTACAGTTTCTATCCTAGAGTGTGGCAGCGAGATATTTGGTGGTTTGGACACCTGTGGTGTCATTTTGTTGGTCCTTGTAATCTCATCAAACCAGAACTGCATAGAGGAAGATAATATTGCTCCAAGTTCAAGCAATTATGTAAATAAAAACAGAAAGAAACCTGCGGAAAGACAGGGTCGGCTATGTTTTGCCATGTAGTGTTCTTCATACACCACTATAACCTAAATATAAAAGCGTGTTTGCCAAGTTAAAACAAATCCTATTATTGTTTCTGGCTCTATTTTCATTTTTTCAGATCTGAAACTGAAATATCTTTGATCTGGTTCTGTGTTCTCTCGTCAGTGTGAAAAAGCAAAAGACTTTTTGATGCAGCGCGTGTCCACCTGTGTTCAGGGACCCACGAGAAATATATCACCTTTCAGTCAGATTTGGATGTTCTGTAAATGTCTAGCATGATCTTTTACACTTTAAAGGGTATGTCTACCATAGTTATTCCTTGTCTAGAACTAAAATCCGGGTCTCCATAAAATCCGATCCAAATTTTGTTTATTTGAAAGACAATATAAGGATTCAATGCAATCAATAACAATATTTTGGTAAAAGAAAATGATGGTGGCTCATGGAAATCTCGATTTTCTAATAATGCAAGAGAGCCGGTGCTAACGAAAGATTTCACTTGAAAAATAAAGAACACAAGCAAATAATGCAAAGAATAAAAGAAGAAACAGAGGAGGAATCTCAACCTTAAGATGGCAGGTCCTACTTGGTTTTTTTCCCATACTCTCTTTTAATCTTTTGACCATTGATGTGAAGGACCAGATCAAGTTTGTTCAAGGCTGTGGCTGGTTTTCAAAGCAGGGAAAGAGATTAAAGGAAAACATTAAAAGTAAAAGTAGTATAACATGAAAGTAAAAGAAATATTTCGACTGTTTTCAGTATTCTTTCTCAATTTCCCAAAATATTTGGAGAAAGAAAATTACATTTGATGTGCGTTTATTAACAATCCAAATTAACACAATCATAAACTTGATGGTGAAGTCCAAAAAGCATTCGATGTAATCCAGCCAACATCAAAAGCAGAGGTCTGCTCAATATAGAAAAGACAGGGGGAATAGAGTGCAGGGAAAACATCAGGAAACTTCACATTCATGTTGTGCTGTCAAAGTACTCATCAGAAAACACTACGTGGCAATCGGAGATCCACCAGAGTCCTCAAAGAGGACTAGGGTTTCTGGATGTCTGAAAACTAAGAGGAACAAGGTGTCCCCACAATGAGAAAGTAAAAGAAAAACAAAGGGTGCTTCAGAAGTATGAACTTTCAACTAATAAAGATGCTCATCTTTAACCCTTATCAATGTTCTTCAGCTTAGCAATCTGACAACGAAAGCAATTCATGTTGGGAATAGTGAAGAACAGAAAAACGCACATGAAACATGATTAAATACTCCATGTGCGTGACACACAGACTGCTCATGGTCAATGGTCAGAAGTAGCAGGAAACTGTAGCTTGTCTGGTGAATTAACCAGTTACTACTTAATTAGATTCCTATTCAAGATAGCAATCTTTGAAATTCAACGTGAACTAATTAATCCAGAAAATCGGGGCAAATCTTACAGAAGTGAAAATGCTGGTCTTGTAGGAACATCATTCTGTGTACACACAGGTTTTCTGAATAATTGCTCGGACGACAAGTTTTTGTGTAATTATTATCGATTTAATGTGCATTTCTGATCATTTCTTTATAGTACATGACTGCCTAAAAAGCCTGAAATCACTACACAGGTTATAAAATGGGTGGTTGTGTTTCATCACTAATATAGTTTGGTTGAGAAAATCTTATCGATCAAAGAGAGGATTTTTGGAGCTTAGTTAAGATTATTTTGTCTAACATGCTTTAGGCAAAAGGTGATCTGTTGGGAACCACATGCCATAAAGCAACCGCGTCTTTAAAATTTTCTGGTTAGTAAGATGAACAAATCAATAGATTCATCATATTTTTATGCCTTCCAGGCAATACATTTATGCTTTTAATTCTTTATTTCTTCCAACTAATTTCACTTTCCATTAAAAAACTAGAGTCACAGCATTCCAAGAGATTTAAAATGTACAGGTTCGTTGAACTTGTGTTGGAATATAAGATTTGCAAGGCAACTTGTTGCTGCCAAAACTATTCCAACGTCAACTTCTTGCATATCTACACCATCCATTACTTTATATCAACACCATCATTTTAGCTATCCCCGTCTGGTGCAGACTAGATATATAAATATTGTACCAAAAAAACAAGATCTGACACAATTCTAGTGGTGCTATTTCATACAATTGTCCATTTGTTGTTTAGAATCAATGCAGAGAACCAGAAAAACAGTCTCTGATGTTGCTGTCAAAGATCATGGAACATAACTTGAGATTATGGTCCAGCTTGCACCCATTGTCCATCAAGATTCACATACTAGAAAAGAAGTCCTCATCCTGGACACCGATCTGCATCGTGGACTGTTACAAGTTCTGGGTACTGCTCCTAGGTGAACCTCAAGCAGGCAAAAATGACAGCTCCTATGTCCAGAAAAGAAAATGAAGGTCTGATTGACATGTTCTATAGCTTGCGTTGCTCAAACAATTTTATTTTGAGCATAAAAATATTTTTGATTGCCAATAAGCTACATTTCTCATTAAGAACTCTAATGATGGTGTTATTTTCACCAGCTGCACCACATACTGCCTATTTCAGGCCACTTTAAGGAATTGATAGCCAAGCATCATCTTTCAATAAAAAAGCCTTTGGCAACAAAGCTAGTGGCACAAAAGAGGGAATTTAAAAGTGCTATGGAACAGAAATCCCGAGCCGCTACCACATTACTAGGCTTGATCTCAAAACAAAGTAAGGACCATCAATAGGATTACAAGGGATCATGCTACTATCTTAGAAAGCACAACACTTTTTATTTTTTATAACCGGGGTATCCGGGTCAGCTTATTTGCATCACAACTAATCTCTGGATCCACTGAACATCCTGCAAGCCTAGTGGACAGATAGAGTACTACGGGAGTGACAGGTATACACAGAGAGGCTCGAACCTGGGCACAAAGGGCACAGATAAAGGGAACAAATCCCTGCCCCGCTAGGCCAAAACCTCATGTAAGATCTACACTGCTTTTTTTTTTTTTTTTGATAACTGGGGTGTCCGGGTCAGCTTACGCGCACCACAACTAATCCCCGGACTCACTGAACATCCTGCAAACCCAATGAGCATGTAAGACACCACGGGGGTGAGGCATGCATGGTGGGACTTGAACCCTGGTGCAGAGGAAAGAAACAAGTCCCTTCAATCACTAGGCCAAGACCCCACTTGCTGATCTACACTGCTTTGAACGCACTGGTGGAAGTCATAATTGAACTATAATTTTGCTTCTCATTCAAAAACGATTCCTGATTTTTATTTCTCTTCTCTTGTCTTTGAGCTTCTGTTTAACTTTAAACAAACAAGTCCATACAAGACAAATCACACTGAAAAATAGCAAGGCTCCTCTAGGCCCAGTTGCACTTCAGGGGACGTAAGCATAGCCATCACCTAAAACAGTCTTGGCCACTTCCAATGGCAAGATCGGAAGCCACATATTCATATCCATCTTGATGTTTCCCTTTTTACATCAGTAATTTGTTCTATACTTAATAAGATATCGGGCCCGGTGCTATCTGCTGGTGGCAAGTTCCAGAGTTTTCCGGCCAAGATGGAAATATCCATTCCCGTTTACAGATCGTATCTCGGTTGATATCCTTGTGATGCGAACATTCGATCTGGCTAGATAACGCATTAAAAACAGTTCCTTTCACCCACCCAACTTCTAGCCATCACTTTCACCTACCCAACTTCAGAACCACGTTCCTCAAAATGTATAAACTACAGTTCATTGAATAAAACAATTTCATCTAACCAAAACACTTCATTTTGAAACCAATTCTGGAGGATTCGTAGGATATATGTACTGAAACTGGTTCCTTTCACAAAAGTACTGCAAGCATTCCCACAGTAGACAAATTTTTGAAATACAATTCTGAAAGGAAATATGTAAAACAACTTAAATTATGAAAGAGAAAAAGGATGATTTCCTAAATAAATAATGAATCTTACTGTTAATTTGATGAAGTGAGATTTCTTGGGACATAATCCTTGAATGGACTAAACCACCTAAGCAAGGGCAAAGGTGAAAGACTTAATCTGGGCAGTGCTCTGCTGGAAAATTCTCTCTTGTCTCTATATCACTTCATTCTGATCATCCATCTTTCAAAATGCTACATATTAGAGAAGCACGTGTACTCTTTTGAATTTCCATAATAGATCCAAAACCTTCAGATCTTGGAGAGAGTCTAAGATATAATAAATGTTGAGAAGTATCTCCCAATTCAATCAGCTGGAACTTCCATGCTTTCTAATTTGGTTCTCCCAGATCATCACTCTCAATTCAGCAACATGATCTGATCTTCCAGCAACTGCATGAATATCAGACAAAAGAACAATATTGCCAGAATTATCAGGCTCGATCTTGAATAACGCAGGTCCAGAAATTTGAGCCAATTGAATCTTGTGATGAACCCAACATGGCTGCTATGCTAATAACAAGATTATATGCTTATTCAAGACACATAGCATGACTAAGAAGGTCATAAACAACACCGGCATAGTGCTTTTCCACTGATTGAATTCCATGATCATCGGTCATTTGATTGAAAAAACTCCTCCCTCGTTCACAATGCCCCCAGTGTAACAAGCAATCAAAACCACCAGAAAGCAGCTATATCAAGTTTTATTTTCACTTTGGATCAACAAATAAAGAAATGCTATCTTGACAAAGTCCATGATTTGCATAGACATTAATATTGTTTAGGGCAAATCTTTCATATAGACCATTCTTAAAAGCCTTCAAAGCTCTTTCTTTTCTTGCACTATTTGCATACACATCTATCATACTGATAACCACATTCTATCAGGCATTATAAGGAGGAGCTATCCTAACATTGACGTAGCTCAAGGCATCTCCCTTTGACCATTTCATTTTTTAATCCAACAGGATGCAGCAGAGTGGTGCGGGCTCAGAACTAGATATTTTATAAATAATTATAAGATTTTTTTTTAATGTTTCAGTTGATCCAGTGGCCGCTTGATAGTGCAACTATGACAAAAGCATTCCATTTCCCATAACTAAGTAGAGAATAACTTGTAAATGAGAGCTGAATTCAATCAAAGAACGCTGAAAAATAAGCATTTGTCAAATTATATTGAATAATCAAGAGCTGCAGTGCCTGGCAAAGAGAGAGTAATTGGCTGCCATGTCGTAGCAACTTTTGTACTGGAGTCAAGGATCTCACTAGTAATCTCAAATTACCAATAAAATCAATATTTAAGGCTCACTTAAGTATAATGTACAGAAGGTCTGGCAAATCATGGTGAGTTACAAATGCATTAAGCTCGTATTCCCATCTCCTTATCCGGGAAATATGGAGACAAAGTAAAATAAATATGTAGGATTAATGATTGTTTTTCTTGCTTATATTTCTTTCCCGAGCCACATACCCGTTTTGTCAACAATTGCCGAATTGCCCAAAAGAGTCATCAGAAAACACTGGTGGTCTGGAGCCAAAAATATCAGTTAGTTCAGGGTTTGCACAGGGCCAAAGTCAGGTACCATTTCAAAAATTTCTTCCATTTTCAATCACAATTCCTGATCTTTTCCCCGGTGAAGCCAGCAGGATGTGAGCGGCTGATGCCTTGTGAATCCTTGGTTGCCCAAACAGTATGCGTCAGCACTTTGCATCAAGCAAATATTCCTATTATTCACTTGATTCCTGTACATTCCTGTCATGATCATTGTTCTTGTTGTTCGACAGAGATTGTTGGGAAACAACCAGCAGAGAATGGCTATCAGCCACATTCTCTCTTTGGTGCGTGGAGTGATCCTCCTGAACTGTACTGGTTGCATCTAGGTATGGTATTCCATATTTTTGTCCATGAGTTAATCCAGGGCAAAGTCCCTGCAAAGAAAAACCGTCCATATTCTATGTCAAGATTATTAAGGCTGTTGCAAACAGCAGATAACATGAGGGTACAGACTCCTCATTTCCATTCATTTTTTCTATAAATTCACTGCTGGATATTCACTGAAATTAAAAATGATACGTCAGGGGATAACAACACTCGATTTGCATCAAATTTCTTAACAGCATTCTTCCTCTTCTCATAAAACGTAAAATCAATCAATCTTAAACAAGGTATCATATAGGATTCAGTGCTTAATAGTAATAAAATGAAGATGCAAGTGGGGGATTTGGAAAAAAAGAAGGCAAACTAACCTTCATCAATCCTGATGTAGTAGTAGACTTGAGAAAAGAGGAGTCTGATGGATAGCTGGAATGAACCCAGCTCCCCGAAAGCGCACTGGCATTATTTTCTTGGGGATGGATTGAGATGTCTGATTTGCGAGATTCCTGTTCAATGCTACCACCTTTACAGTAAGCACCTAAATATGAACAATGTTCACGTATGAGAGATATTTGTGGGGTGGCAGGCAATAAGTGGCCCTCTGTACTGAAGATGTACCTGTAAATGAATAAATATTTCCAACAAATGAGTGGAAATAAGAGATGGTGGAGAATTAACCTTACAAGCACAATTAAACGCATTAGCCTTACTTGTATGGCCCATTTTCTACAAGGTTATCTGGACCTGAAGCCAAATCAAATAGAAGCCAAAGGTACTTGACCTAACAGCAGTTTTAGCAAGCAATTAATCATATGCAATGGCATAATCAAAGGCACATATGGGTTAAAGCTCATGAAGCACATCAAATGGAAAGGCAAAGTCACTAATCTAACCTTCTGCATGACAGGACACACTCATTTACTGACAGAATATGAGCATCAATCCCTCTAATATCAAATATTAAAAAAAATAACAGATAAACTTTCTGCCTTATTTCCAGGACGACACCTTATCCTCCTTGTTGTAACAGCAGTTTTTATCTCTTCTATTCTTCTTTTTTTCCAGAAAAACAGCAGCAAAGAAAATTGTGCCTAATTTATCCCAGAGGGAACAAGCTATCATCAAAATATAAATCTCATATAAAGGATGCAGTCAAACCCAAGGTTATTACAAGAATGAGAGTGGTTCAGTTCGACCAAGGCAAAAAAGTTTAGCTGCCGGGTTTGAATATAACATATCCCATTTAACCAGTCTGCATTTCAACCCCAATCCTAGTATCTGATTGAAATTCTTTAGCTTGAACTTAACATGTAATGGCACATTTTTCTCAAGCAAAAAATAAAAAATATTAGAGAACTTCTAACCATGATGAACATACAGTCTTGATATTAACCAAATCAACAAAGATGAAATATTTCATCCCATTTGATATAATGGTTCCTCTATAACACCAAGCAAAAAGGAAAATAGAATATCTAACTAGACATACCCAAAAGTAATACTTACAGTTTCGGCCAGGAAAAAGCTCTCCATATGGTCCTCTTTATTGTGAAATTCTACATCTACTATATGACAATAACCACAAGGGCATCGAGCCCCATATTGCAAGCTCACAACCATATCCCTTCCAACATCAAGATATCTGCAGAGGATAATTAGAGACATGGCTTCAATTGCAATTTCATGACAGTAAGATAGGTCACATTAGGTGGAGCATGGGGGTTGAAACAAATAAGCTACGAACCAAGAGAAAAGGCTATGCAATCTGGCAAAAAGACCAGAATCTGTTTTATAGCAGCTTACATTCCAGAATATTTCTCAACTTTCTTTCCAAGTAATATTTTGCATCCTGGAAATTACAGTCTACCTCAAGTTATCTGTTTGTAACTAAATCTGGTTAACCTTTTAATACTTTTTTATGCTAAATGTGAAGGTTAAGAAGAAGGAGCTAACAGCTGGTAAATCAGCAATGCATATGAATGTATTATTCTCCTATTTTCTAACTGGGGTCTATTTCCTATGATAAACATATATAGAAATTTCACGGTACTGGCATGTCAGTATGTGATCCTTTCCAGATCCACTGGTTTCTTCTTGGTAGACATAAAGAAGCAATGATATTTGTCAGTATAGAAAATTTAGAAATCCCCAATAATGGAAAAACAAAAGGCATTAGGCAAGTATAAATTTGACACAGATTTTATCTGACCTCGGATCTCGGGTAGCTTTGTAAAGCCAATATGTGCTCTCTATCAACTCTGGGCGCAGTGGATAGCTCTTCTGCCCTTGCTATAAAATAGATGTACAGAAAAAAGATAAAAATATATAACACACAAGACGTCTATAGCATACAAAAAAAAATTAACAAAGAAAAGTGCAGGATGGTGGGAAAAAGCACGAGTTATGGTGATGTCAGGTCAACAGAACAGACATTTTCTGCACAAGTATTTGTAAACCCATAAGATGGGCCCAACATCTGGAATACTTATGAATAATAACTTTCTCGGGCTTCCAATAACAATGATCTGGATACCTGAACAGTCAGAGTAGCAAGATTAAAGCCTTCTGGAGTAAAACCATATCTTTTCCAGACACTGAAGAATGCAGCATGAGTTCGAATTGCAGGATCAATATCTCCTGCTAAAACCTTTACTCATACCCAATCAACCAAATATAGATTCAACAAAAGTCAGTCATAAAATCTACAGTCCAAAATCAAGAATAAAGAAAACGAAAATACCTGTAGGCCTGGCCAGAAGGCCTGCAAACTGTTAAACAATGGCCAGACAATAGCAGCAGAATCCATATTTACCTCAACATACCTATAAAGACATCTAAAATTAAGATTCAATGGGTAAATAATTGCCCCATAAAAGAGGAATAACAAATGAAACCAAATATAAAAGATATATTTATATAGAAGCACATACTAGCCACAAGATTTTACCAAGGATCATTGTAAAGATAGTGCATAGCAGCTGCATAGGCTTCTTGGAATATAAACAAATACTCCTCATCACCAAACAACAAATAAGCCTGAAAAGATGGGGAAAAAAAATTGGCCCAAAGATTCTTGTGAAATGAACAAATACTCTTTGTATCAAGAGAATCTGATTTATCTGCTATAGCAAAGAAATCTCTACCATTATCTGTGAACAGGAAATGATTAAAACATTTTGATAGTGCTGGTTCTGCATAGATAATCATTTCTGAAGAGCTCTTTCTAAAATCCTTAAAAAATGGAGCCCACCAGTTTGGAATTAAGGCTTGGTTGAGTGAGTATTTTTACCTCCCTCATTCATGATATAAAGAGCACAAGTAAAAAAATCTGGAGAGAAAAAATGGTAGCTCTGATAATCCAATATTTTTTGATGGAATCTCAGTATGATCACATACCTTTAAGAGATATTCATAGAAAGAATCAATACTTGTTCCTATTCCAGCATCCTGCAGAGCAGCAAAGGAACTTGAGTATAGTCCCTTGGGAAAAAAAATGAATTGAGTTGCGCAAACATTGAGAAAACTCAACCATGAGGAAATATGTGACAAGAAGATTGATTGAGTTTTTCAAGTGAATGTCATCCCTAATTTTTAGGTCACAAAGAGTGCACAAACATAGAGCACTACCTTCTCCAGAATTTAAAAAAGAAATTGCTCTCAACCATCATTTCTGAGCAAGTTATGACAAAGTTGTCAAGTATCATCACACATGTACAATTTCAAGCCAAATATCAAGCAATATGACTTTGATTGACCCAAATTTTTATTTTCAATCCAAATCATGTCATCAGCTAAATACTGAGATTTCAACCAAGTTCCCATATTAGATATTGATATGATGCATTTTTCTTTGGGAAGAAGAGGGGTGTGGGTGGATGCAATAAATTAAATAAATACAGAAGTTGAGATAAAAAAATGCTAAGATGTGCCCATCCCCGTATTTTTAAAATACATGATAACATCAATTGACAAGGTCATTATAACTTGCTTCAGAAACTTCTGTTCTCTTTATAGCAACTTTCTTTAGGGATGGACTAGTCAGACAAACCATATAGCAATCTGTAATTTGCTCCCACGATTTAATTATTCCTCATTGTTCAACATAAAAGAAAATGTCTAAAGGCGATTGCCATGTGCTGTCCAATACAGGTAATTTTAAGAACACGAGATCCTCTACACACTCTGAAATGCTTCAAAACAAAAATGTTACCTTCTGTGTCCATTCACCTGTAAATACATTGATGTGAGCACCAACCAAATTCAGCTTTGAACGGCGAGCCCATAATCCACGCACGGCATTCTTTGTTACTTGCTCAAAAACTGCATTTCCATGAAGACAAGATAAGAACAATAATCAATGTCAATAAGTGGATCACAGCCAACCTTTGCAATTCCCCACAGAAACTGAGAAGGAAAGGGATAATAAAAGAAACCAGTCAATACAGGAAGAGAAGCTACAAAGTGATATGGAAATACAAAAGGCAGTTTTGGTATAACATTCTGATAAAGTCTGAATTGACAATAGAAAGTTAGTCTTTTATCAAATAAAAGTCAGAATCCAGGAAAGGCACCATAAGGTCCACTTGATGGATGAGCACACAATAACCATAGTTGCTAGATGCAGTACCTCCACACTATGGAACAATTTAGCAGAAGGTGAAGATTGCTTCTGTTTTTATTTCTTGAGTATAGGTGGAAGGGGTTATTACCCTATTATGTTTGAAGCACCAATGAATTTATAGAAAGTTTATACAGTATCTATTAGAAGTTGTTTGATAATTAACTAAATATAAAGTAACTGAACATAGTTTCAAGTCACGTTGAGATGTGTGCAAAAGCAAGGGAGTCAATGGACTGCCTCTTCTGCTCAAGTCTCTTATGCAGCAATATTCATCCCAATGCAAGTGAAAAAAAGATTACCATGGAGGAGGGTTCATTTTTTTGTTTTTTCAATTTGAACAATCAGGAAAAAGCAAGAAATAGGCCTCAGCATCTTGTTTTGAATTTCTCAAATCACTATATCCTAGCGTATTCATGTGCATAAACTAAACATTCATATGCTGTTGTAGCTGTCTACAGTATGACTAGAGAAAGTCTTGTTCATAATACTGTTGAAGTGGTCACATAAATGCCTCAATATTTCCATAATATAGCCAAATTAAATTTCTTCAGCCAAGCTGCCAAAAAGAGCAGACAAAGGTGCTGCCCATGCCAATCCTCATTGAAAAATCCCATTCAGAACTTGAATATCTCACCATTGACCATGGAAAGCAAATGTAGAGATCACAAATCTGGCACCACTGGTTTGCATGGCTCAGGAGTTTCTTTTCAACATATGATATACAGACTATATATTCCATCTTAGAAATGACACATCTGACAAGCTAAGAAGTTTGAGATTTGCAAAATATGAAAGCTGGCAGTAAGCCAAACACTGCTGGGCCATGATATAATAATGCAAGCACAACCTAATTCGTGTGAAGATGCAATTTACAACATTTTTATACATAGATGATGTATTAAAGGCGGAAAACACAGAATTATCTCAACTTGATTGTGACATCTCATTTCTCAAGGAGAAAATCAGAAACCTCAGATGCTAGATGGAAAACAACAATTCAATGGCCAGCCTGGAAAATGTATCATGCTATGAATACTTACTTGGATCATTGGTCAAGCGACTAAGCACCCCAAATTCCAAAGTCAAGGTTCCACCACCAGCAGTTGATGTTATCTAAATACATCAAAGATTGCATTTCACAAGCTACCCAGTCATTTTAGGATATTGAATTCATGGAGTCAATTCTACAATGAATAACATGTAGCAGCAAAAAACATTTATTATAACTGTTTGAAAAAGAGGGATGCTATAAGGGGTGAGGAAAGCGCTAGCAAGTATCTCAACAAATTCACATAAAAGGAGAAAAGGAGGGTGGCTTTACCCTGCTTTCCTGTTCATCAACCCCGTACAGAAGATTGACAGACCCAAATGGAATTCCTGCAATGCATCATAGCTTAAGATCAAAATAATATAATATTCCAACATTTATGAACTTGCAAGTCCAATATTAGAAACACGCAATTGCTTTCAGAAATTTCTAATTTAGAGATTGGTAAGACATACTCTATCCAACAAAAATACACCTCCCCTAAAGCTAAGCTTGAAGACAATAACTAAGAGGTCCTATTAATAAAAAAAAATCAGATATACAATAGGCTTAAGACAAATCAAAAATATAAATTCATTATGAATTGCCAGAAACATAAACTCATGAGTCATGACCACTCATAGAACTACAGGTATAGTGCTAATCATGTGTCCATGCCACAGATTTCACCAACCGCTCTAGGATGGAATGCCAAAAACCACAAGAAATGCAGCAAATGTAGCATTCATACCTGTGGGAGTGTCAAATGCAGGTAGCATTCTCCGAGCCAGATCCTCAGCTAAGTCAAACAATTGATTGTCATAGGATGGAATTCTCATACCCTGCAACCAGAAGATGGAAGTGGCATTCTCCCCAGATGGAATATTGAAGGGGTATCTAAGCATTTACTCATTATTGAGGTGCAATCAAGCACATCAAGTTTCAGATATAAGATAAATTAGCACCCAAGAACATACTGTCTTTAAGCTATAGCCTACATGCAGCATGTATCCTTAACTATAAAAATATTGCAAAGAAAAGATTGAAAAAGGTGATCATTGTATTTACCGTAGCATAATCACTTGCAATAAGATGAGCAGAGAGTAAACCTCCAAGGACTCGGATGGTAGTCTCAAAGACGGATACTGTTTTATTCTGGAAACACGATAACAGAATCAAAAACATAAAATTAGATAACATGTGTTCTGATAACTACAGACATAGGTTTTATTACTTCAAAAGGATAGTCATTTGATTGCTCGACCAAAATGATAGGAGGGGTAACATGGCTTGTAATATCAATGATGTAAATTTCAATGTAAAAATGCATTGATGCCTCTTAAAAAGTTATTCCTATCAAAATTATCAAATATTGTGAGCTCAAATCATCTAAGTAAATGTTTACTCACTATATCAAACCGAAGATTTTTACCAATCCAATCAACAGAGGAAGTGAACCGTTCTCGGTCACCAAGTAGAGCCAGCATATCCAAGGAATCAATCTGCGACAGCAGCAATATGATCACCAAGCTTTCATATAATAGCTTAGTGCCAAAGAACCAGAAACAAGGATATAACCAACCAGAGTCAAAGCATAACCACCAAGACTGTCTTCTCCGCCACATGATAGAGGCTTTAATTCATCAAGCGGAAAAGCATGCTCCATGTATCCATTAAAAGCATGATAGAACATTTCACGAACCTATATCATACCATCAACAGAAACACATCACGCACATGAAGAAAAACCAGTTCTCTATTTCGGTTCTAAGATAATTGATACTATTCCCCAATCAGAGTTGTGCAATTCACCAAAACTTCGTGAGGAAAAAAACACAGAGAAGGAGTTTTGTCAATTGAGCAATGCTTAGAGCTTCAATTAGTGTGATTGCAAATACATTAATCAAATAAATTACATAATAAATGGGCAGGGTCAAATTTTCAAAACATGTAAAATTCATTTATAATCAATATAAATAAGAGCCATTCTCGAAGTCCAGTACTTGCTGAAAAAATAGAGGGGATGATGAAGCTTAGAGGTGAATGCTTTAGCAATGACAGATCCAATCTTAAAAGAAGAAGAGGGTTTTTTATTAATGATATTTCAAATTGAATTAAAAAGAAGAAGAGGCAAATTAAAAAAAAAAAAGGAAGGAGGGAGGGAGGGAGGGAGTACCTCGTCTCGAAGATGTGTGGCTTCCTCGGGAGTGACACCATCAGCCGCAGTTTGTCGAAGGAAGATAATGTTGTTGTGGTTGGTGTCGGCAGATAAAATTGCGAGCAACAACAACATGGGGAGGCATCGTTGATTCCAAGTCTTTTCCATTCCTTGCTTTCTCTCTCTGATCTCAGTCTCTCTGTTGTTTTGGTAGCAACAAACATATAATATATTACAATAAATAAATAACCAGAATGAATGAATGAATGCTCTTGTGTTTGAGTTGTTGCCCTAACTGAGAATTGAGCTTCTCTTTGCTGTCCAGTTTTACTTTTACTGGGAAACCGCTTCCCTTCCGTCCCAGCCGAGTCTGGTAATTGTGTAGTAAAAGAAAAAATCGACATTAAAATGATTTGAAAAGTGTGTGTATAAACACAAGTGGAAGCATAGTCAAATACTCTAATATTTTTTTTAAAAAAATATTTTTAATATAAACACATCAAAATAATCTAATAATATAAAAAAAACATATAATTTAAAACAAATAATAATAATATATATTTAAAAAAAACAGAATTAAAACACAAAAGCAAACAAAATCTTAACCACATGCCAATCAATTTAGACACGTAGTAATTGCATGTCTTTAGTTTGAAACTATAAATTTATGTGTTTAAAATAGTTTGAAAAAATAATAACAAGTTCACTCTTAAAAATATAAATTCTTATCATGCTCATTATAATTTTTTAAGATCAATAAATTCATTTTTATAATTTTAATTTAATTATGATATCAATATAACCCCCCTCTATATATTTAAAACAATTATAATTAGGGTGCTTCTATTTATTTTCTTTGTTTTAGTTTGCTTAAACAATTTTACTGTTTTCCTTTTATCACCATTTTCAAATATTTAAACTTTCTAATGTGTAAAATAGTTTAGTATTATAATCATTTTCTGTGATTGTTTATAATAAATTATCAGTTCCTCACTTACCATTCTTCTTTGTAAACAAAAAGACCCCACACCATTCCAACAACCTCCATGAATGAAGATTAAAATAAAACCTTCGGAACTTTTTATGTGCAATGGCCGTTTTAGATGCTTGCTTGAGCATTTAGCCACGAGAAACCATTGAAAAAAGAAAGGATCGGAGCTCTAAGAAACCGCCATGGAAGAATAGCATTGCATTTTAACACCTTTAACGTGGTGTTCTGGTAAAAAAGTGACTGCAGACTCGAACGAGCTGTGGCAAAGATAACTGTTGACCAAAAACGTAAACGTTTTTCAAGCGAGACCTGCATGAACTCTCTTTAGAAAGAAAGGGATTCAAGGGCGAGAAAGCCAAATTTTCAGCGCATCACAACACATTCAAATCCCTGAAACACATATAGATAAGAAAGTGAGTTTCTGTCGGAAAGAATTCTCAAATAACGCTAGCACTCCAGAGACATTGGACCAAGATGACATTCAAAAACAAAAAACAGCAGATTCCCAACTGCTCGTTTGTTGACAAAATGAATATGAAAAATATTGGCGGTTATAACAGGTCGGCAAAAGAATTTCATAGATATGTGATGATAGGCTAATTAAATGATTATAGTGAAGTTACATGCCAGCTGATTTCATCCACTTCAGGCCTGCAAATGGAGGAGGAAACAAATAAGGTCGATTGTTAAATATAACAGCAAATAGAAGAAGCATGTTACACTAATTGACTTGCACACCTAACAAACTCCAACTCGTGAAATTATTTTGAAGATGATGAATATCTGTTTTAATGCTGAAGTCACAAAGAACACCAGGAATGTCCACGCAACTCAATACAGCGGTCCAGGATGGTTGAAAGAAATAAAAAGAGGGTGCGAGATAGACATAATAACAGAGCCAGGAGTAACATGCCTGTTGCTTTTTCTTCTTTGGCCTCCTCTTTCTTCGGGGTTTATGGGCATCAGAATTTGAACTTAGATTACTGCTGTGGCCTGTCCTTGTACCTGAAGAACCCCCTGCCCTAAAGGAAGATCCACTTATGCTACTTGATGTATTACTAGATGTAGAAATTTCAGCCCTCTGTTTCCATGAATTTTTGCTTGATGATGCTCCAAACCTTGATTGAGCATGCACTCGATTTGCATGCAAATTATTTGAAGGCCGAGGAGGAGGCATTAGAGCTCTGGCAGCTGTCTGTCTCCATGGGAAAAATCGATGTCAGAAAATATGTTCATTTTCTTTCTTAAATAAAAAGAAAAGAAAAGAAAAATAAATAGCTGGTATATAAATTCATCAAGACACGAAAATTTGGGTTTAAAAAGTGACCTGATTCCTTTCATCACTTGACATTCCAGATGCTGCTTTGCCAGAAGCACTAGAAGCTGGTTCCCTGAAAACAAATTATGATATGCATCTTCTAAGGTATAAACCAGTTTACACCATATCCAAAACTATATTATGGCAATCTAAATATAGGACCAAATGGATGTGCAGAGCTTCCAGTCTAATGTGACAGCATAAGGCTAGCAGAATTAACCATTGTACATGCATATTTATTTTTTCATTACTATCTTGATTCAGTGATAAATGTGACAGATAAAAATATGGAGGAAATATAAATCTAGCAGCAGATAAGATAAAATAGCCTGCCCAACTGCAAATGTAAGTCTTGAAACTAAAATCTTTCCTCAACCTTGTACTTTTATCTGTCCATTCATCATCTGCATCAGCTTCATCACTCGAGGTTCCAGTTAAAAAGAAATCATCTTCACTAAGATCCAAAACACCATCATCCTCACTCCCTGTCTCTGTCATGCAAGTAAGGAAAAAAAACATTCATCACAGTAACAAGAAGATATCACACGAAAATCACTATAATGAGAATGTATTAGCAGGTAAACAGCATGAATAGGTGTATAATCCACAAATCCTTTTTGTAATGTGGAAAACATTATTTGGTGGGTGCTTGCTCATTCTGCTTATGACCTGTATCTTTTATCTTGAATCAAAGTTCTCACTCTAGTGATCTGCCCTCAACCCAATAAATGGGAACACATTTAAAGCTAAGTAATATCTACCAGGCATAGAGGCTGGGTTCCCACCATTGGCAAGGGCACAAACAAATACCTCATTTCTTCGTATCCTGGCCATGTACAAATTCACAAAGTCTTGTGGCGCACAGAATGGTAAGAGAGGGAAAAACATTCTTCCTATGACAACCGACAGTGTATTCTATATTAATACAGATACACATCTAATTGTACACTTTAGTTTCCTTTTATTGAGGACAAAATGATTTGTCTATACACAAATGCCTTAAAAAAAAACACTTAATACATGGAGCAGATCCACAAGCATGAAACGGCGATGTTTCTACATCAAGATTTCAAGAACAAACCATATCCACGACTCACCGCTATATTCTATACAAGGGAGTTATGCCATTCTTTGGGTCTACTAGCCAAACAAAAAAGTTCATATCATTTATTTAGAAAGTTGCAGAGGTAAGTAAAAGAAAGAAGATACCTTCCAAATCCTTGCCGCTGGCTGCAGCAGCAACTAAGTTGGCTTTAATCTGCTTGCGCAATTTATTTCTCCTATCATCTATGTCTGAATCATCACCTCCAGAAAATAAGGATAAGTATTTCTCGGTCTTGGGGAAAAACTGCAATGCCAGGAGAGAATGGTAATGTAAAATAGAAAAAAGAAAACTTCAGCTTAACAATTATAGAAAGATTCTTTTTTTTCCAAGAAAAAAAAGACAAGCGGAGCTCGTGTATTTGTCTAAAACACTTCTCCAAAGAAGACTGGGGTGCAAACTAAATACAATACAGTCCCGCTATTTGGGAGTGTGAGATTAATAAGTATTTTTCGTTTATAAATACATCAAAGACTAAAAAAAAATTAATTTACAATAAAAAAAATAAGAAATTTTTAATTTTTTTCAAAAACATTTATGAATAAAACACCCCTTCATGTACGGTAGACTGGATCTTTAATTTCAATCAGGTTAGTGCAAAACAACAGTAAATGCCCATTACATATTTACTCAACTAAAGGGCAAAACATAGAGTTGCCAAAAAAAAAAAAAAAATTAGAGCAGCAGCAGCCGCTTACCCTAACATATTCAAGATCTTCTTTCAATTTAGAAAGCTGGTTAGCAACATCAGCATGTTGGGGTAGCTGACCAGATGAAGCGCGCTGCAGTTTCTCAAGACGCCGTATTCTTCTTTCTATCTTTCTTCTCTCTAAACAAAACAAAGGACATGACTTTGAGGATTCAGCTTGAGACTAAATAATGAAAAAAAAAATATTTCCCATTAAGCTGTTACCAAAAAACTTAATCTTCCGATCACGCAAGAATATTTTGCGTTCAAGAGCCAAACGAGTATGAATTTCTTGTTGCTTGTTCAATTCCTCTAGCCTCTTTTCTTGAGCTTCTCTTACTTGAGGTGGAAGTTCCTTGTATTAAAAAGAGAACTAATTAATGGTATGAAAAACTAATTAAAAGTAAGAAAAAAAAGGGAAGGAAGTAGTATTACCTTGCGGAGCATGCGCTCTACAGAGCGGATTTGGTTCTTGAGAGAGACGGATTTGGGTTTTTGTTTAGGCTTCTTGTCTACGCCTAAACCTTTGGAACGGCGACCTACTGGGGGTTTGCGCTCAGCCACTCGCCGTTTGCCATAGCCACCATGAGCCATGTTGCTGTTCGAAAGTTGATATGCCTCCCCTGCCCCCCTCCCCTCTTCTGTTTTGTTTATTCTCTCACTCGCTCGACATGATTCAGGATCCTTTCGCTAGATACGAACTTTTTATTCTTTATGGCTGTCTGGATGGATATTTTAAAATTATATTAAAAAATATTTTTTTTGTTTTTAAAATTATTTTCGATATTAATATATAAAAATAATTTAAAAACATTAAAAAAATTTATTTAATCTAAAAAATAAAAATAAAAAATTTTAAAATTTTTAAAAAATATTTTTAAAACTCAATGTAAAACAACTCCTTCTTTAGGTACCCTTTATCTTTCATTTTTTCTTTTTTTTTCATGAAATAATTAAATACACTGCGATTGTTTATTTTTTTACTATATTAAAATAATTTTTGATTTTATTTTTAATATCATTACATTAACATAATAAAAATATTAATTTAATTTTCTTAAAAAAACAGTAAAATATATTCAACTATACCTCTGGTTTGATTATTTTTGTATTTTGAAAACATTTATAAAAAAATGAAATTTTTTATATTTTTTATTTCAAATTATTTCTATATATATTTTAATATTATTTTAATATATTAATGTTAAAAATATTTAAAAAAAATATAAAATATAATTTTAATATATTTCAAAAAAATCATCAACATACTTCCACATAATCCTTTCCCCTCACTTGGTGCTCACCGATCTCACATTTCTTACAGATTAAAGTACATATTAAATAATTCAAATATATAATTGAAACAATTAAAAACATGCTCAATTAAAAATTTATTATCAAATGACAAGCGACGGGTTGGCTTTGAAACGGGTCAACCAAGTTCTTGATTGATTCAATTCAAGCCAAACCGAGCCAGTTTTTACCGAATCGATTGCTAAAACAGTCCAAGCTCTCGAACCAAACCTGTCCAAGGTCAGATTTACTAGTTAAACCAACGAGTCCAATCCGGTTGTAATAACTTGAGCTCTCAAGGGTCATCAAGCGCCAGCTTGACTGGATATCCTTGTGCGCGCCAACATTTTTTGTTTTGTTCTCAAGTCATGGATACAATAATCCCATCCTTGCAAAAGTTTTCGGATCAGATGAACAGTTTGAAAATTATCAACCTACTTGGGGCAAAAAAATACAGGACAAGAGACTATATACTGTACGACTCAGCTCTGGGTAGCCATTCCTTCTGTCAAACTACCATAATCTTCTCTCTCGACTCTTTTATTTGCGATGATTTTGACACTGTTTCTGCTTGTTAGGCAGCATCCACATCAGAGACAGAAACAAAGATGCCATGCAACAATGGAATAAAAAAAAAATACAGGGAGCAAAGGTAGGTGATGGCTATAGGCTCGCATTTACAGAACAGCGGGCTGCTCTCCTTCAAGCTCAGAAATAACGATTAATGCGTCTGTCAGAGACAGGGAAAGGGGTTCTGATTTTGCATTTGGATTGATAACCTGCAAAATTAAAGTCGATGAGATGTCTGGACCAAGTTGGTCAAAACCTGAACCAAATGCTAATATACTTTCTTAATCGTCTATACCTTCCTAGTATCTTTCACATAGCCTATAGCAACCTCTCGACGCAAATATGCCCTTTCAGAGAGCTCTGCGAATGAAGGATTCTCCCCCTCCTTCATGTAGAGGTTGATGTCCTGCCAAGAACAACGCAGCTAAAATGTGTTAAATGGGTTGGTACTGGATAAACTCCATACTAATTCTAGAATGTTTGGTCCATCACCAAGCAGCTCAAGGGAAGAAAAAAAAAAGTTTCGCGATCAAGTAATAGCAGTAGTGGCCAGAATGAGATCAGATGAGCAGCCCCTAATCTCCTTCCACGACCGAGTCACCTTTAGATGGAAAAACATGCTCAGCTCACCTAAGGAGGCTTGACACCAAAATACAATACAGGGAAGATGAATTTACCTTCACATATATTTCATCACCCTCTGCGTTCAAGATGTCTTTCCACACCTCATTCAATTCACTGTTCTCTGCAACTGTTATGTCAACAAATGATTACTCTTCAAGTTGAAGATGGTAATAATGGAAGAGTGTAATAAGCAAGTAGAGTACAATGAATCGAGACCTTGAGCTGTCACAAGGCTCATTACTTCCTCTGCTGCTATATAAGTCAAGGATGGCTTGATTCTTGAAATCTGAAGAGATAGCATGAGCTTAATAGATACCGACACAAAACAACAGTGTTCTTGACATAAAACTGAACAGGGCTGTTATAGGATGTGTTACTTGTTTGCCTAATTTTGAGTCGACAATCTCTGCAACTAGATTTTGTACCTGCAGAGCAGTTGTTTGTTATATTGATGAGAGTTGATTATTTCTCAAAAAGATGGATCAATTCAATAAGCATATTTTTTTTTGGATTAAAAAGTCTCAAACTAATCTTCAGAAATCAAAACCATGGACCCATATGATCAACTGACTTTAACAGGAATCATGTTCACCTTGACTCCAAGTTTGTTGCAGATATTTTCAGCAAGAAGAAGAGAGAAAGCAGATTGCTTGTCTGCCCTGGATGGATCTGAAGAAAAATAACAATTAGTGTGACGCCACATCAACGTAATAAGCTTCTCATGCTGTTGTCTCCAAGGCAAGTATTGTTACCTCCTAGAAGCCATTCTCTATCAGATATTACCACGATTGAAAAGGAAATATCCTCATCTTTATTGAAAGAATTCTGAATATCCAATATGGTTTCCTGTAAGGCATCAAAATTCATGGGGTTTCCAATCTGCAATATTTGAAAGATCATAAAGCATTAGACTTAAAGTAAAGAAGATTTCCAAGAAAAATAAAATAAAGAAAATGGTGTAAAATGGCTGTTCTTGGCTCGGATGAATTAGACAGTACCCTATGGGAAACCTGGATGTTTTTGAGTTTTCTTTGATTAGCAACGCTTTTCTTCCTCTCATCCAATGACACATCTGACAATACCTCCTGCATATATTTGTAGAGGAAGTGAAACAAAAATATGGATCAACACGTTTGATCTAGAAGCTGAAAGCATGTCATGAGTAAACATTAAGTTCTGTTCCATCAAGTTCTAAGTCAAGTCATGGGGGACACCAGACTTAAATTGTTCAATAGCTAAACAGATACTAAATTCAAGAGGAGACTCAGCGAAAAGAAGATGAAGAGGAGGAGAAGCAAAGCATTGAAAGTTATGATTTGACTATGAGAAGTTTTCAATTGTACAGGAAACAAACAGGCAATTCAGTCTTTTCAGTAAGAAATGAAAATTGAAAAAACGCTATTGGTAAAATCCTTTGTGGGCCGAAAGCTTGTAAAATGCAACAAAGAAACCCTCTAGGAGAGAATTTGGATACAATGACGCTAACAAAATGTCCATATACACTTTCGCAGAGTTAGAAACTAAACAAAGGATATGATAACGGTATATTTCTACAGAAGCATTCTGCAAACAACAATTCTGAAACATTTAAATTCTCCAATACCGACTAAATCATCTCTTTACTGTGTGTATCCAATGCTACCTTCACCATGGTATTCCTCTATTCTCCAGAATAAATTTATCAATTTACTAATCAATTAATTCATGGGATATGTATCCTGGATCATTGACTGCCTTAGGGCCAGCAATAATTTTTTATAGGCTGTTCCTAAACCATATCTGATAAGTTGCATGTCTACATCGTGCATGTTCTCATTATAATTGCTTGTGTGTAATTTAATTTTAAATTTCTGGTAAGTAAAACCGAATTTGAGGAGCAATTATTATTTGAATTAAAAGGTATGAAGATGAACTGCAAAAAAAAAATAATGAGAAAAGCTATAATTTGAATAAACAAGCTAAAAGGTCTAAATTATATAGCAGCATACCAATACACTCCCAGGTCCAAGATAATTATCATACTCTTCTATCATTTCTACAACATCTGGGCGCCATCCAAGAAAAAGAATGCGTTCTTTTGGTCCTAGACTCCAGTCCGATGCCTGCATGGACAAGCAAAATAATCATACAAAGCAAAAAATATAATCCAAAAGTAAAATATTGATTGATCAATCATCTCTAGGAAAATATACCTTTGACCCTGATCTGTTGGAACGTTTTACAGTATTTTCAACTCGTGTTTTTCTCAATTCTATAGCAGAATTTAAATTGCCAGTGTTATCTTCCGGAACTTCCAGATTTTGAAAAAAGGAAGCTCCTTCTTTGAAGACACTAGAATATGCAATTTGTGGGCTCCTTTTGCCATGAACTGGACCAATGAACAAGATCTATGTAGCAAAAGCGAACAAATTAGAGAACAAATACATAAGATCAAGAGGGAGTTGTAATCAATCCAATAATCTGAGTGAAGCAGGCATATTTGAAACGATATACTGTGAGCAAATGTATCTTTCCATGTGAAGTAGTAGCCATCTAAAATTTATATAATGAAGTTGACAGTGAGATAACATAAGACAGCACAATGGCATGACATATAGGATATATACTGCATAACATAAAACCATTGATATTCACAAAGTAAAACATGAAGAAACTGGTTAACTAGGCAACCGTAAAATTATATGCAGCCAGTGATGGTTGGAAATGACAGATGATGACCCTTCATACACTAGAAATTGCTCTAATTTGTAGTAACTCTAGAGACTAAAGCTCAAATATCTTTTCTGGGAAGACAGTCTAATCCTTTGAGCTATACAACATTGACTTCCACTTAATGATGCATAAGATTTTTGTTTATAATTACCATCATTAATCGATACAAATACAGTAAAATGCATTGAACTGCAGGCAGCAATTTGACTTCAAGTCTCGAACATGCAATCATCAATTAGAGATAGAAACAACACTGTTTTGCAGCCACAATCAATCAACTCATTGATATGCAAGGCCAAAGGCTCATATGCACTCTCATTCTTTGTCAAATTTGGAACCGTTAGATTTACCCTGGCAGCAAACCAATTGCTGCAGCATGTTGTTACTTGAAACTAATCTGTTATCTTAAAAAATCTCCAGGTAGTTAATTGGATTTACCGGATTAAAAAATATTATAATTAGCTACCATGGGCAGCCTGTTATAAGACAGTGAAACAATAAAAACAACAATGCACACATAGAAATTAATAAACCACGAGGCTGAAAAGATAAAGCGGTTTCATGTGGCTAAATAGGCTGGCATTTCAGGTTCCATTCTTTGCTTTCATATAGAAATTAGAAGTCTCACTGGATTGCATCTTAAGGTTAGGATCCTAAATGCGCAAAATAAAGGATCATGTACGCAAGTTCAGAAATCCATAATATCCACATACTTTGTCAGTTTGCTGCACAACCTCATCATCATTTGGGTGGAAGAATATTTTCCCCTTCCGGTAGAGACCACAAACCACTACCTGAAGAAAATATCAAACTTAGTGGACTGCATGTTAGTTATCTTCTAGCTGAAACCATGTTCATCTGATGACATTACCTCTTGAAATCCCCGTCTTAGTTGCCTATATTTAATTCCAGCAAGAGCAGGAAAACTGCAAAGATTAAATACATTTTCTGCAATGAATAAACATGATACTGATTAGCGTTTTCTGCACAGATACAGAAATTGGGGATGGAAAAGATGTAAAAATTTAAAGAATTTCATACAACAGAGAAAGGAAAAAGTTTTGCTATTGAAACTGGTTGACTTCTAGGGGTATTGAATGCGGATAGGTTTTACTAGGCCAAGAATTAACCCAACTTGCATAGAAATATTCTAGTTTAAACCAAAGCCAAATGTGTTTAGGCTGGGATTTTCATTTTTGCTTCAAACAGTAGAGTTGGGAAGGTTCAAGTAGTATTTGGGTGGTGGTGCTTTCTTTCAGTAGGAAATAGCATACTAACCCAAAATGAAACCTAAACCCTCTGTCTCTCTCACACAGACAATACTGGTAGCCATATTTATGTAAGGGAAATTCACACGGTACTTTGATAATTAAGCAAGTGTCTGTAGATCTTTATAAGCCCCTTCTGTCGAGAACATTGAACAAATAATTTGGAAGCAACATTTTCCACGGGCTCTACTTTCACTCCTGAAATTGATTTTAGAAGCTCGCATGTATTGGTGTTTGAAACCTGTATATCAAAATGAACCCCATATTCAGTTAAATTTTGCACAACAAACTTCATTGAGTAATCAGGAAAAACCTAACATACCTCAACAATGGTGGGAACAGAATCCATCCTTGCAATAGGTTGAAGGGCCAGCACAGATAGAAATGCATTGGTATCGATTTCATACCTAATCAATAGAAGATCTAAAATCAATACAATTCTAGTTTTTTCTAGTCTTGCTTTCGCAAACAAATTCTTAGAACTGTACAGTCCCAAAACATAGATGATATGTTCACTAAGAAAAGAAGCAAGATTCAGATGCACAAAGTGAGACTTGTAACTTTCAGTTACATCATTCTGACAAAATCAGAGACTATTAGATCCAACAACCGTTTATCCTTCCCCATATTCCCGTAAACCCTATAAGAGCTACAGTATTTCTTGGTCAAGCAGAGTCCTATTGACCAACACCTCAACAAATTCATCATGTTGATTATTTCAGATGCATGCAAATTAAAATCATTGGTATCGCTAGCAAGCTGGCAAAGGCCAAAATTGGGATGAAAAGGCACAAATCGAGACAACAGGGAACACTTCAAGTTATGTCTGTACTTGATCTGGAAGCAGATGATCAATGTATTAAATTAGGACAGTAATGATAATGAAATGCAAAAGTAAAAACAGTGATGAAGAAATCAGCAAAAAGGTATTGAATGCAATCAATTTAATGTAGCATCTTTGTAGTTTCTTAGTTGCTAATGACCATACTCTTTGTAAGTTTCTCTGTTGCATATTGACAAAATCCAGAGAAGTATCTTGGAAGGGACTAATATATTTCCTGCAAATCTTGAGTTCATCCACTACTGATTGTAAACATTATTTGATACAAATTCAATGCTGTGGAGAAAAGTTTTTCCCGTATGGTAAGGGCCAATGATCACCATAGTGGACAAAAGACACTCAAGGATAGCTCTCCTTATTTCAATGTAATTAAGGTACAAACCTTCTCAGTCATTACAATAAAGCATCAAGGAAACATTGCTCATCGATACAATTTGGACTGAGATCCAAATATATTATCCACAATATTTACATGTTAACGTTTAAGCTTAAAAATGACATCTACCATGGTAAGAATATCTCTATCATTAACAAAGCAACTCTGGTGCTTGTCCACTACAAGATGATTTCCACAAAATGAAAGGGAAGAAGTTTTGAGTAACATCGCTAACATGTTAATTAATGAGTAGATAGTCCTACAGATGTTGCTTTGAATTTCTTACCTATCTCCTTTTGTTGGCAGTATAATTATGGCACGTGCTGTATCAGCTGCAGCTCTTGCAAATGATTTTGTTAAGCTAAGGCTGCAACTGTACAAATAACAAGCTGGACATGTGAAAACGGAACACTCACAGATAGGTTGTCAAAATTCAAATGTAATGTACATGTTCTGGTTGTTTGAATTTATAAAATAATTTTATTGATGGGTAATTCTTTAACAAGAAAGTTGTTGAAAGAAAAGTCATGGATGCTTGACGTGCCTTATAAATAGAGAAATTCATACATAATGAAATATTTGCATCGAAATTAAATTATCGCCAAAATAAATAACTGTTACAACCAAGGACGATGATCCGAATGAAGGAACTCTTGCCAAAGCCACAGGGAAAGAAAAGAACAAGGTTGAGGGATTTTACAGAAGCCCTGCTGCAATTAGCAAAGAGGATTTAATTATACCATACCTTTTGGTGAGGACATCAATGTGGCTAAGATCTCTGGCGATATTGTCAGCTAGCTTGTCCATCTGCTTCCTTGGGAGGTCAGACATAAGTAGAATTTTCTGCCTCCTGTAAAGACATGCAAAACATGATCAAAGGTACATATAGCACACGATACTGGAACAGAACAGTCATGGCAGGAGAGTTAATTACCTAGCTGTAGCAGTACCTAAGCGGACAGCAAGCTCATGGTACTTGTTTAGCTGCTTTAGTATGAAAGTAAGATGACTGTTTACTCCACAGATGATGATATGATCAGTCTCAAGAACTTGCATTTGTGCCCCTTCCCTGAGTCTTTGCATGTTATTCTGTCCAGGTAATAGTCTTAAAATACAACTTAAATACAATTCAGCATCAGTAAGCAGTTCCAGTTCCAATAGCTTACCCTGAACTGTTCTGTCATTGTGCTCAGTAGCCGGGAGTAGAACAATATACCCCATATAGCAAGAACAAAGCCAATAATGCGTTCAACTCGTGTTCTTTGCTGCAGTTCCATATATAATGAAGCTCTTTAGATTCGAGATATGTAATTAAACAATTCTGAATAAAGAGGAAATTTTTTCTAGTGAATGATCTTTAGAAATTCCAAAAGCCAAGTTCACTTGGAGGTATATCCATAGGCCACTATTAATCATGTATGGCGGCATTTGGAAGAGGTAAACAACCTCCCAACAAAAATAAAATAAAATTCCACCCAAAAAAAACATGCATTTTCTTCTATAGTAAATATTCCCTCAAAAGACACATTGAAATAGCTTTTAATCCTTGCACCCTTAATAATCACTCCTGTAAGCATTCACCTCTTTAACGCACCCTTAAATGAGTAGAAGATGAACACAAACATGCCCAAGCTTCCCACAAGCAGTCCTCCAGAGATTGGCCACCCCTGTATTGTTGAACATAGCGCAAGTCCAGATTAGCAAACAAGTGAAAGCACTAGATGCAGCAAGAGTTAATTAAGAGAATAACCAAATAAGCAACCGACAAGAGCTAGAGCAAGTTCTTTGATGAAGAAAGAATGGTTGGCATTGATAAAGGGAAAATGTAAAAAAGCTCACATAGAAGATTTTCAGCTTATAGAATGGCAACTTTACATCTGGTTAACGGGGATGTGCTATAACCAGATCAAACCTGAAGAGATCATCTCCAATGTCTTTTTCAAATAGTTAAAGAGACAAAATACAGGATGGAGGCATCAATAGATAGAACTTCTTTATGCAATGTTTGCACATTTCTCTCCATTGATGAACTTGAAAATAGAGCACATAGAAGGAACAAACAAGAAGGCACTGAAAGTCCAACATCAACCAACTGTTTAAAAATGTCATCATAGATACGATATCCCCTTTTAAATACCGGTTACCTAGTGATGCTTCAAGAATAAGTTCTATGAACATCATAACTTTTACCTTTGACTAAAATAAGCCTGAGGAAAATGAAACTTTGGTTACAAAATTGATAGCCTGCATGATAGGCATATAAATGACAAGTAAATTAAAAAGTTTGTTGGTTTAAACTGTACATCTTAATGCAGGAAATGCACAAAGATCCTCAGATAAAAGTAAATGCATAAGCCAAAGCTTTATCCATGCGATGCATTTTAATTTTCCACATGATCCCTCCAATCTGCATAAGCCAAAGGATTATGGCAAAATAAGTGAATTGCAATCTTGCAAAAGTTCTAAACCAAGAGGGTATTAGAAACAAAAATATCAAGGCATGGTGCAGGCGTGCATGAAGTTAAACAGTTCCATTTTCCATCAGAAAGTAATAAAACTTTCCTTTATCATTGTATTCTCCAAAGGGAGCAGTTGGAAGGTTACCTGAACTTGAAAAACAGGAAACCACCAATGACAACAAACGAGAAGCAAGCCACGAGTAGCACCACAAAGGACCTACAACAAGTTTAGAAAAAAAACGATAGGTTAACAAGATGTCATGTGACATTAACGATAGGCTTCCCAAGCAGCCAAGTTTACCACAAAACTCCTAATGCAGAATAACACAGTTAGATTAAGAGCGCATAATTGACAGATAGAACTATAAAAAACCTTCTTGGAATAATTGGTGATCAGTAGACCATTTAATTGTACAAGCATGCTTGGAATTTATGCCATTCGATCTCTACGTTTTTTTTTACAGGAGAACAAATCCATGGTTTGTTTTCCCTTAACTGCAGCTACATCAATTTTGTATCATAATGTCTTGATGACATCTTATCTTCTAATCCCTCAAAACATAAGGGATTTCAGTTCAAAAGGAACTATCAAGATTTCAACTCAATAACGGATAAAACTTATTGTGATCTAGTTGGTAGAGAAATAAGAAGGCACGTGGATCAGAACATGGAAATTTATTAATTCCCTTACGTGGCAACATTTCTTTCAAGTTGCATGTTGAACAAATAAAGTAGGCGCGATAAGCTCCACTTAATATCTTGAAATGAGGGCAAGGACACATCCAACTGCAGAGGTGTTGGTTTGTTCAAGGAATTAGATACACAAGCAAATGGGGAGTTTGTGGTTCCAAAAGTCCCAGCCCAGGAGGGAAACAAGTCTTGGACAATCTTAATTAATGACTTTGCAGAATTTAAGCGTGTCAATAAGCAACACATTGCAATTGATCCAATTGTAAGTTTAGTTTGGCGATCCTGCACATACAGCAGATCACATCAACATAAATATGACAAAGTACAACAAACACATTTAGTCATCTACAGCGAGATAAGCAGAAATCTTGTATATCAATCTAGATCACTTTTCTTTCAGTACAAGATATACAACAACAGAAAAGGCTATGGGCCAAATATGTAAAATTGTACTCATGAAGTAGAGTAATAATCAATGCAACCAAACCATTCTTTTATTTCCTTGTTGTGGAAGCATCACAAATGCAAAGGAAGATCTCATTACTCTATTACAGTGTATCCAATTTTTAACTTTTTCCATATTCAGGTTCTTTCACTTAATGCTTACCTCAGAGCTACTATTTGGCTTCAAACTCAAGAACTTGGGGTGTGGATTTTCTGGAATGTCTGTATACACCACTCTATCGAACTTATACCATGTGCTTTGATTAATGGCTTTACATTTCCCTGACAAGGAATTTTTTAAGATAAAATGTTATCACAGTTCATTTAAAATTGATTATTTAGTATCAGCAAAGCACCTAAATAGGAAGGATTATGCTAACAATTGACACAGGAATTAATGTCAAAACAGATAAATACAGCATTGTCTTTGATTTGAGGGGCTGAAATGGCTACAAACTTAATGCCTTAAGTAAAAAATTACATCCTTGTTAAATAAGTAGATGAACTTAATACTGCATTTAACTGGACAAAATCTAGCAACAGTTACGACCTTGGTATCATACTTTAGCACTGAACGTGTGGTCAAGGTTTACTGCTTCAAACTCACCTCCAGTGCTGCACAATTCAAACTTACACGCACCAGAAGCTGGAGACTTTATCCACCAAATTTGGCATGGAAACGATTTCCTGTAAAAATCCACTGTCAGTGTAAAGTTGTTGATATCATCCTATAAAACAAGGTATCAACAGCACATGAACTTTGCACACTTTTCCATCTTTTCTGTAAGAAAAAAATGAGTGTGGCCATCTTAAAAGCTCAGACTGGAAAAAAAATTGTTTAGCAAGAGCAGCGGAGAACAAAGAAGATCTATATCGGCTGATGCTAGAAAAAATTCTTAAGGAAACTCCCATCTTACAGAGTATTTTGCATCCAAGAAATCAAACAAAGCCAAACAATTCTCAACTATGTAGGAAATTAATTCCTCAGCATATTTTTCTGTGAAAAATCTGTGTGTAAGCAACATTCACCATAAAAGGTACACAAACTGTCTTAGCTATCTCAACTATTGAAGCCCACTTCTTGTTATTGTCAGTGCTGTCACAGCGTCTTCACTCCAGATAATAAGTTTAAAATGCTACATGCATCAAGTCAAAAGAAATGAAGAAGAAGAATTTATGACCTTTTAGGTGAAGAAGGAGAGGCAGAGGTTTGATTCAGTCTGGGGATTCGAGGTGGTAAAATCCATGGGCGAGAGCTCTCCAAATGGCTGAGAAGCATCTCTCCTTTTCGATGTTTCTATACTGTTATATCCAGTGTTTGAAGAGAAAGTAGTGAGAGAGAGAAGGAAGCGACCGGTGAGATATGATGTAACAGCAGAAACTGATGTTCTTTTTTTTGTTGGAAGGGGAAAGGGGGGGGGGGGGGAGAAAAGAGAGTTCCCTTTCCAACCTAGGAGTGCCAGTGCTGCTGACTTTTGAGTTTTGACTGTTCGGTAGTCACGAGTTTCAATTTATTTTAAAAATATTTTTTATGACTGTTTTTTTATAATTAGATATTAGAAAAGCCTTGCAAGACTATCAATGATATGATTTTTTTATAATTTTGTTTAAATTTATAATTTTATTTTGAAAGATTTTAATGCAATTATTAAGAGTCGAGTTTTATCATTTATTTTGATATGTTTTATTTAGGATTATTATGATCTCATGTCTCGGTCATAAATTTGAAAGGTTAACTTAAATCAATCCAATATATTGTCGTTTAACTTTTTTTAAAAAAAAAACATGTCATGTTGAATTTCTTAAATCAAATTATATTTTTATTAGTAGTTCATAAGGTTTTTGAATTCATCGAATCAATCAACTTATATTGGTTCAATTCCCACTTTTTTTCTTATATTTAAAATTTGAATTAAAATCGAGTTACTTGAATTAATATTTTGAAATATATATATATATATATATATATATATATATATATATATATATATATATATATATAAACACTGCAATCCTGAAAATAATATGCTAAATCATTTCAAAAACAAAATATATATATTCTAATTGAAAAAATAAAACCCGCCGCGGTTGCCGTTCTTTCCGCCATCGCTTGCCTGACGGCCAAACAGTGTGTTTGGAATGAAATTAAAAGGAAAAGAAATAGGTCCTGGTGTGAGTGGTGAGGGCGCTCTCATCCCTTAAGAGAGGTCAGGGGTTCAAACCCTCCTCTTGTATGGAGCCGGCCATTTGGGGAGCACTTTCACCCCTTCGGGGCCCACCCGGTGCGAACGTAGATTAGTCTGGGCCAGCGCTTGGGACACCGCGTGGTTTATACCAAAAAAAGGAAAAGAAAGGGTAGTAACTGTACAAGAGAAGAGATGTTTTGATTTTCTATGACGTTCTCCTTTATTTGTTAAACTAAAGAAATTAAAAAAAATAAACAGTATTGATTTAACTATTCATATTAATTATTTAATTTATTATTTTAATTCTTTAATAACACATTTTTTTTACTAGATGAATTGGTTGACACGTAGTGTTGATTAAGCGTAAATTCCAAGTTTAAGTTATAGGTGTGACACTATTTTTTTGATTTTTTTGTAGTTTTTATTTTATTTTTTAATATTACATTTTATCATTATTGAATAAAAAATATTTTTTTGTATTTTTATCATGTAATAAAATAAATAAATAAAAACTAATTTAACCCAATAAGATTTATATAAAATTAAGATAAATATGAAAAAAAAAAATGAAGCTAGTCATGTGGGCCTCCAAAGCAATAATTTGAGACCAGCTTGGAAAAATGAGTAATTTTTAGATCCCAAGCCATCCTCCAATGATAGGGCGACAAGGATATCAATTCGGCCTCCAAATTCTTTTTCCTTCAACATTTTACAAGCCCACAGAATCGCTCCCCCGATGCCACGTGCAACGAATCAAACAGTGTTGTGGCACAAAATGCTAGATGATGTGCTTGGCCCTGAGCACTGACAAGTCGGGTCCCATGCTTATAATTGACTGACGAGTCGCTTGATGCGATCTCTGACTTTTTGCCTTTTCTGTCTTTTAACCACCACCTTGTCTTCTTGACTTTTTAGACACGAGATTGAAATCAACATTGTCACAATAACCGGACAACAAGGGGGTTGTCTGCCAATATGACGTACCAGAAAATTACAAAAAAATACGATGAATATTAATATTTTGTAAATAAATTATAATAAGAGGAATTCTTAGAAAACTCAAAGTTTTATTCAATAAATCAATAGTTAATTCGATCAGAGGCTTTACAGTTGTATTTAAAGTAAAACCCTAACCTAACCCATGACGGATAAGGAAACGACACTAAATAATAAATTTACCATAAATAGCAAATTTGAGATAAATACAGAATATGAAAGGTTTATAAATCCTGAGCAAGCAATAATTGACTAAAGTCAATTCGGACTCGGAAATCAAGAGTTATGGCTAAAACGAAATTTTTCTAAAATAGCAAATATGACGATTTCGGAGCCAAACGATGAAATTTGGCCAAAAACTGGTGAACATCAGGGGCAAAGCCGCTGACTTCTTCCGCAAACGGCGAAACGCATTGACTGGGTGAGTTTCGCGATATTCCGACTTCGGCGTCCTGGTTGCCGAAATTCAATTGCCTTTGAATTTCGGGTGCTCCCTCTTGAGCATGTATGCTTCCACTACTTATTCTACATCACAATATCAATTAGAAGATATCATAGTCAAAATTGGGTTCTATTGTTGCAATAGCCACTAACTTGTATTCAACTTGGATGGGCTAGCAACATTTTTATGCTTCTTAGAGCTCCATAAGATGACCAATAATAGCGAGACCAAATAGATAAGTGTCAACATGAGAATTTTGAAAGCTTGAATGAAGAAAAAAAGTGTGAGGTTAGGTCTGAGATATTTGTTTGAGACCATAGATTGCCTTTCAAAGTCTACAAATATGAGATGGGATTATCGTGATCAATAAAGTGAGGTGGGTGTCGTATAAAAACAGTTTCGTTTGATTGAACAGAGACTTCAAAGATTAGAAGTTCTTCAAAGGTAATGGAGTTTATCTCATGCTTATACACCTCACACTAATTTCTTTATTGTCATCATTGAGGCCATCTAGAATTTTATCAGTGATTTCTTTTTTATCCATTGGAGCTCCAAGAAGAGCAAGATCATTTGTCTGGTTTTGATTGTTTGCATAAATTCAATGATGATATTCTTAAGTTGATTTTTGACTTGTTTGATGCGACCACAAGAGGGTTTGGCATAGACATTGGCTAGGAAGATCCAGGCTTGTATAAAGGTCTTGACTTGAGCTATGAATGGAATGATGGTTGGGAGAGGGAGATTGAATTAAGGATCAACTGACCCTGATGGACCCATTGATCATAACCGGGGTTTGATCTGGTTTTATTAGATTGTGTAATGGTGGCTGATGAACATGAGTTGAAGTCATCAACTAGAGTCCCCATGACAGATAATTGGCGGAGGTGAATTTAAGAAAAGTTTGTGGAGCAACATTAATTGATAAGTGTTTGGTTCGGTTCATTGGTGTTGAGAATAGTTGGACTTGTGTTTTCGATGGCCATGAGGCGAAGAACATTAAAGATAAGTTTATGAGAAATAAAAAATGGATCTGTCAAAGCTGTGATCCCATAATAGAACAATGCTTCAAAGTGTATTTTTCTATTGATTTTCACACTAGGTAATACAAGATTATATGAGCATGAATTGCCACGGCATAGACAAAACAGGCCTTGTGCTTGATGAGCATGGAGACAATTCTTATATTTTGTAAGATTTATCTATGAAAAGTAGCAAATATTATTATTTTTTCCATTGACTCTATTTTGTATATATCAACATTCTCTCTTTCAACTCTGCTGATGGCAAAAGTTAAAAGACATGTCTGAAGCTTACCATACGTCAAGGTAAAAGTAACTGAAGGGAGAGTTGAGAGTTTCAGCCTTTCAGGCCAATTTCCACTTTAATATGTTCAAGTAGAAAGTGGCACCGCATAGTTCAATAATTATACATACATGCATATATATATATTACATCGTATCTTTGTGCTCAAACACACACACACACACACACATATATAACCCTTTACTTCAATTACTCCCAAAATCTTATCTCCAGCTCCCAAGAGAAACACAGTTTATCTTGCCGTTACCTGAGGGTTTGACGATCCGTCATCTGAGATGTCAAAAAACAAATCATCGCTCTTGCACAAGGCATAGACAATATCCACCATGCTAGGCCTCTTTGATGGATCTCTATGCAAGCAAGCAGTTGCAACAGCCATTGTATTCATTACACTCTCCATTGAGCATGACTCCTCTAAGAGAACCTTATCCATCCATGCTGTCAATCTCTTTACCTTCCTCTCTTCAACATTTCCTTCCATAATTCCAATAGCTTCTGCCCACAAAACCTTGCCTTCTTCATCAATGGCCTCTTTTCCTGAGATTAGCTCAAGCAAAACCACACCAAAAGAGAAAACATCCATTCTCGTTGACACCACACCATCAGCTAAATATTCAGGCGCAATGTAGCCTTGAGTGCCAACAATGTGCATTGTTATGGCGTTGCAGCCTGATTTTGCTAGTCCAAAGTTGGCAATTTTGGCTCTCATGCTGGAGTCCAAAAGAATGTTGCTGCTTTTAATGTCTTTGTGTACAACCCTTGGCCTAGTGTGCTCATGGATGTATTGGAGACCATTTGCAACATCAATTGCAATGCGTAACCTTGTTTTCCAGCTTAGTTTTTCTCTCTCGTTGCGATACAACCACAAATGCAGGGAGCCATTGTCTACAAACTCATAGACCAGATAGCAATTTGCATCCTCGGGGTCTATGCAAAAGCCCTCTAGCTTCACCAAGTTGCCATGGTTTACCTTCAACAGGAACAGTGAGTTTGCCACACAGAAATACAGAAGTGTATTTTCATATATGATTAAAACGAAAATCACTACGCTCTTAACCATAATTTGGCGGGTACTGGACAAGTTATATCACAGTTCTGCATTGGCTAAAGCATTTTATTCTACATATTCAACTAAATGACACTTTAAAAAAATGGTAAGAACAGAATAGTTTGTGATAAATGGATCAATCCCAAATAGCAGAGTTGGCAAAGAAATTGTTTCATGCGTTGATATGGGGCCAATCCATTTTCCTAGCTTTTACTCTGGGACAATCAACAGTTTTGGAGCTGTTTAAGTTCATGCGATTTTAATATTTAAGTTAAGCCTGCAGATTCTTTTTGGCAAATTGCCCCACGCCAAACCAAACTGTCCAACCAATGGAGCTAAAAGAAATAGCTTAAAAATAAAATATATGCTAAGCTATTCCAGGAGTTTAATGACAATGAAGTCATACACACTTATTTTTATATTTATCAACATATTTATCTGCAGAATTTAGCAAGGCAAGGATATCAAGAAAACAAAAAGGTAGACATTTCAATCTATGTTCTGACATCATGGCTTCATTTAACGGGGGAATCTACAGCCTTTATTGATTTTGTTCGAAAGAAAGGTGAAAAGAAGGCATTTGACTACAGCCTTTATTGATTTTGTTCGAAAGAAAGGTGAAAAGAAGGCATTTGACTACTGCCTTTATTTGGTGAGGAATCCACATTACAAAATTGCACACCCTCAAAGAAATGGCTCAAGCTGGCATGACATCCTAATCCATTATGAAGCTGCGGAAAACAAATTAAAATGCGTCTACTTTTTTAAAACCTTAAACTTGCTAAACAAACAGGTCACTTCACCTAACCAATATAAAAATTAGACACCTGCAAATTTTAATGGAGATCAGTCACTGGTGTCTTTGTTATGTCTCAATTTTCGATCCTATATTTTTCTGTATTCCTCATCATGCCCCCTCTGCATTTGGATTTCCCAGGCCACAGAAATCAAACACATGAGATTCATGAACTTAATCATCTATGTTGCTACTTGGGAGTTCAGGTCAAGACTAGAGGTTTTTTATGCCGGGGATAAGGCTAGATCTCTGCTCTGCTAGAAGTCTGATCACTGGTATGTATTGAAAGCTTGTGATATATAAAATGTCAACTCGTCTTTAAATGGGTTATATGTGTTAAATTCCATGAACTGTAGAAGTATGGAAACAGCAAAGTTTATGCAACTGGGTACCTGATCCTACTATCTCATGGGAAACCAAAACAAACAGTAAAGACTGGAGTATAAACTGTAATCGTTAAAAAAAAAAATACCTTCTGCAATATCTTGAGCTCCTCAGAAGCATTCCACTTCATCTTCTTGATGGCATAGATCTCTCCATTTATGGACCCTTTAAACACAGATCCTTCAATCAAGCAATTTTCACTGAACCCATCGGTAGCTTCTTTCAGTTCATCAATCTTAAAGACCCTGTACTTATCCAAGCAATCTGAAACATCCGCCATCAAATTCACGTCTACATCCTTCAACCCTTTCCTTCCCCCATTTAACTGCATCCTATGCTTCTCCTCATCTTTCTCAACATCTCTTCTCTTCTTCAACACAACCTCTCTATAAAACCACACCCCACTTACCAAGACCAATAAAAGCCCAGCAATTCCTAGCCCAACTGCTAATCCATTAATCACACCTTTCCTTTCTGTCTTCTCAGAAGGTGCCTCAGAAGGAGCCCCAGAAGGAGCAACTGTAGGCTGTGCTAGCTGTGGAAGTTGATTGACTGGGACGAATATGGTATCAAAAGGCTGGATGTTATTGCTATTAACATCAACAATAGACTGTGTTTCAACTCCAAATGTTGAAGCAACTGAAGATAAGTTATCAGAAGGCTGAAACACATAAGATACCAGATAATTCACCTTGTTTTGCAATTGGGTTTGATTCGGACACTTGCAAAATATTGGAAAGATCACCTCTACTCCTATTTCGAGGTTTTCGGGGACAAGTGTAGGGTTAACAAGCTCAACAGACTGGTAGGTCGTAAGGTTTTGGAAGTATTCAGTTGAGACGATGTAGAAAGTGTTGCCGGATTTGATGGTATACGTGATGTTTGCAAAGGAAATGCTAGTTCTATTGATGGTGTTGCAAGAACACGATAAAGGGACAAAGAGGGGTTGATCGGGGACGAGAGGCGAGGTTGGAGAGGAGATGTTACTTGGTTTTGATATCATAAGGCGGCTAACCGAGAAAAGGTCACCGATTGAGGCAAGGTCAACGAAGTTGGGAGCCGAGGCTCGGTAGAAGGCATATGTTTGACATGGAAAGGAACTCTGATTGGCTGTGCAGGTGTACCCTTGAGTGCTTGGCTGAGGCTGCTGAGCTTGCAAATGGTGGAGGATATTACTGTAAGAGAGAAAGAAGAGGAGAGAAGAGACAAAATGGGATCTGGGTCTCATTTTTTGGCCTTGATAGTTCTGCTTCTTTGCCTTGCAGTGTTTTGTTTGGAGGAAGGTAACGATGTTTATAGCTTCAAGATAGAGATGAAATTAGATTCTAGTCGCTCCAATCACCTGCTGGATCCCACCGTCGAGGACTTTTAGTCAGCTTCCATGAATGGACATGGGTATCATGCTATTATTATTACGACGCTTCGTTGCAGGTGAGACTGATTTTTTTAAAATTTAACAAAAAAAAATATCAAGAATATAGTTTTTTAATAGTAATGTTAAGAAAAAATTATTTATAAGATTCTTTTTGTTTAATAATAATGTTAAGTAATAAAATTTTATAGAAATAAGATAAAAAAATATTAAAAACAACTACACTCGCACATTTATGAGCAGACTATTAATAAAATTCATTAAAAATAAATTATTTATTTTCTGCAGCAAATTGATTGATTGTTGAGTAGCAAGCTTCAACTGTTTTAACATTAAAAAGAGCAAACAAAAAATAAAAATTAAAACCAAAATAAATATTATGTGGAAAAAATTTATCTAATGTTAAAAACTAATATAAATAACATAATATATGATCAATTTCAATTGCATAATAAAATTAAAATTAATCAAAACCTTGGGGTAAAAAAATACAGTGATTAAAAACTAAACAAAAATCAAAAGAATAAGGACCAAAATAAAAATTAATATATATGATCAATTTCAATTAAAAGTCAAAATTGCATCAAATAAACACCTAAGGACCGAAAAAATAGCATGAATTCATAACAAATAAAAAATCAAATGAATAAGGGCTGAAATAAAAAAAAACAAAATATATATAATCAAATTCAATAAAAAAAAATTGAAACAAATTTAACCTCAATACTGGAATAATTATAGGATTGAAAAAAATAAGGACTTAAATAAACATTATAATATTTAATTTCAATTGAAGGATACAATCTTAAAGAAATAACAATTTTTATAACAGAAATTAGGATGAAAAACAACAATAAAAAAAACCAAGGACTGAAACAAATACATCATAAACCAAGAGGATTGGCCTCCATTTTCAGCTGTAAGAGAGAGAAAGGAGGGCAACAATTAACCGACCACCGATGAGTTTCCACCCCCTTGACGACGCCACACACACCACCGTAGAAAAGAAGGTATGACAAAGCATTCGGCGAGATAACGGATGAATATTTTTGAACACGGCATGAAGCCGGTAAACATCACGGACGGAGAAAAATCAATAGTTTTACTGTTAGAGCTTGCTGTAACGGAAGCGTTCAAACGAGACATGACATTCTTACGAGGCTGCTGATGTTCAAGGTATCGAAAGGTCTAGAGCTAGGATGACGTGGTTGCTGCTTGGTTGGCAGCAACTGATTGGTGAGTCTAGAGCCTTAAATTCTGAGATGACGCCGGCTTCTGCTGGAAATGTTGAAATTATAACTCTTGCCGTGTGGGAGAGGTAGGTAAAAGCACAGGGTTGCATTGGTCCAAGCATTGTTTCAGGACCGTTGTTTCAAAGACATTTTTAAAAAAATTAAAATTTCAAAGATAACAGAGATGACCGGATGACAGGGATGCCATTCCTTGGGTGAAATTGTCCGTGATTGGCTAGTTGCAAGAGAAAAGTCATGAAAATAATTATTAAAGATAACATAAAATTTCATAGTCTACAAGCCTTCCAGAGAAAATGGTGGTGGGATCTGACGTCACTCTTCTTTGACTTCCTCCTCTTCTACTGCTCAAAATGCAGAAGATCATCGTGACCCCTTAAGAACTCTGCCTAGTTACCATGGAACCTCTTCCACACAAAAACATCTTGAGCGACAACAATAATCTAAAACCAGTCCATTTCATTCTTGTTTTTAATTGGACACCAGTGAGTTCCAACTTATAAGGGCAGTGGAAAACTATCCTGAAGCCAGTCAGCAGTGGGTTTAATAGTCAAATCTTGTATGGAAAAATCAGAATTAGATACTTCTGGAAGGAAGATCCATGGATGCACCCTGCAAGAATCAAACCCAGAATTTCTGCACCCTGACAGTTCATCACCTCTAAATTTCGATCTACATGACCATGTTATCCAGAAGTTTGTGGCATTTATTACACCCTGGAAACCTGCTGGGGGTTCTGCTGCTGTATATTTTCTTTCAGTATTTCCCTGAGCGAACATCCCAATAAATAATCAGGTTCTCGTAAGATGAGATTGCTTACATGCCTGTGTAATTGAAACAGAAGATTCTTGAGCGTTCTCTGTTTTAAGCACCTGGCCCTATTTTCGATATGGATTTAACAGCTGATTTTGGGTACTGGATTTGCCAAGAGAATTGAGAGCGATGAACTCACTGCCATTAGTGTTGTTTTTTTTCTTTCCTGCCTTATCCGGTTCTAATAACTGTAGCCATTGGCTGTAGCCCTGGAGCTAAGCTAGCTAGTCGAGCTTGAGCCCTTAAATTCATTGTTTTTGTTCAGAAAAATGTTGGGGTTACTACCCTGCTTCGTAGGAGTTTGATTGTACAACCTTCGATTCTTTGCAACACGTGTTACTGGGGTTTCTTTGTGTGAACGTGTCAGTTTATTACTGGAAAGCGACAAGTCAACCTGCACTTTTGTCCCGTTTAAACAGATTTTTTGGTCTTGTTAACTATATATGTTAAGTATTTTGTTTTTTTTATAATAAATAATAGTGGTTAATAAATATATATTAATTTTTAGAAATTTAATGAATAATATTATATTATTATAAATCTACTATCAGGCTTTAGATAAATAACGAGGTGACTTGCTTGCGTGCTGTACTGAGTTTTTTTTATCTAGAAAACTGATTGATTTTTTATGTATTGTAATTGATTATCTTAATATTTAATTAGTAAAATTATAATAGACAAAAATTGATAGAAATGAGTTTTTTTTCCGCTAAAAGGAACATTCTAATCGAAACGCAAGGGAAATAATTCGTATATTTTTAAATTATAGATAACTTGGGCAAATTTGTCTACCCGTTATATTTATGTGTTGCCTCATATTTTTCTTTTGTTTATGTCATATTAGATCTGAAATATTCTACATAAAAATATTGTAAAAGTTATTTAATAACTAAAACAACCTAAAATCTAAGGATTGTAAATATTGTTTATATATAATATTTCAGATCTGAAATATTGTAAAGATTGTTTAATAATTATTATTTTAAATTCATTTTCCATAATAAAATGAATATATAAAAACCTAATATACAATAATAACAATAATTATTATTATTATATTTTTGTTATAGTAAGAACCAAAAGTTTTGTAGGCTAATTATTTTGCTCAGATATATAACATTATAAAAAAATCTAAGACCATTAAAATTTTTTGCATTTAAGAAAAAAATTATTTATGGCTACGGTGAAGTAGAGGGCAATTGGCTCGTATATTTTTTCATTATAGATAATTTGCCCCAATTTTTCATCTGTTTCGTCTACGTGTGACTTCATATATTTTTTGTTCATGTGATATTAAATATAAAATATCATACGTAAAAATATTGCAGAAGTCAACCTCTGAGAAAAATAACATCAACTGATGAATTATTTTAATTATTATTGTCATTATTATTATCATAATTATTAAATTTTCACAATTATTGTGGTTGTCATTATAAATATTATTATAAACAATTCATATTCTAATTATTATTGTTCATACCATCGACGACACAATGATTATCGTTAGAAAAGGAAATTAAATTATTTTGTTGTTTTATAAGATTTATTCTTCATATTATTATATTAAAAGTATTTCAGAACACTAATATTTTTTTCTTCAAAAAAACCTAGGTCATTTATTTATAAAAACATTATTAAAAGAGGAAGCAAGAAAAAAAACTAAAATTATTATTATTATTATTATTATTATTATCGCATGATTAAATGAGAAAATAAATTCAATAAAAGAATAAAAAAGCCTAAAAACTTTAACAAAAGAGCAAACAAGATAAAAATAAAAATTATTCTCTAAAACAATCCTTTGTCATGGAAATAAAATAAAAACTAATAAAAGAAACCAAAAGAAAAAACAAAGGAAAACAAATAAGAAATATCAATTTTCAAATAATCATAAACACAAACTAAAATTTAAGAACAAAATCTTTGAAAACAATATTATCTCAACAAAAGAGAAAACAATAAAAATTAAAAATCAAAACTAAAAACACACACATATATAAACATAGAAAAAAATAAGAACTATTTAAGAGGTATAAGAAATTAAAATCAAAAATCAAAAGTATAAGGGCCGAAAACAAAACTAAATATATTATCAATATCAATCAAATTAAAAAATTAAAAAAATCAAATAAAATATAACATCTATACATGCAAAGTTTGATATAATGAAATACATCAACACACCCTATTATAATAACAGGAACATTGAAGCCTTAATATCTAAAATTATCATTACTATTCCTTCTAAAACAATAAGAATTATTAAATTATCCCGGGGAAAAAAATCAAAAACATTAAAAAAATGAAGCAAGAAAAAAACTAAAATTATTATTCTTATTGGGTTAATAATGGTAAAAACAATTCAATCAAAGAAAAAAGTAGTCAATAACTTTAACAAAAAAACAAACAAAAAATGAAAAAAAAAATTATAAGGAAAAAAAATAATTTGACGTCAAAATAAATAAATAAATAAAAATAATAATAAAACAATAAAAAGAAAGAAAAATGAAAAAAAAAATGCATAAGTGAAAAAAAAACAAAAAAAAAACATTAAAGTAAAAAAAATATAATACACAATCAAGCGCGCTAGGCAAAGGTTCGACCCCTGCCCTTTTGCTTAGACAACAGATGTTTAATTCACTGAGCTACAAGCGTTTCGTCGTATATTACTATGTAATAATAATTAAATATCAGAAAATCAGCGAACTGAACGACTCGAACTGAACTGAAAACTGAGCAACACTATTATAATTTACAATAATTCTCCTTACATGCTACAATAACCGACTCTGCTCTCTTTTAATATATTAGATAATAATAATAATAATAATATATCAATTAAGTTATAATATACCAAGAATATGTTAACAAAGAAATTCGTTTTTGTATTAAATAATTATTTAGTTTTACTAAATAATAGATTAATACAAAAACTCGTGATGTACAAAAAAAACAAATATCCGAATATTATATTTGACACGTCAAATTTAAGACAAGATTTTTAATTTCAATTGGTGGGAAATGAAAGAAGAGAAAAATATACAATACATTTTTAATTTTAATATTATCAGGCATAATATTCTATTATTATTGGTGCAAACGCATTTTCATAATGGAGAAACGAAACAGAATCGGAATCCGAATATGGGAAGACCATACTTGGTAAAGCTGAATTGGTCGTCGTGTAATCCTACTCCTCCTTCCCATCTTTTTTCTTTATCAACATCTCTTCACTCTCCTCCTCCCACTCGGCTTCGCTCCTCCTTTTCTACTCCTCGGTCGCTCTCTACGTAAGCATCCCTTCTCTCTCTTTCTAGTCTCCTCATAATGTTTAGTATATTTCATTAACGTTAGAACTCCATTTCTCATCCACCTTTAAAAAGTGTGGATTCTTCGTTGCTAACTCTCCTCAATTTGCTTGTTTTGTTTGATCATAATACGGCTAAATTCATGATTGATTTTGTTTGATATTTGATGGGCTTGACCCCGATTGACCGAATTTGATTTCTTTCTTGATGCTAATTGCCGGTTGTTGTCAGCTGTTGGCTTGTTTTCTCTTTTGATGATTTTTTCCCTTCCATCTTTAGTAAACGATCTTCTGCCATTCGAGCATTCATGGACGCCTCTGTAGCTTCCTCGCCAAAGGATCTGCCTGTTGGGTTAGATGCTAAAAGAGAGGAAGATTATGCTTCCCTTTCCAAGTTACTTCAAGAGTTCACTAGCATCCCTAACATTGACAAGGCATGGACTTTTAAGTCTAACACTGGTAAGTCTAGTTATTTATGCGACTTTTACTTTCTTTCCCCCCCTGTTTGTGTTTCTTGAAACAATCTCTGGTGCAGGACCTGGTTCCCAGGCAATGTTTTCGATTAGTCAAGCAAATCTTCTGGCTAATAAGACGAGGAAGTATTCTCTATCTGCAAATATCTCGAAAGGGAGTGGCAATTCTGTAAGCTTTCAGTGGTCTCCATTTCCTGTTGAGATGACCGGTGTGTCTACGATAGTTCCATCACCATCAGGTTTGAAGCTTCTTGTTGTCCGGAATCCGGAAAATGAATCTCCCACCCGTTTTGAGATTTGGAATCAAGGCCAGGTGGAAAAGGAATTCAACATCCCCCAGTCTGTACACGGTTCAGTGTATTGTGATGGATGGTCAGTGACTATATAAATCTAGCCTTTTCGCTGCGGGTGACATCTTTTTAATATTTATGATCTGCTAGGCCTTGCTCGCATATTTTCGAATTTGTAAATTTATGTCTTTTAGTAGTACATTGTTTGTTTATAAGTATCACTGGTCACTGCCATCCTCAAGCATCCAGAAATGTGAATGTTTTTTGATGTCATAGGTTTGAGGGGATATCATGGAACTCAAATGAAACTCTTGTTGCTTATGTTGCCGAGGAAGCGTCACCCTCCAAGCCTACATTTAATGATTCGGGCTATAAAAAAGGCGGTTCAGCAGATAAGGACTGTGGTAGTTGGAAAGGTCAGGGAGACTGGGAGGAGGACTGGGGAGAAACCTATGCAGGGAAAAGGCAGCCTGCACTTTTTTTGATTGACATTAACAGGTTTTGTATGAGGTTTTTGTTGCCATTGATTCAGCAAAACATGATTTTTTGTCGGACATTAAACCCTCAACGTGAACTTTACCATGTTGTGCAGCGGACAAGTACAGCCTGTCAAAGGAATTTCAAAGTCCTTGAGCATTGGCCAAGTTGTCTGGGCTCCATCAACCCAAGGCTTGCATCAGTATTTGGTGTTTGTGGGTTGGTCATCAAATCCAAGAAAGCTTGGCATAAAATACTGCTACAACAGGCCATGTGCATTATATGCAGTTAGAGCACCAATTTATGCATCAGATGCCACTGATTTAGAGGTCAAGTAGGTTACTTGTTCTCATAAAGCTCTAGTTGTTAATTAGTTGCTGCGGAGATTGATTATGCTAACTCTGGTTTATGTAATTTGAACTTCATTGTGATCTTCCAGAGAGAGTCCAAACGAAGATTCACCTGTTCTTAACCTAACTGAGAGCATAAGTAGTGCCTTCTTTCCATCATTCAGGTATGCTATTTGTACAACCACCTTGGTTATGAGCCTTTACATTGACCTAGAAACTTTATTTCTTCTCCTTTTCTGTATGTGATAAGTGATAACTTCTGCAGTGTGATTTCTCAAGTTTTGAAAACATTTTCAAGACAATCAAGTTGAGGGAGAGTTTATTTCAGGGGAAATGAATTTATCCTGAAGCCCTAGCCCAAAAGAGGCATGATGGCTTTTTAGCTGCGATTGCATGTCTCTTTTCCACTTTCCAATTTGACATGACCTTTTTTCTTTTTGTGTAAAATGATATTACAAGATAAAGGCGACCAGTTAATTTTTGTTAGTTTCCAGCCTCTAGATCCTCTTCACATCGATAACTTGTACAGGTTATGCAATGTCATTCTAAACTTGCTCCTTTTTTCAGCACTGTATTCCCTCTTCCTATTCTAAGTTAATGGATTCCCTCTTTCTATTCGAAGTTAATGGATTCCCCTGAGACTGTCTTGACATTAAAATTTGCAAATTCATTGCGCAGATGTCCTTTTAGGTGTCACAGACACATCGGGTTTAATTTGTACATTTCTCCTCTGTTTAAGTGTGTGAATGATTCCATGCATGTGCTTATGCACTATTTTTTGTTATTTAGTAGGTGCTTATATGCTTAAAAGCTATTTATGATCTGCCTCACCTTCCCTTTACAAGTATATCTATTTATCAATGTTTTCCTTTCATCCTTAGAGTGATCAACAATCCTTCAGTTAACTGGAAACCATTGAATATATTAAGTTGTATAACTTGAAAAAAATCCTTTACACGATAGTATCGATGTATTTAAAGCTGATTGCATGTGAAACATGTCTTCATTATCCAGCCCAGATGGAAGGTTCCTTGTGTTTCTATCTGGAAGTTGTTCCGTAGATTCGGGTGCTCATTCTGCAACAGATTCACTTCACAGAATTGATTGGCCAGTGAATGGACAATTTTCCTCTTCAAAAATCATTGATGTGGTGAGGAGTTCTCTGTGTCTATCTGTATAATTTACATTTGGTGAATTCCACTGGCATGTATAGAATTTCCGATTTTGTTTCCTATTGCTTCACTCATTTACAAGAAATTATGATGAACTTTGCCTTGTTCATCAACAGCCTTTATATAAGATCTTGCTTTACTAGAATGTGAATCTAATGATTTATAAAATAATATGGTTTGCATTTTGTGCTGGGAATACATTTTGCTTTTAAAATAGCCGCACTTTTACTATGGGACCATGTGATCTTCTTGTGAACTCTCACCTTTTAGAATTTCAAATGAAGGGAAGGAGTATACACTTGCTGGAAACCTAGGCTGGATGGCCACCAATCCCCTTTCCTGTGGCTATCCCTGGCAATTTCCTTTATGTATATTTTCCCCTATGAATGATTCTTTTATTAGTATCCACAGAGGAAGATTTTCTTTCATGTGTATAATCTGTAACTAACAATTTTCTTCAATAAATAATTGCAGATTCCTATCGTGTGGAGCGCAGAGGATGGTTGCTTCCCAGGGCTTTACTGTTCTAATTTCATTTCTAATCCATGGCTTTCAGATGGATGCACTATGATTGTATCTTCAGCATGGGGCAGCAGTCAAGTTATACTTTCTGTGAATGTGTTGAGGTAACTTTAAAAGTCATATACGTACAACTTTTCTTATGTGTGCATACCTTCAGAATCTGTTTGTATAGTTGATTCATGGTATGGTCATCGAATTACAGTGGGATTGTATCGCGTATTAGTCCCACAGACTCCAATTTTTCATGGAATCTTCTTACTCTAGATGGAGACAGCATTATAGCCGGTAAAGCCAAATGCTAAAAGCTATCTATAACATACCATGTTAAAGTGAAGAGAATGGAAAATATAATCTTGTTCTTCCCTTGTTCCAGTGTGTAGTAGTCCAGTAGATATACCTCAAATCAAGTATGGCTATTTTGTTGATAAGGCTTCATGGAATTGGTCAGATGTATCGAGCCCAATATTCGGATGTTCTGCAGAGGTTTGTATTGTTGTCATTTTTAGAACATGAATTTTATATCATTTATCAGTTAAGTTCTAGTTTTGTGATGATGGTTTCTTCTTAGTACAGGTTAGTTCTTTGCTCTCTTCTCGTCAGTTCACAATATTGAAGATTCCAGTCAAGGATGTTTCTGATTGCCTGACAAAAGGTATTATACAATATGTTGTTGTATCAAAATTCAGAACACTTTGAAGCATTGACATGGTCTACTATCACATTTCTGATGCCTCATAAAAACAGTGTGATCTCTACAGTTTAGGCTGCTCTGCAACCAGTTTCTTGTGTGTGTGTGTTTTGGTGTGTGTGTGGGGTGGGGGTGGGGGGGGTATTGTATTCTATATGTTTATACATTAATTTACTCAGACAGTGGAAATTTTGCTGGAATTTGACTGGTAAGAAAAGAAAGTAAGATATGGAGTATTATTTCAATGAGTTTCCAGCGTCAACATATGGAGCCAAACTTTTATAGGGACTTTGTACGTTAAGAATGGGATGACAAACAATGTTCACAAACTTCAATTATCTCTGAATTTTGTTTCTGGTACTATTGGGAAGTCTTTCCCAATTCATTAATTCGTTGAATCATGATCACAATAATGAATTTTGCTCCCTTGTACATTTGTTTCTTTCAGGTGCTAGCAAACCTTTCGAAGCTATATTTGTGTCTCGCCAATCTAAGAAGAATGATGTTTGTGATCCACTAATAGTTATACTTCATGGAGGCCCACATTCGGTCTCATTGTCAGGCTTTGCAAAGTCCCTTGCGTTTCTGTCTTCACTAGGTTACAGCTTGTTGATTGTAAATTACAGGTGTGACAAAGTTTTTCCTTTCCCTTTTCTGCTTAAATTTATTCATAAACTCAGATTAATGCACAATCTCAATGCTTCACCACAGACTGTTGTACCCATGAAAATATAATCTCTCTCACAAAAACAAATCTCCCCTGATGTTTGATATTTTCATACATGGCATTGTAATGGGGAGTGAAGATGGACAACAACGGGAAGTATTGTTTGATTATTTAGGAATTTCAAAATTGGAATATAGTTTACTTCAATTTTGTTATTAGATTAGAACTATTTGGTAGGTTTTCTAATTTTATTTTGTTACTGTGTATAAATAAGGACCCTATCTAGACATTTAAAAGAACATTGAATTTTGATTATCAACAAAATGCAGGTTTTCCTAGGAGAATTAGTACTTTTGTATTCTTGTTGGTGGTTCTAAACCAATTTAAAATTTGCATAACATTGCCATAAAATTCATATGGGCCCTTGATGATTTTCATCTTTGCATACTAAAGAAGTTTGGTGCGGACGTAAAAATGGTATTAGGTGTGTTTGGGAGTGCTTCTACTTTTGGATGCTTTCAAAAGTGTTTTTGGCTTGATAAAAATATTAAATTGATGTTTTTTAGTATTTTCTGATGATTTTGTTATGTTGGTGTAAAAAAAAAGAATTGATTTATTTTCAAGCTAAAAGCTATTTTGAAAAGCACCATGCACCCCAATCCCAAACACACTATTAAACTGCTAGCATATGACAGTATTGTTTTGTTGTTTGCAAGATTTTCTAACCTAGTCTTTGATCACAGAGGTTCACTAGGGTTTGGCGAGGAAGCTTTGCAATCTCTTCCAGGGAAAATTGGTTCACAGGTACTTGTTCGTATTAAAGTTTCTAGGGAGAGAACAAATTTACTCCCAAAGTGTTATGTTTATCCCATTGGAGCCCCCTCCCCCCATATATGGATATCTCAAACGAGCCCCTATCCTTGGAGAATTTTCTGAATTAGCCCCTGCATGTGCAAGACTCTTTTAGCCTTATTTGGTGAGCCTAAAATATTTTGGAGTTAAAAATCACACCTACATGTACAAGACTCTTTTACACACAAAATAGGTTGTAATCTCTTTTTATACTTGAGTTTTCACATGCATCATCTAGGGTGACTTTAAGTGTCACGATCTTTGTTGAATGAATATTCAGCACCATATTGTCCTATGTCCTATGGAGCATCAATTTTGTGCTAATACTTTGCCTAAAATATTGGCTTAAATTTATGGAATGGGAGTCATGTTAAAAATGAACAGACCTTTTAATTGTAGATAACTTTTGAGATGATTAAACCAACCCTCAATAAATGAGGACTCAATTGGGACAATTGATCGGTGGAGGATTCAATTGAGATGTACATAATAATTTGAGGGAAAATCTGTCCTTTCCCCTAAATTTTGCATGGCATGTTTTTTTTTTTTTTTTTTTTTTTTTTTTTTTTTTTTTTATAATCAAGGCTTTATGCATCACGTTGGATTGTTTTTCTGATTTTTTTTCTATGAAGGGATTCTCTGATGTAGTTTAGGAACAAGAAAGTTACCTGAACTCGATAAGAAATAAATATCCTAATAAAATATTACCAAATAACAACAAAAACAAATCCTAGAAAGTAATCAAAATAATATTTAAATTCTAAGCGTACTTTACCACAAACAAACAAGTCAACTTTGTTGTTCCTATATTGCATATTTCTCTCTTACTTTCTCCACTTCCCATTACTCCCATTGTGTTGATTGTTCATTGTTAATAATCTTTTGCGAGTAGTATCAGGACACTTTACCTGTATTCCCTGGTTTCTTGTTCTTTTTCCTCGTTTTGGAAAAAATCCATCTTCTCCAAGAAGACATAAAAACATTTACTCAAGTATCTCAAACACTTGGGGAGTTTGTGCAAATTCTAATCTGATAGCTTACTACGCACAAGATGTCAATGATGTAATAACAGCAATAGATCATGTGGAGTTTGTGAAAATTCTAACCTTATAGCTTACTATTCACAGGATGTCAATGATGTAATTACAGCAATAGATCATGTTATTGACACCGGTGTTGCTAGCCCCTCCAAAATAGCTGTGATTGGTGGTTCCCATGGTGGCTTTCTCACAACTCATTTAATTGGCCAGGTTCCGCATTTCCAGCTCTTCTTGTGATAGTCAGATGTTATTTGTAGACTGTATTTCAAGATTTTTGTTATTACAGAGACCTCTTTTATAGTGAACATATCTGCATAACTTTCTGCAGGCACCAGATAAATTTGTTGCTGCAGCTGCGAGAAATCCTGTCTGTAACCTTGCATCAATGGTTGGCACAACAGACATCCCTGATTGGTGCTATGTGGAAACCTATGGAGTTGAGGGAAAAACTAAATTTACTGAAGCACCGTCAGTCGAAGACCTGGTGCTCTTTCACAGCAAATCTCCCATATCACACATCTCAAAGGTACTTTCTAGAGAGATCCGTTTTCTATTAGGTGATATGTGATGGTGTCCATTGTCTAATGGATAGGACAGAGGTCTTCAAACCTTTGATATTGGTTCAAATTCTATTGGACGCAATATTTTTCCACTTTCCAGTATATATATATTATTTCTTAGTAATTATTTCTATTTTTTGGGACTTAAGACAGAAGCACTAGGAATAGGAATAGAATGGTCTAAACCAAATAAAATTTACTGCAAAAAATTCCTAGTGAACACCATTTTATATTTCTGTTACAATGCTGGATGCTATCAACTTTAAAGCAACGGAAAAATCTATTATATCTAGTTTCAGAAAACACGTGTTTCTGATCAACCTGCCATGGACAACTGTACTGGATTGGAAATTGTACCTGCATGGATTGCATTGGCACTAGCAAGTTGCATGGAATGCTATACAACAACATCCAAGCTCTGTTTTTGGAAGTTGTGAAATGCTAAAGCAAACAATATGCTGAGAATGAAGAATCTGAGCTTCATGGTAAAAATGTAAATATTCCTTACATCAACTATATGTAGGGGTTTGATAAAAGCAAAGGTTGAGGAAACAGGAAACCTGAAACTTGCAACTCTTTCCCTCTTTCTTAAGAGTCATATTGGTCGGGTGGAGTAGTGAATAACATTTCTTTTGGATACATATATATATATTTATCTATGCTGGGTACCGAAACCCTCAAGTTATGATATTGAATTTCTTAGTTTGATAACATTTGCAGGTCAAAACACCAACCATTTTTCTTATAGGTGCTAAGGATCTTCGTGTTCCATTGTCTAATGGCTTGCAAGTAAGTTCCCGTGCCCTCTTCAACTTCAATTTGGCTGTTTAAAAATTTATTCCAGTGTATGTTTTGGAAAAAAGCAGCTGGAAGAGTGATAGACAAGATAAAAAAAATCGCAGCTAGTTTTTTTTTTTTTATCTGACTTACATAATATGATGGTATTAATGGTTTGATACTTGAAAAATCTGCAGTATGCACGGGCATTAAAAGAGAAAGGCGTTGAGGTCAAAATCCTCATGTTCCCCAATGACGTGCATGGGATTGACAGGTGAAACATTTACAGGGCACATTCTAGTGTAAACAGCAGCAACTAAGCTCAAATCTGATTCACTTTCACATAAAGCTGATCCACACTTTTTTTTTCTGCAGACCCCAATCCGACTACGAAAGCTACCTTAGCATTGCAGTGTGGTTCAACAAGTATTGTAAATAAGCTTGCATGGCTTGCCACACGTTACAAAAAATAATAGTTCCGTAGCGATCCTATTTGGTACTGATGTCAACAATAATTATTAAAAAATAGTGTTTTTGTCTTAGTGGAGGATATTATGGTTACTTAACTGGGTATAGAAAATGTGGAATTCCAGTAACATCTCTGTGGTAACTCTTTAGTTTTTGTTTTATTGGAGGACTCTCTCGTGTATTTTCCCGGTAAAATCTTGGGTAAAAATTATCAATACTTGAAGTTAGGGGTTATGTACATAAAATAAATTAAAGCTAGAGGTACCTTTCAGTCTCCTGGTTTTCTAGCCTGCAATAAAAAGATAGGTTGTAAGAGATGTAAAACCTTGACTTTTGATCTTGAGTTAAACCTTATCCTAAGTTCCTAAGCACCTCAAAACCTGTAAAAATCATTTTTAAACCTTTTTAGAGCATAGATTAAATGATTTATTTTGTTTATAATCTTGACTTGGATGTGCTCGGCGTTGTTAAGAATCTGGATGAATATATCCAAAGTGAGACCTGAAATAAAAACATACCCTCTCATCGAGAGAATCATTAATCAAGAAGATTCACTATCAACGGCAGGACAGAATTTAAACGTTTGCCACCTAGAAAAATAAAGAAGATGTGGGGGGGTTTCGTACATGGTGTATTTCTCGCCTCCCATGCCCACCAAACTGGTACCTGCGTGCATGCAGGGTGATAAATACGCTAGAAAGGTGTTCATATCATAATTTGTTTTTGTTTTAAATGTGTAATTTTTTAGCATTTTAATATATTTTTAAATAAAAACACTTTAAAAAATAAATCTCAAAGTTTTGGAAGTTCGCAAGGTTTTGGAAGTATTCAGTTGAGAGTATGTAGAAAGTGTTGCCTGCTTGGATGGTATACGTGATGTTTGCAAAGGAAATGCTAGTTCTATTGATGGTGCTGCAAGAACACGATAAAGGGACAACGAGGGGTTGACCGGGGACGAGAGGCGAGGTCGGAGAGGAGATGTTAGTTGGTTTTGATATCATAAGCCGGCTAACCGAGAAAAGGTCACCGATTGAGGCAAGGTCAACGAAGTTAGGAGCCGAGGCTCGGTAGAAGGCATATGTTTGACATGGAAAGGAACTCTGGTTGGCTGTGCAGGTGAACCCTTGAGTGCTTGGCTGAGCCTGCAAATGGTGGAGGATGTTACAGTAAGAGAGAAAGAAGAGGAGAGAGGAGACTAAATGGGATCTGGGTCTCATTTCTGGCTTGATAGTTCTGCTTTTCTGCCTTGCAATGTTCTGTTGGAAGAAGGTAAGGATGTCTATAGTTTCAAGATAGAGATGAAATTAGATTCTAGTCAATAATATGGTTATGTTTTTCTCTTCTTCCATCGATGAAAAGGGTCCAATCACCTGCTGGATCCCACCTTCGAGGATTTTTAGTCAGCTTCCATGGATGGACATGGGTATCATGATATCTCATTATTTAAAATTAGATGAATAATAAATACTTGGTCAAATTTAAAAGAAATATAATCAACTAATCTCTTTTCTTCTCCTCCATTTTGATTTCGAATAGAACCCAGGAAGAAGGAAGCGCACAAGGAACTGACATGATGCGAGTTTTCAATCGGTTTAGGTCCACAAAATCTAAGGCATCCGATCCTTTGTAAGCAAATTATCAACGAAACAGAATTGACAATAATGGTTGAGTTGTCGACTGCAGCTGGGAATGATGTGAAGGCAATTCCACGGACTGATAAATAAGCAAAGCACCCTTTTCAGGCATGAAACAGGACAGCGTTTAAGGAGATTCCACTGCTAGCTGCTAAGAGTTGAATAGTAACAGGTAATAAAATTCAAAACAAGGGAAAGGAAAAGAGTATGAACAAAAAGGGCATCTGCTACCCCTGCCATTTCTCAGTTTGGGATCCTTCGCCTCGTGCTCCACAAATAACTGATAAGGAGGGGGCTACCCACCCACAAAAGCGAGAATTTCATTAAAGATGAATCAGGACAAAGGTCACACCTAAAAAATCCTTCGGTGTTTCAAAGACATTTTTTTAAAAATAAAATTTTAAAGATAACAGAGATGACCGGATGACAGAGATGCCATTCCTTGGGTGAAATTAATGCTGCTCCACGAACGACGACTGCAAGACCAGATTATCCGTGATTGGCTGGCTAGTTGCAAAAGAAAGGCCATGAAAATAATGTTAGAATAATTACTCTTTATTTTCTGGTTGAATCTCTGCGCAATCCTTAGTTACATATTTATAATGACAAAGTAAATCTTCTATTTTAGGCTATACAAATTAAGTTCATGTAATGATGCTAATGTGAGATGGAAAGAAAGAAATCTCTTTCCATCTTTGTTCCTATAATCTCTCCTATCACCCATGTGGTGTATTACAGCTCATGCCAACACTCCCTCTCAAGTTGATGCATATGGATCCCTTATGCACAACTTGACTAGTGAGCTATGGGAATCTTTGCTGGATATGGCTTTGGTAAGTGTATCTGCTAGCTGATCTTCAAATTTAACGAATGGGAATTGAATTGTCTTCGTTTCGAGGTTATGTTTGATGAAGTGTCGATCGACCTCCACATGTTTAGTTCTATCTGTTGGACTGGATTTTGAGAAATATTTATCACAACTCTATTATCACAAAAGAGATTCATTTCTGATTTAAGAGCAAAACCAATCTCAGTTAGCAATTTTTTCAACCAAAGAAGCTCACATACACCTTTAGCCATCCCTCAAGATTCTGATTCAGCACTCGAGAGTGCCATCACCTTCTGTTTCTTACTTCTCCATGTCACCAGATTTCCACCAACAAATATGAAATATCCTGAGGTCGACTTCCTGTCTAGGCAGTTCCTGGCCCAATCTGCATCCGTATAGCCTTTGACTTCCAAATTACCATTCTTGGAGAATATAAGCCCTTTTCCTGGAGATGACTTCAGGTATTTTAGTATTTGAGTTACAGCCTCCATGTGTTCCTCACTTGGGCAATGCATAAATTGACTCACCACGCTTACCGCATATGCAATATCTGGGTGAGTATGCGATAAATAGATTAGTTTGCAAACTAATGGCTGATATTTCCCTTTATCAGTTTGTTTCTAGTCCGGATAAATCCCAAGCTTGTGATTCTGGACAATCGGGGTGTCTACTGGTTTGCACTTCAACAATCCCACTTTTGATAATAGGTCTAGGATATATTTTCTCTAGGACAGAAAAATGCCTTGATTAGATCTTGCAACTTCTATTCCCAGAAAATATTTTAACCCACCTAGATTTTTCATTTCAAATTTGCTAGCTAGTTGCCCTTGAAGTTGTGATATTTCCTCTCTATCATCTCCCGTGATAATCATATCATTGACATAGATAATTAAGGTTGTTAACTTGCCCTACTGCCTTTTGAGAAATAAAGTATGGTATGGGTTGTTTTGTGTGAAGTCGTACTTCTTCATTGCCAAGCTAAATCTTCCAAACCATGCTCGTGGTGATTGCTTTAGTCCATACAGGGCTCGCTGCAATTTACACACTTTGTTTTCTCCCATGGTTACTGAGTAGGCTGGAGGAATGTCCATATACACCTTCTCTTCAAGATCACCATGTAGAAAGGCGTTCTTTAAATCAAACTGATGTAATGGCCAATCTAGATTTGTTGCAATAGATAACAACACTCTGATAGTGTTTAGTTTGGCTATTGGAGAGAAAGTTTCTCGGTAGTCTACACCATATACCCGTGTATACCCTTTTGCCACAAGTCTTGCCTTGTACCTTTTCACGGATCCATCTGCTTTATTTTGATAGAAAACACCCACTTGCACCCCCACTGTCTTCTTTCCTCTCGGTAGTGATACTAAGTTCCATGTTTTATTTTTCATTAAGGCTTCCATTTCTTCTTTGATGGCTTGGGTCCACTTTGGGTTTTTTATGGCTTCATCCACTCCTGTAGGGACTTGTTTAGAAGAGATGCCATGCATAAAAGTCTTGAGTGGTTCTGGTAGTCCCTGTGTAGACACATAATTTGCAATGGGGTACCGTGATCTTTTTTCTTCAATGTCTGGTGAATACCGCCTTGGTGGTTTCCCACGATTATGCCTATGAGGTAATTCATAACCAGCAGAAGATTCTATGACATTGGTGTTCAAAGGGCTTACCTCAGGATTCTCAGGAGTTGGGTATTCAGGTACTTCACAGGAGGACGAAACTGCAGCTTCTGGAACTACATCTTCTATAGCTTCTAAGACTGTATTTTCTACACCTTTTGTATCTACTGCAGCTTCTGGAACTACATCTTCTGCAGCTTCTAAGACTATTTTCTACACCTTCTGTATCTACTGCAACTTCTAGAATTTCTACATCTTCTAGACTAGTATTGTCTTCTGCAACTTCTGGAATTGCACCTTTGTGTGAGGCAAAAACTGATTGTGTTGATTCCATACGTGCTTTAAACAAACCTGACCAGTTCAATTCCATCCATTTCAACTCTTCTTGTCTAGTCTCCCCTTGAAGAGGAGAATTGGATGGAAAAAAAGTTTTTGTTTCCATGGAGGTGACATCCATAGAGATATAGATGCGATTAGAAGTAGGATCATAACATCTATTGCCCTTTTGATGAAATGCATATCCCACAAACATACATCGACGAGCACAGGGGGGCCAACTTAGTTCGTTGGTTCTTATGAAGGTGGACATACGCAACACACCCAAACACCTGGGGTGGAAGCATCAAAATCGAGGGCAGAGGGGTATGTTTTGCAAGAACTTGTAATGGAGTTTGGAAACCCAACACTTTAGAGGGCAATCTGTTCAGGAGATGCACAACAGTAGTGACTGCATCAGCCCAGTACCGAGAGGGAGCATGGGCATTTATTAGAAGAGCCTTGGCAATTTCAAGAACATGCAAATTTTTTTGCTCAGCAATACCGTTTTGTTGAGGAGTTTAAGGGCATGATGTTTCATGGACAATGTCGTGAAGATTGAAATAATCATGAAATTGGTGATTCACATATTCAACCTCATTGTCCGATCGAAGCACTTGAATCTTAGCAGAAAATTGTGTGTTTACCATGGCATGAAATGATTTAAACACACTAAATACTTCATCTTTATGTTTTAGCAGATAGAGTTAGGTCATGCGGGTACAATCATCAATGAAGAACACACCATTTGAACCCTGATATGGTATGAATTGGGGAAGGACCCCACACATCAGAATGTATCAAGGAGAATGGAGTATCCTTTTTATTCAAATGCACAGGATAAGAGTCCCTATGACTTTTTGCTAAAGTGCAGGTTTCACATTGAAAATTAGAATGTTACGCTTGAGAGAACAATTTTGGGAACATGTATCCCATATAAGTGAAGGACGGGTGTCCTAAACGATAGTGCCAAAGCCAGATCTCCTTCTCTTTTATTCTAGCCGAATGTTGCATCTGATATGCTCTTCCCGTACTGAAGTCTTCCACATAATAGAGTCTCCCTCTCTTAGTACCACGCCCAATAATATCCTTGGTGAGAATGTCTTGGATAAGATAGAAAGTAGGATACATGAGCACAAGACAGTAAAGATCAATAGTCATTTGGCTTACAAAGAGGAGCCTATGAGTGAAAGATGGAACAAGTAATGTATTAGGCAGCTGCAATGTATGTGTTAATATCACACTACAAGAAAAATGGGTTGTTTGCAACGGACTCATCCATTGCAAACAACAAAGACATCCGTTGCTAATATTAATTAGCAACGGATTTTGCAACAGAAGTATTCCGTTGGAATCCGGTGATAGCAAATTCATTTGCAACGGAAATTCCGTTGCAAATTCAAAATTTTCAACGTTTTCCTCTTTCCTCTCTCTGAGTTGATTCTTTTCTCTTTCTCTCCCTGCTGCAATGCTAAGGAAATCCAAATCCAAGTCACTAAATGCTAAGGAAATCCCAGTTGAAAAAGATGGCCCTGCAGCTAAAGATGATAGATCGTTGCCTGAAAGTTTAGTGCTTTTTTCCTCCTTGTTAAATGAAGTGTTCAGGTTTCAAGAACATGATTCAATAGATACCCAAATTAAAACCATAACCAAGCGTTGCAATACAGTTCAAAACATTAGAGAATAATTACCCATCCCTGGAACTTGATAGCTAGTCATTCACAATTTCAAAGTTCTTGTATGTATAGCCCACAAAATTAACGTCCTTAGATGAGAGTATCTGCAATATAGAGGTGAAAAAGTGAGGAAAAGAATAGAAAATGGGAAAAAGGTGATGAAAAGCAACACTAATCGCTCGAAATGAAGTACTAAAAACAAACTGAACTTGACAAAAGCTAGGCTGACTAGAGATGGGTTCTTTAAAAAAAATCCATTGCAAATTAAACAACCATACTGGGCACAATTTCTTCTTTTCTCGTTGACATTGGTTACCTTCTTTTCTCTCTCTCTCCCCGTTGCAACTTTTTCTTCTTTTCTCCTCCACCCCTGCTGTCACCTTTTCTTCTCCACCTAGAGCTTTTCTCAACCGTGAGCTTCTCCTCTCCAGGGTTTGTTTCTGAAAATCGAGAGAGAAGAACAATGGCGCTTAACTTAAATATTTTAAAACAGTATGTATGGGCGCCTGCAGGTATTTAAAGGATTTTGAAAAGCAATTTTTATTTGCAACGAACAATCCGTTATAAATGGTTTTAACATTGTAACGAATTTTCCATTGCAAATTTAAATTGCAATGGAAAATCCGTTGCAAAGTAATTTTTATTTGCAACGGACAATCCGTTGCAAATAGTTTTAAATTGCAACGGAATTTCCGTTGCAAATTAAATTTACAACGGCAAATTTGTTGCAACCCATGATTTTTTTTATTTCCAGAATTTGTTTAGCAACGGAAAATCCGTTGCTAAACAAAATCCCCGTTGCAAACAGGCACCTTTTCTTGTAGTGTCACTGTGCCTATACCAGTGACTGGAGAGATGACGCCATTAACATTGGTGATATTGGTACGTCTTGGTAAGGATGTTTGGGTGAAATCCTTGGCATCAAACGTCATGTGATCAATGGCACCGGAGTCCAGTAGCCATTCATCACATTCAACATCACATGATGAATTAACACAAACACAACCGAGGTTACCTGCGTTTGAGGATGAAGGACTGTGAGCAATTTGTGGTGTAAAAGACAAGTGAGGTTCTGTAGCAGCTACTGTTGCAGTGCCAAGACCATCTTCTTTGCTAGCTGTGTCTCTATGTTTTTTTATCTGTAGATCATTCCACCAATCAGGATATCCATGCAACTTGAAACAATTTTCATGTGTATGCTTTTGATTCCCATAATAAGTGCACTTTAGGCCTTCAGTTGATGTACAATATTTCTGTTTCCCATTATGTATATTAGAAGTAGGGTTGATTGGACTAAGTCGAAGTCCCTTGGTAGCGAGAACATCCCCAAAAATGTTCTCTTATCTGTGATCATAACAGTCTGGCGAATTGCTTCACAGCGGGCATGAGCATAAGCTTGTTCCACAGTAGGAAATGGACGAAGTTGCAGAACATCTCCTCTTATTTTGTCCAATCGATTGTCAAGACCATCCAAGAAAACATACACCCATTCTTCTTGATTAACCATCCTTTGACAATGACATTCTCTGTATGCCACTTGCGAAAGAAGGGATATGTTAACGGTGGTTGTGGAAGATCATCATTGATATATCCCAATTTGTCTTTGCCTGAGATGTATATCTCGACAACTTGGGACTAGAGGGCATAGTTGGCGTTGTTCAACTTGAAGCTGATCGAAGTCGCAGGGGACTCAATAGATAGGGTTGGTGTTTGGATCTTGCTAAGAGCTTCAATGATTTTTGTGGCGAATTCTGAAAACATGGACTCTGGTTGAGGTATATTAGACTACTCTGTATCAGTTTCTGAAGTCATGGTCGGCGAGGTAAAGAGAGAAAAAGAAAGAGACAAGTATTAGGGTTTTTTGAAGCAGAAAAAAATGGGAGGCTCTGATACCATGTTGGAATAATTACTCTTTATTTCCTGGTTGAATCTTTACACAGTCCTTAGTTACATATTTATAATGACAGAGTAAATCTTCTACTTTAGGCTATACAAATTAAGTTCCTGTAATGATGCTAATGTGAGATGGCAAGAAAGAAATCTCTTCTCTGTTCCTATAATCTCTCCTACCACCCATGTATCACAGCTCATGCCACAAATAATAATTTTACATAACATCCTAGTTAACAAGCCTTCCAGAGAAAATGGTCTGAATCTTGAGACGCTGAAGTCAATCTTCTATGGCTTCCTCCTCTTCTACTGCTCAAAATGCAGAGGATCATCGTGACCCCTTAAGAACTCTGCCAACTTACCATGGTTAACCATGGAACCTCTTCCTCGCAAAAAACATGAGCGACAACAATAATCTCAAACCAATTATCAAGCATCATATTCTATTATTATTGGTGTAAACGCATTTTCATAATGGAGGCAAACGAAACAGAATCGGGATCCGAATATGGGAAGACCATACTTCGTAAAGCATCATATTCTACTCCTCCTTCCCATCTTCTTCTTTATCAACTTCTCTTCACTCTCCCACTCCCACTCTGCTCGCTCCTCCTTTTCCACTCCTCGTTCGCTCTCTCGATCATCTGCCATTCGAGCATTCATGGACGCCTCTGTAGCTTCCTCGCCAAAGGAACTGCCTGTTGGGTTAGATGCTAAAACCGAGGAAGATTGTGCTTCCCTTTCCAAGTTACTTCAAGAATTCACTAGCATCCCTAACATTGACAAGGCATGGACTTTTAAGTCTGACACTGGTAAGTCTACATATTCATGCGACCTTTACTTTCTCTCTCCACCCCTGTTTGTGTTTCTTGAAACAATCTCTGGTGCAGGAACTGGTTCCCAGGCAATGTTTTTGATTAGTCAAGCAAATCTTCTTTCTCCCCCCCCTGTTTGTGTTTCTTGAAACAATCTCTGGTGCAGGAACTGGTTCCCAGGCAATGTTTTTGATTAGTCAAGCAAATCTTCTTTCTCCCCCCCCTGTTTGTGTTTCTTGAAACAATCTCTGGTGCAGGAACTGGTTCCCAGGCAATGTTTTTGATTAGTCAAGCAAATCTTCTGGCTAATAAGAGGAGGAAGTATGCTCTATCTGCTAATATCTCGAAAGGGAGTGGCAATTCTGTTAGCTTTCAGTGGTCTCCATTTCCTGTTGAGATGACCGGGGTGTCTACGATAGTTCCATCGCCATCAGGTTTGAAGCTTCTTGTTGTCCGGAATCCGGAAAATGAATCTCCCACCCGTTTTGAGATTTGGAATCAAGGCCAGGTGGAAAAGGAATTCAACATCCCCCAGTCTGTACACGGTTCAGTGTATTGTGATGGATGGTCAGTTACTACAAAAATCTAGCCTTTTCACTGCGGGTGACATCTTTTTAATATTTATGATTTGCTAGGCCTGGCTCGCATATTTTCGAATTTGAAAATTTATTTCTTTTAGTAGTAGACTAGTTAAATAATTTTTACAGCCGAGTAAATAATTTTTATAATTGTTATGATTAAAACAATTAATAGGATTTGCTAGTTTAAAATAAATATAATATATTTATATACAAAGTTTGATATGATGAAATAGATCAACACACCCTATTATAACAACAACAACATCAAAGTTTTAATATTTAAAATTATCATTACTATTATTGTCAAAACAATAAAAATTACTAAATTCCCTCGAGAAAAAAAACTCAAAAAAAAATAACAAAAGAGTAAGTAAGAACAAAAACTAAAATTATTGTTGTTGTTGTTGTTGTTGTTGTTGCATTAATAATGAAAAAACAAAATTAAATCAAAGACTGAAAAAAACAAAAAACTAAAAGAAAGAACAAAGAGAGAAAAAACAGAAATATCAATTTCCAAATTATCACAAACACAAACTAAAATTGAAGAACTAAATCTTTCAAAAAAATATCACCTCAATAAATAAGAAAATAATAAAAATTAAAATTAAAGCTAAGAGCACACATATATAAACATAGACAAAAATATGGATTATTTCAGAAATATAAAAAATAAAGGAATTAAAATAAATATAAGGGCCAAAATGAAAACCAAATATATTATCAATTTCAATCAAAGAACAAAATTGAAAAAATCAAAACCTTTGTACCAATTATATTAAGGGATTTAAAACCAATTCGGAAATTAAAAATATGAGGACCGAATTGAAACCTAAATATATAATCAATTTCAATCAAATGACCCAATTGAAACAAACAAAAAATTATATAACAGAAATCAGGACCATGCAAAACAATTAAAAGTTCAGAGACAGAAATAAAAACACCATAAAATCGGGGGTTTGCCTTGTACTTTAGCATGCAGGAGAAAAAAAAAAAGGAGGAAACAACTTTCAACTGCCCGCCATTACTAAATCGGTCACCGTGGACCATGACCCGTCACACCATCAGGAAGAGGACACGACGGCGCTTTGGGTGAGACGCCAGATGGGCATTTACTGACACAGCACGCCACCGCAAGCGCTGCCCAAAGCGGGCGTGAGGCCTAATATGTCAGTCGCACGTGTCACACGCGTGCACAGTATTTGGCAGATAATAATAAAAAAATATGGTCAATTATCGGAATGCCCCTATAGCCAAATCTTCAATTTTGTTTTATTAGGGGGCAAATTAGTATTTAACAATTTTTAAAAAATGTGAAATTCACGTGGCACTCCTCCCGGCCAGAATTATTTTTCTGTCTTATTAGGGGACATATTAGTATTTAGCTATTTTCAAAAAATATAAAATTCTCGTGGAACCCCTCCTAACAGCAACGTTTTTCTGTCTTTTTCAAAAGATAAAATAGTTATTTTATTGTGCAAATAATCAATAAATCAGTTAACTGAACGAACTAAACTAACCTATAAACAAAATATACTTTTACAATCTATAGTGTTTTCAATCATAATAAGCAGTGAAACACTAACATCTTTTATTTTATTTTATAATAATAACTGTTTGTTTACAAGTGTCACTGCTCACTGCCATCCTCAAGCATCCTGAAATGTGACTCAAGCATCCTGAAATGTGAAAGTTTTTTGATGTCATAGGTTTGAGGGGATATCATGGAACTCAAATGAAACTCTTGTTGCTTATGTTGCCGAGGAAGCCTCGCCCTCCAAGCCTACATTTAATGATTCGGGCTATAAAAAAGGCGGTTCAGCAGAAAAGGACTGTGGTAGTTGGAAAGGTCAGGGGGAATGGGAGGAGGACTGGGGAGAAACCTATGCAGGGAAAAGGCAGCCTGCACTTTTTTTGATCGATATTAACAGGTTTTGTAAGAGGTTTTTGTTGCCATTGATTCAGCTAAACATGATTTTTTGTCAGACATTAAAACCTCAATGTGAACTTTATGCAGCGGACAAGTACTGCCTGTCAAAGGAATTCCAAAGTCCTTGAGCACTGGCCGTGTCGTCTGGGCTCCATCAACCCAAGGCTTGCATCAGTATTTGGTGTTTGTGGGTTGGTCATCAAATCCAAGAAAGCTTGGCATAAAACACTGCTACAACAGGCCATGTGCATTATATGCAGTTAGAGCACCAATTTATGCATCAGAAGCCAGTGATTTTGAGGTCAAGTAGGTTACTTGTTCTCATAAAGCTCTTGTTGTTTTTCCCGTCCCTCTGAGTTGTTAATTAGTTGCTGTCGGAGATTGAATATGCTAACTCTGGTTTATGTAATTTGAATTTCATTGTGATCTTCCAGAGAGAGTCCAAACGAAGATTCACCTGTTCTTAACCTAACTGAGAGCATAAGTAGTGCCTTCTTTCCATCATTCAGGTATGCTATTTGTACAACCACCTTGGTTATGAGCCTTCACATTGACCAGAAACTTTATTTCCTCTCTTTTTCTGTGCGATAAGTGATAACTTCTGCAGTGTGATTTCTCAAGTTTTGAGTACATTTTCAAGACAATCGAGTTGAGGGAGAGTTTATTTCAGGGGAAATGAATTTATCCTGAAGCCCTAGCCCAAAAGAGGCACGATGGTTTTTTAGCTGATATTGCATGTCTCTTTTCCACTTTCCAATTTGACATGACCTTTTTTTCTTTTTGTGTAAAATGATATTACAAGATAAAGGTGACCAGTTAATTTTTGTTAGTTTCCAGCCTCTAGATCCTCTTCACGTCGATGACTTGTACAGGTTATGCACTGGCATTCTAAACTTGTTCCTTCTTTTTTCAACACTATATTCCCTCTTTCTATTCTACGTTAATGGATTCCCCTGAGACTATGTGTTGATATTAAAATTTGCAAGTTCATTTCCCAGATGCCCTTTTAGGTGTCACAGACACTTCGGGTTTAATTTGTTCATCATTTCTTCTCTGTTTAAGTGTGTGAATGATTCCATGCATGTGCTTATGCACTATTTTTTGTTATTTAGTAGGTGATTATATGCTAAATATTTATTTATGATCTGCCTCGCCTTCCTTTTACAAGTATAGCTATTTATCAATGTTTTCCTTTCATCCTTAGAGTGATCAACAATCCTTCAGTTAATTGGAAACCATTGAATATATTAAGTTGTTTAACTTGAAAAAATCCTATACACAATAGTATTGATGTATCTAAAGCTGATTACATGTGAAACATGTCTTCATTATCCAGCCCAGATGGAAGGTTCCTTGTTTTTCTATCTAGAAGCTGTTCTGTAGATTCGGGTGCTCATTCTGCAACAGATTCACTTCACAGAATTGATTGGCCAGTGAATGGACAATTTTCCTCTTCAAAAATCTTTGATGTGGTGAGGAGTTCTCCGTGTCTATCTGTATAATTTACACTTGGTGAATTCCACTGGCATGTATAGAATTTCCGATTTTGTTTGCTATTGCTTCATTCATTTACAAGAAATTATGATGAACTTTGCCTTGTTCATCAACAGCCTTTATATAAGGTCTTGCTTTACTAGAATGTGAATGTAATGATTTAATATAATATGCTTTGCATTTTGTGTTGGGAATAAATTTTGCTTTTAAAATAGCCACTCTTTTATCAAGGAATCATCTCATCTAAAAGCTCAAACTGTTAGGTGAGGCCTCAAGATATAATTTATATTATTCTCTACACGCTCTCTCAAGTGTTGCACATAAGCTCATACTACATTTTGCTTGATTTTTATCCAATAGAATGAAGGTGGTGAGATTTGAATTAGTAACCGCTGGATTAACAAGGTTTTAATACCATGTCGAGGAACCATCTCGTCTGAAAGCCTAAAAGCTTAAGTTCTTAGGTGAGATGGTTCTTTGCAGCTTTTAATATGGAACCATATGGTCTTCTTGTGTACTCTCACATTTTAGAATTTAAAATGAAGGGAAGGAGTATACACTTGATGGGAACCTAGGCTGAATGACAGCCAATCCCCTTTCCCGAGGCTATCCCTGGCAATTTCCTCTATGTATATTTCCCGATGAATGATGCATTTATTAGTAACCACAGATTTGGAAGATTTTCTTTCATGTGTATAATTTGTAACTAACAATTTTCTTCAATAAATCATTGCAGATTCCTATTGTGTGGAGCGCAGAGGATGGTTGTTTCCCAGGGCTTTATTGCTCTTATTTTATTTCTAATCCATGGCTTTCAGATGGATGCACTATGATTGTATCTTCAACATGGGGCAGCAGTCAAGTTATACTTTCTGTGAATGTGTTGAGGTAACTTTAAAAGTCATATAAGTACAGCTTTTCTTATGTGTGCATACCGTCAGAATCTGTTTGTATAGTTGATGCATGGTATGATCATCGAATTACAGTGGGGTTGTATCGCGTATTAGTCCCACAGACTCCAATTTTTCATGGAATCTTCTTACTCTAGATGGAGACAACATTATAGCCGGTAAAGCCAAATGCTGAAAGCTATCAATAACATACCAGGTTAAAGTGAAGAGAATGGAAAATATAATCTTTTTTTCTTCCCCTGTTCCAGTGTATAGTAGTCCAGTAGATGTACCTCAAATCAAGTATGGTTATCTTGTTGATACGGCTGCATGGGATTGGTTAGATGTATCGAGCCCAATATTCAGATGTTCTGCAGAGGTTTGTATTGTTGTCATTTTTAGAACATGAATTTTGTATCATTTATCCGTGAAGTTCTAGTTTTGTGATGATGGTTTCTTCTTGGTACAGGTTAATTCCTTGCTCTCTTCTCGTCAATTCACAATATTGAAGATTCCAGTCAAGGATGTTTCTGATTGCCTGACAAAAGGTATTATACAATATGTTTTTGTATCAAAATTCAGAACACTTTGAAGCATTGACATGGGTCTACTATCAACATGTGTGTGTGTGGTTTTTTTCGGGGGGTGGGGGGGGTGTTTCCAGCATCAGCATATGGAGCCAAACTTTTATAGGGACTTTGTACGTTAAGAATAGGATGACAAACAATGTTCACAAACTTCAATTATCTCTGAATTTTGTTTTTGGTGCTATTGGGAGGTCTTTCCCAATTCATGAATGCGTTGAATCATGATCACAGTAATGAATTTTGCTCGCTTGTACATTTGTTTCTTTCAGGTGCTAGCAAACCTTTCGAAGCTATTTTTGTGTCTCGCCAGTCAAAGAAGAATGATGTTTGTGATCCACTAATAGTTGTACTTCATGGAGGCCCACATGGTGTCTCATTGTCAGGCTTTGCAAAGTCCTATGCGTTTCTGTCTTCACTAGGTTACAGCTTGTTGATTGTAAATTACAGGTGTGTTAAAGTTTTTCCTTTCCCTTTTCTGTTTAAGTTTAATCAGAAACTCAGATTAATGTTAGCCAGATAGAAACCAGGGAATAAATCCGACAGTCTTTCAAATTTTCATGAGTATCTTTGTGTCTCGACAGTCTTTTTTTGTTGTTTGCCAGATTTTCTAACTGAGTCTTTGATCACAGAGGTTCGACAGGGTTTGGCGAGGAAGCTTTGCAATCTCTTCTAGGGAATGTTGGTTCACAGGTACTCGTTCTTATTAAAGTTTCTAGGGAGAGAACAAATTTACTCCCGAAGTGTTATGTCTATCCCAATGGAGCATCACGTTGGATTGTTTTCTGATTTTTTTCTATGACGGGATTCTCTGATGTAGTTTAGGAACAAGAAAGTTACCTGAACTCGATAAGAAATAAATATCCTAATCCTAATAAAATATTACCAAATAACAACAATAAAACAAATCCTAGATTACTATTCCCTGGTTTCCTGTTCTTTTTCCTCGTTTTGGAAAAAAACCATCTTCTCCAAGAAGACATGCAAATATCTACCCATGTATCTCAAACATTTGGGGAGTTTGTGCAAATTCTAACCCGATTGCTTACTACGCATAGGATGTCAATGATGTAATTACAACAGTAGATCATGTGGAGTTTGTGAAAATTCTAACCTTATAGCTTACTATTCACAGGATGTCAATGATGTAATTACAGCAATAGATCATGTTATTGACACGGGTGTTGCTAGCCCCTCCAAAATAGCTGTGATTGGTGGTTCCCATGGTGGCTTTCTCACAACTCATTTAATTGGCCAGGTTTCGCATTTCCAGCTCTCCTTGTGATAGTCAGATGTTATTTGTAGACTGTATTTCGAGATTTTTGTTATTACAGAGACCTCTTTTATAGTGAACATACCTGTATAACTCTTTCTGCAGGCACCAGATAAATTTGTTGCTGCAGCTGTGAGAAATCCTGTCTGTAACCTTGCATCAATGGTTGGCATAACAGACCTCCCTGATTGGTGCTATGCGGAAACCTATGGAGTTGAGGGAAAAACTAAATTTACGGAAGCACCTTCAGTTGAAGACCTGGCGCTCTTTCACAGCAAATCTCCCATATCACACATCTCAAAGGTACTTTCTAGAGAGATTCGTTTTCTATTAGGTGATATGTGATGGTGTCCATTGTCTAATGGATAGGACAGAGGTCTTCAAAACCTTTGATATTGGTTCAAATTCTATTGGACGCAATATTTTTCCACTTTCCAGTATATATATATATTATTTCTTAGTAATTATTTCTATCTTTTGGGACTTAAGACAGAAGCACTGGGAATAGGAATAGGAATAGAATGGTCTAAACCAAATAAAATTTACTGCAAAAAAAATCCTTATGAACACCATTTTATATTGCTTTTACAATGTTGGATGCTATCAACTTTAAGGCAACGGAAAAATCTATTATAGCTAGTTTCAGAAAACACATGAAACGTTTCTGTGCAACTTGCCATGGACAACTGTACTGGATTGGAAATTGTACCTGCATGGATTGCATTGGCACTAGCAAGTTGCATGGAATGCTATACAACATCCAAGCTCAGTTTTTGGAAGTTGTGCAATGCTAAAGCAAACTATATGTAGGGGTTTGATAAAAGCAAAGGTTAAGGAAACAGGAAACCTGAAACTTGCAACTTTTTCACTCTTTCTTGATAAAAGCTTCATCGATATTGAATTTCTTAGTTTGATAACATTTGCAGGTCAAAACACCAATCATTTTTGCTCTAGGTGGCAAGGATCTTCGTGTCCCATTGTCTAATGGCTTGCAAGTAAGTTTCTGTGCCCTCTTCAAGTTCAATTTGGCTGTTTAAAATCTTATTCCAGTGTATGTTTTGAAAAAAAGGCAGCTGGAAGAGTGGTAGACAAGATAAAAATAAATCACAACTAGCTTTTTTTATCAATGACTTGCATAATACGATGGCATTAATGGTTTGATACTTGAAAAATCTGCAGTATGCACGGGCATTAAAAGAGAAAGGCGTTGAGGTCAAAATCCTCATGTTCCCCAATGATGAGCATCCAATTGAAAGGTGAAACATTTACAGGGGCACATTCTAGTGTAAACAGCAGCAACTAAGCTCAAATCTGATTCACTTTCACATAAAGCTGATCCACACTTTTTTTTTTCTGCAGACCCCAATCCGACTATGAAAGCCACCTCAACATTGCAGTATGGTTCAACAAGTACTGTAAATAAGCTTGCATGGCTTGCCAAATGTTGCTAATGCGGTACGAGTCAAAATACAAAAAATAAATCAGTCAGGGACTGAGGAGGAAATCCACCAGTAAACTAATCGATAAAGGGTGGATCATTATCCCACCATGAAAAACAGTCATTCTAAATAGTAGCAAATGATTTACTGTATGCTATTAGAAAGTTTATGAGCCCTTTAAGCACTGCTGTGCACAAGCAATATGCTATCAAGTCGAGTCGCTACTCTATCCTCTGTTTTGAATAAAATTCCAGTGCTGGGAATGTGATTTTTGTGTTTTTTGGAAGCATGACAATTAACGAGACCCGGTGTAAGAAATTAAAAGGCTCTCTCAACTGCAAGGGATGATTATGGTCAAACTATCTAAAAATTACTATGATTATGTCTTTTTTTGCACTGCGTTTCAAATATATTTTTGAAAAAAATGATTTCTATTTTATTTTATTTTTTAAATTAAATTTTAAGGTTGTTGACAAGCTTAAAGCTACTAAGAAAAATGATTATCAGAATGGTTTGCAGGCATGGATGCTAGGTCCCCTCACTGTATCTGACTTAGATGATGATTATGATGAGTAAACTGAGGTCGTAGTTAAGATCTGTAGTCCTATTTCTCTTGCTTTTAGGGTAGCAGAAGTTGCATGTCGCTGTAATTTGTAATGGATAGGATCAGCAAAGGTGTAGAGTCAAATGTTCAACGTTCAATCTGAGTTCAGTGACACCGAGAATAATATGAATCATATTCTGGAGCCTCACCTAGTAGCTTAAGTTTTTAGGTGAGATGGTTCCTTAACATGGTATCAAAACCTTGTTGACCCAGCAGTCACGAGTTCGAATCTCACCACTCTCATTCTATTTGATAAAAATCAAGCACAAGGTAATGTGGGTCTGTGCAAGTTTCAAGCCTAAATGGCTTTCACTTGAGGGGATGTGTTAGAGAATAATATGAATTATATTCTGGGGTCTCATCTAATAGCTTAAGCTTTTAGATGGTTTTTTAACACCTCATAAGAGCGAATTTCTTCAAGTCAGGGCCTGTGACCTCATCTGGTTCTCTACTCAACTGACCCTTCCTCCTTCGATAAGCTGCCTTCGATATCATTTTTCAAACAATGAAATGCTTTTATTGGTTACAGCAGTTGAAATTCATCAGCTGGGATCAATGAACCTCAGTCGTAACCTTATCGAAGGTGTTGAAAAATTCTTTTTTTAATATCAGCCGTGACACCGAAAAATAAAGTATTTTTTTCCATAAAAATCTTCTAAATATGCCAGCCAAAGTTTGAAAACAAGATCAAACGTGTTGCCACAAATTTCTGGTGGCTCACACCATCAGGGTGTTCCGGAGAGAACAAAACTTTTGATTCTAAGCTCGTTTCATTGGATCACACCTTCTGGATAGATAACAGATCGTCATTGTTGAGCTCATCTGAGTTGGCTCCTTTGGTTCCCAGCTTCCAATTGCGCACTTAACTTTCTCCATTAAAAATGCATGAAATTTGGTGAGGAGGAAAAGAGAATCTCCAAGATGAATCCAACACAAAAAAAAAAAAAAAAAAAAAAAAAAAAAAAAAAAACAGTTATTTACTCTCTTTCTTTCTCAAATGGCAAGCAATTTTGGATACAGTTCTCTCTCGTTTCTGGAGCTGGATAAAAGTCTAAAATCTGAATATTGTTAAAATTAAACAGATCCAGAATACGAGTTCATACAAACTAAATTTTAAAAGTAAATTCTGAAACACTCCCATATCTCTGAAAAAGATTCTGTATTACAAAACCGTTTGATCATTCAGTTTTACATCTAGGACAATTCATGCTCATGATCAACAACTGCTGTTGTTGACAAAAAAAACAATGCAGATCAACATCATAGTTTCTGTCAACAAACATCTGCATAAATTCTTAACAATCCTTTTAATTTGACATCCGCATAGCTTAGAGAAACTGTCAGAGTTCTAGTGTTTATTCTCAAATGATTCCTTTTTTTGACTTCATTTCTACTTAAACATCTTCATTTTCAGTCAGCAGAAGGAAAAACCAAAAAGAAATCTTCAGTTTCCGCTACCGTTTCATGCAGGGAATTAATCATAATTGTCCCTGGATGTTGACCTTGAAATGTTAATTATTGCCAAGAACACAAGATTGTTAGATATATTATATACTGCATAAACTTGAATATATAGTTAAGAATCATTCCCACAAGTTAATGCCAGTCAAATTAAGCCATATTCAGATTCCCACTCACTGTTTTCTTCTAAAAGATACACAACAATTGTATTGAATAGAAAAGCTGAAAACTTTCAGACTTTACACTAATAAAGTACATCATAACTTAATGAATACAATACCGCTCATATCATGCGGAACCATATAATAGAATCCATCGCCATTATTTGCTAACTTGACTCTTGATAGAACTCTCCAGAACGCAATAACTTTATACTTTGGCAGGTGTGAAGCAACCGAGGAGATGATAGCTCTCTCTATTCTAGCTGGGGTAGATGATAATTGACGAGTATTGCAATGGATTAATGACTAACCAGCAATCAGTGGTATCTACAGCCAGTAATCTCCAGTCTCAACAAACCAGAACCAAAAGCTGACAATGCTGTAAGCCGAAAAGAAACTTAGAACTGAAATTAGAGGTGACGCAATGCGACCAGTGATGAAATATCAGGCAGATTCTAAATAGTTTCTGAATAAAAAAAATCTTGCACTTGCTTATTTTCCACATCTTGGTGTGAAGGTTTTGAGTCATGCCGAATCGAAGAAAAGAAGTTTAGATCAGAAAGTAACAGGGCAAACAAAGAGATTTTAATTATTCCATCTTAATTGAAATCAACACATTTACAAGTTAACTAGCTTAAACCGAGAGATTTAAGATCCCAAACCAAGCTAACACAAGTAAATAGTGAAAAATATACTACAACCGAACACATTCTTTCCTGAACAAAGATCAGCTCAGGTTCTCCATCCCCGATTAGAGCAGTAACCAAATATGCATCCATCCGAGAACAAGTAATCAGGCTAACTTTGTTACGGACATTCTCGAACCTTCTCAAACTGATCCATTGAAGGACAACATGAACCTCTATTCACGTGACATCATTATGCCATTGAAGCACAACATCCTCAAGCCCATCTTTCAGTTCTCCCCAATGAACCTCCTCGAATTCGACCCCACCACCCTCCACCAACTGAACTTCCACCACCAACAGCTTCTCCGCTATTTCGAACACCTCAAACAACACTCCCACCCTCCCTTTCCCCAACCCAATAGCACTCCCGCCCTTTCCTTCCTCTGCTCTATACCCCAGTCTCCCTCCAACCTCTCTAACTCTCTCTGTAACTCTTTCCACCGTTTCACTTGATGTAAATCTTCTCTCTTTCCGATTCTTAACCTCAAATAGCCGTGACAAATCCAACCCCGAAGATAGAGATATTATATCAAACGCTGTAATGCTAGAAACCGCACTCTTTTGATCCAATTTACAATATTTTTTATAATCCAGCTCGAACACACTACTTTGAGTTGGCAATTCAAACTTCTTCAAAAACCAAGAATGCTTCATTAAAGCTTCTATGCTCATTCTTGTATTAGGATTTGGGTCTAGAAGCTGGTTTATAATCGATTTAACCGGCTTTGGTATACAAGAAGGCACTTGATATTCTCCTTTATGAGCTCTCTTATACATGAATGCAAGATTACTGTCATCAAAAGGCAAATAAGCCGACAACAAAAGGAACAAAATGACTCCACAAGACCAAGCATCCGCTTTAGCTCCGTCATAGCCCTGCCGCGACATAACTTCGGGTGCCGTGAAAGCTGGAGTCCCACAAGCCGTGTGAAGCAAAAAACCACCATCACCACCACCATTCTTCAAAGCCGAGAGTCCAAAATCAGATATTTTTAAATTACCTTTACCGTCAAGGAGTAAATTATGAGGCTTGATATCGCGGTGAGAGACGCCATTTTGGTGGCAGAAGTGGAGGGCAGACACAAGTTGTTGAAAGTAACGACGTGCTGCTGATTCTTTGAGTTTCCCAAACTTACGGATCTTAGAGTAAAGATCACCTCCCAAGGCAAGTTCCATGACGAGGTAGATTTTGGTTTTTGTTGCCATAACTTCGTGGATTTTGAGAATGGTTGGGTGGTGTTGCAGGCGGTGCATGGCTAAAATCTCGGAGATGATGCGAGGTTCCATGGTAGCATCGGTTTTAGTTTTGTCTATGATTTTGATCGCAACCAGTTGTGTCTTGTCGGATAAAGAGCGGGCTTCGTAGACTTTTGCAAAGCTACCACGGCCTAGTAATCGGCCTAATTCGTATTTGTTGAGAAGCGTGGTCGGTATCGAGGTGGTCCTTTGTAGTGTTGATGGTGGCGGGGTTTGTTGGGGCGGTGGCTCCATGCTCATGGATTGTGGAGGGTAGGAGTTGGTGGGGAGGAGGTTAGCAAGCAACCCAAGAGAGCCTGCAAGGTATAGGTTTATAATGGTGGGAACTGGGAAGGGCTGCTTTTATAAGTGGGTGTGCGTGTGCCGGCTGGAGTTGTCGGTTTCCTTTACTCAGGTGTCTTCTAAATTTTGATATTTTTAATTTCCCTTATTTTTGTTGTTTTCCATATCTCCACTACTTGCCTATCTTTTTTAATGTTAATATAGCACGAAAAAAAAAAACACTTGGAGGCATAGTGCAAAATAGGATTTTATATACTTGCCTTATTTTATTAATAAATAATAAATAAGATTTACTAGTAAATTGTCCGCACTACGTTATGAACAGAGCAAATAATTTTTATAACAGTAACATTGAAGCCTTAACATCTAAAATTATCATCACTATTACTTTCCAAACAATAAAAATTATCAAACAATCCCGAGAAAAAAAACACAAAAAAATTAACGAAAAAGCAAGCAAGAACAAAGAGTAAAATTATTATTATTAATAATATTATTATTGCGTTAATAATGAAAAAAAAATCAAATACTAAAAAAAAACTAAAAACATTAACAAACGAGCAAATAAAAAATAAAATAAATGATAAAACAAAAATAAAAATTATTAGATGGAAAAAAATCATTTGACTTGAAAATTAAAAAAATTGACCGCACTACGTTGCGGGTTGAGCAAATAATTTTTATAATTGTTGGGATTAAAGAAATTAATAGGATTTGCTGGTTCAAAATTAAAATATAATATCCATATATACAAAGTTTAATATAATAAAATAGATCAACACACCCTATTATAACAATAGCAATATCGAAGTCTTAACATCTAAAATTATCATTGTTCTTACTGTCAAAACAATAAAAATTATCAAATTATCCCAAGAGAAAATAACTCAAAAACATTAACAAAAGAGTAAACAATAAAAAAACTAAAATTACTACTACTACTACTACTACTACTACTATTATTGTGTTAATAATGGAAAAAAACAAAAATAAATGAAAGACTAAAAAAATCCTAAAAACTTTAACAAAAGATCAAACAAAAAAAAATTATCAGGTGAAAAATATTCATTTGACTTGAAAATAACAATAAGAAGAAAAAACGAATAAATAAAATAAAAGAAAACAAAGGGAGAAAAAAAAAACAGAAATATCACTTTTCAAATGATCATAGACACAAAATAAAATTTAAGAATTAATTTTTTTTAAAAAATACCACCTCAACAAATAAGAAAATAACAAAAATTAAAAACCAAAGCCAAGAGCACACTTATAAATACATGGATAAAAATAGGGACTATTCTAGAATTATAAAACAAAATAAAGGGATTGAAATCAAAAATTAAAAGTATAAGGGCCAAAATGAATATCAAATATATTATAGATTTCAATCCAAGGATAAAATTGAAAAAATCAAAACCTCTGTACTGAATATATTAAAGTATTTAAACTCAATCCAGAAATTAAAATAATGAGGACCAAAGTGAAACCTTAATATATAATTAATTCCAATCGAAGGACTCAATTGAAGTAAATCAAAACTTATATAACATAAATCAGGGTCATATACAAAATTAAAAGTACAAGGACTGAAGTGAAACATTAATAAAATTGGGGGTCTCTCCTGCATTTTAGCGTGTAGGAGAGAAAAAACAGGAAACAAATCTTTAACAGGCCATCGTCGCGTCTACGAATACCGTTGGCTGCAAAGTTGTAAAATCCGTTCCTGGCGCCGTTCCGGTTTTTTGATTGGAACGGAACATTCCGGTTTCGGTGCATTCCGGTGTGCCGTTCCGGTTTTGTACTGTTCATATATAATTAATTATATATATATGAAAAAAAATATTAATTTAACAAATATAATTAAAATTCAAGATAAATTAACTTTAAATTATACAATACAAACACAAAATCAAACAAACATAATCTCAAAATTAGAAACATCTCTAAAATTCCAACAATAAAATTATTTTTTTAAAAATAAAAAATAAAAAATGAATTTAATTATAATTAAAAGATCCAGAATATTTGAAATTTAAGCTACTTATTGTATGTTTTTCAAGTAATTCTATGTTTTTTTATGGTTGTTGTATTTGAATTTGAATTTTGAAATTAATTAATGTTACTTATTGTTTTTAATGTTAGAAAAACTTAAAAAAACAAAATGAACACATTAAGAAATAATCAATAAGCTCAAACATAATTAATTAAAATACATTCCATTACAAATAATTCAATCAAATTAATTACAAATTAATACCCCTATTTTTTATGTTAACTATTATTATATAATAATTAATAATTAATTATTATATAATAATTAATAATTAATTATTATATAATAATTAGTATAAAAACCAATAATTAGTATAAAATATTAAAATCCAGCCCACCCCGTTTGTACTTTGTCCCCTTCATTTCAATACATAAAAGTATAAATTATAAAACCCTACCCATCCTTTCTTCTTCTCTAGCCGCCGCCAAACCCTACCCATCCTTTCTTCTTCGTCCTCATCTTCCTCTTCCTCGTCCTCATCTTCCTCTTCACTTCCATCACTTGTATCCACATCGTCTTCTTCCTCATCTTTATCAGATTCTTCATCCTCACGGACAATTTCTTCCATGGTAAAATCAGGAGGAGGAGGAGGAGGAGGAGAGGGAGAAGAGGGTCTTTGTCTTTTTGGCCTTGGAAAGCTTGGCCCTTCTTCATCTTCGAGTGAGAATTTTGCCATCTCTCTCTGCAAAGTTGAGGTTTAAGAAACGAAATTGATTTGGGAATTGTGGAATCGGGGGTCGTTTCTGTGTGTTTTGTAAGGGGACATGAAACGGCGTCGTTTTGATGGACCCGGAACGGAACCGAGGCGTTCCGGCCGGAATTTCCGGATCGGACCAGAATTAAAACCGGGACAAAAACGTCGCCGTTTTGTCCCGGTTTTATGAATGGAACGGCACGTTCCGGCCGGAACGGAACGGATTTCACAGCTTTGGTTGGCTGAAACGCGCCACGCCGGGAGGAAGACCACAGGGAGACGCATCGACGGAGATGCCGGTAGACCATTTCCGGTGACCTGAAAAGGCCTCACGCGCCCCCATAAGAGGGCGTGAGGCGGAATATTGTAGGTCGCGTGTTCCACACGCGTAGACAGTATTCCACGAAAAAGAATAAAAAATTAAGGTCAATTATCTGTCTGCCCTTGTGCCTAAGTCATCAATTGTCTTATTAGGGGCTATATTCGTATTTAGCCATTTTCAAAAAATGTGAAATTCTCGTGGCACCCCTCCCGCCCAGAACGCATTTTTGTCTTTTTCAAGGGCTATAATTGTTACTGCACTGTGCAAAGAAATATAAAAAAATCAAAAAATATGGCGGACCGAACTGGACCGAAATGGTGCAATTACCGTGTAGCCCTTCCGCCCAGAATCTGTGTTTTGTCTTTTTCGGGGGACAAGACCATTATTGCACCGGACAAAGAGAAAAAAATCACTGAATCGGCGACCCGAACCGAACCGAATCGACCCAAAAAATTGAGCAATAATATTGTAATTCACAGTGATTTGTCTCACAATGCACATTAACTCGCTCATGACATCACAATCTCTTTTAGTGTATTTGATAATATATATATATATATATATATATATATATATATATATATATATATATATATATATATATATATATATATATTGGCAAATCTAGATTGAAAATCCATCCAAACTTAAGATGTGTATACACACACACACACATTGATATAATACACATGTAAATATAAAGCATTTATACTTTTATCATTAATATATAATACACATGAAAATATATAGCAATTAATATACATTACTATTTTATTATAAGTTTAATAATAAATAATAGTAGGATAATAAAAAATCTGAAACTCAATTGATATAATATTGATAGCTAAACTTTTTAATTATCATGTGGGGTATAAATATAGAAAAAAATAAACTTGATTGATATAAATATTGACAGCCCATCCTGTTTTTTATAATAATTTTCAAGTGTGGAGTTTTATTAAGTAGTAAAACTAAGTTTGCTATACAAATATTGTATCTTTAATAATATAGCAAAATTCAATGAGAAAAATTCAGTACTATACTAGTGTTACAATTGAACGAGTCTTTTTTTATCATAAGAATGAATCGCTTGAAGCATTTTGTTGATTAGCAACGTTGTCATGCATTGATATTTTTGTATTTGAAAAGTATTTTTTATATAAATTATCTTTTATTTCTCGTAGTTATGTTTTTGATGAAATTCAAATATATATATATATATATATAATCTTTTTTTCTAATAATATTTGTTTATAGTCATGGATGGAATGTTGATGGAATTCCAAGAATTTCTTTTAACAATAATAACAATAAGTTGTGGTTTTTGTATTATCATGTTATTTTGGTCGTCCTCAAGAGGTGTGACGTGGTAATAAAGAGTTCGAGATCTGCATAACAGGTCTTGAGTTTGAGTAAGGACGTGCACTTCTTGTAAAAGCCCTGGACAACCGAGGTTTTATTTACTCACGTGGGCTCGCAAAGTGCACTCTCCAGGAGGTGTAGTTTCTTCGAATCCAATTTTTTTTATTATTCTGATCATTCAGGGTGGGGTGGGGTGATAAAGAATTTGAGATTTGTCTTATAAATTTTGAATTCAAACTAAAACATGGTTAGATTATAAAAGTTTAAAATAGTTAGTATTTTAATCGCTGTAATGTAAAATATAGTTTATAAAAGATGAGATTTGATAGCATAAAAAATGTTATTATGATCAAACTCAATTGTTGTACATATTCATGGAATGATAAGTAGATGTTGATATATATATATATAAAAAGAACATGCATATTCTATTATAAAGTGAAAGGGTACTGCAATTGAAAGGTACCTCGCCACTATGATTCAATTAATGAATATTAGACGCTAAAAGTTAATTGCCGACGCTTATCATGCTTAAAATAACCTGTCATCTCACTGTAGGAGAAGACGAGTCCAGCTAGCCAATGCTCAGCTTCACACCAATCGAGTATTAAATTTTCTCGAGCCTCTCTCTCCGTCCTTTTTTCCCCTCCGAATCGCGTGAATGGTCAAAGCATCCAATCACCAGCAAGATTTTAACTGGCCGTCGCTAACAAAACATCAATCTGACGATATTATTTATTTCAATGGAGTGGAGTTCCCTTTACGTGCAACTTGCCTGCAGTCTTACTATATAATAATAATTAGCAAATATATTATCTGATTTCACGAGCCATACAGGGCAGCCCTTTCAGATGCATGCAGGTGGGTTCGCCGTGTTTGGTCGCGTGGGCTAGGAGGTCACCCTCCAGCTATGTTCTTTTGGAAGCTGCTGGCGCCATTTCAATGTTGCGTTGGACGGTTGTTAACGTGCCACATGGCAAAACTCATGACCTGTGTGTTTTTGGGTCGAGGTCGGGGGCCGGGAGTCAAAAATACGAGCCCACACAAGCGAGCTAGAAACTAATTTAACTAGAAATTATTATTATTATATTAATAATTGTTATTATTATTAACCTAAACAAACCAAACACGCGTCAACAATCCTACGAATTATCAAAATCATTTTTTATTTTATTTTATTTTATTTTATTTTTTCTTTTTGAATGAATGGTGATTGGAATAAGATGCCCTTTACTTGTCACCACAGCCACCTGAACGCTCTTCTAGATGCTTCATTCAAAGAGATTTTTTGGGCTTTCAAAACTTATATTAAAAAAGAAAGCTAAACCGCGTCCTTTAAATACTTTAGAAATATATTTAGAGTTCTGGAATATAATAGTGTAATTATTATTTTGAATTTAGTGCATTGAAATTTAATTCTTAATCGGAGGGGTATTTTCAATTTTTTCTAGTATCAGTTGTTATTATCTTATTATTGAATGGTGTTTTTGTCTTTTCTAATTTTTTTCAGTAAAACAAATAATTTACACTTGAAAGCAGACAACAAAACAAAAAAATGATCAAAGGTATTTTTGATTTTATGAACTGACTATAAATAATAAATTCACTTATTTACTCTCAGATGGGACAAAAACTATGCGTTGACGGTGAGAGCATATTTGATTTTTTATGTTTGGATGAACAATAGAACTACTAAAATACACTAAGAAAGATAAAAGTATGGAACTGAGAAAAAGACAAAAAATTTAAAAATAAATATATATATTATTTTAAATAATAAATATTTTGAAAAACAAAAACAACTAAAATATTAAAAACTATCTAAAGTAACCCCAACAAGTGAAAGTGAAAATGGAAAGTTTCAGTAGCATTAGATGAGTTTTTCTCAATATAAACTGAGATAAAAATAATAATGTTTTTTTTTTAATTGATATGAAATATATTAATTATTTTGATCAAAACAAAACGATATTGATAACTATGTTTCTCAACGCCATTCAAGTGATGTAAATCCCAAACTAATAAGAATCGAAATACAAAACGCTGAACTCAATGAAAAATAAAATAAAACGTTGAAGGAACTAATCATCCGTTAATAAGTACCCCCGAACTTGCCTTGTATTAAATAAATAATTATTCCTAAGAAATAAAAATAAAAATTAAAATATAATTTTCTTTGTCACTATGCTATAGTCCGAAATGAGAACATGATACCTGTGGTATCTTATTCATGGAACCAGTATTTCTGAGGTGTCGCGTGGCTCTTATTTGTCACTTGTTTTATCTATGATCTATTTATCATTATGTTTCAAAAATATTTTGAAAAAATTAAATTTAAAATTTTATTTAAATTATTTTTTTATGTTATTTTCATATGCTGTGTCAAAAATAATTTTTTTTTAAAATATTATTTTAATATATTTTTAAACAAATATATTTTTAAAAACAATATTAATCAGACTCCAAACACGCATTATATCTTTAATTTATCACGATTAAAATAATACAGAAAAAATGATAATTGAAGGGCGGGGGTTATAATTGAAGCTGGAATGAACCACCACCCTCCCTTGATTATATTCATGTTCTGATTCCAAGTATTCAATCTGATTTATAAGTTGTTTTAAATCGTTATAACCATTATTTTTAAAATATTTTTTTTGATTAGAAATTTATTAAAGTAATATTTTTAATTTTTAAAATTTATGTACTGTTTGTAAATATTGTATTTACTTAGCGATTGTCATTTAAAAGTTGTTTTAAAAAAAAAAAATTATTTTTTAAATTAATTCTTTCAATATTCTTAAATCATTTAAATAATAAAAAAATAATTTAATACATTTCTAAATAAAAAACACTTAAAAAATAGCTTCATCTATGTAGTTAACCCGGCTTGCAACTGGCAACTCTTCATCTTATTAAGCTGTTTTTTCTTTCAAATCAGCAAAAATAAATAAATAAATAAAATAAGTGTCTGCATTCGTACACAGATCCATCGACCTAAAGGGTTGTTAGCCCAGAAAAATATCCTCATTGGAATGTACGGGGTATCTTTAGTTGATTCTCTTATTATATTATAAGGGAAGTTTCAGTGCAAGAAAGCTTTATATTATTATCAAGGCTATATTTTTGCAGAAAATAATTACGGTATATATCCATCTCAAGCTATTTAAATTTTATTTTACAATACGTTTTAAAAATATTTAAAAAATATATATTTATTTTTTATTTAAATAAAAAATTAATTTTTTTAAATCATTTTTATATATTGATGTTAAAAATATTTTTTTTTAAATACATCATTTTAATATATTTTTAAATAAAAAATATTTTTAAAAATAATTTTAACCACAATTTCAAAGAGATAATTACAAAAACATTTATTAGCTTTTGATAATTAGAAAAAGAAAAAAACATGGAAGCATGTATACATAAGGAAACTAATGTCACCATATCGACGTGCCTCTGTAATAGGATATACCGATTACCGATTATTATAAATATTTAAAACGAACCAACAAATTTACTGGGTTTTTGACCGCGAGTGAATCTGAAAAGATAATTTTAAAAAAGGAGAAAAAAATGTTATTTAGCTAGTAACCATTCCATGAAGGGTCAATTAGCTAGCGTGAGAATAATCAATTGATGATTAGAGGTGTTAAATTATTGGTGGGTGGAGACTGGATGTATCGGCTCCCTTTCTTTTAAGTGTTTTTTAATCGGATATTTCTCTTCAAAATATATTGACAAAAGATCATTTTATATTTTATACAATTGTTTTTATTTTAGCCCTTTTCAAAGCATGGGATGATTTGGACCCATTGTCCACGTGGACCAACAGTAACCCCTCATTAGATGCTAACGAGCCTCGCTGAACAATTATCGAGGAGAATTAGATTTGCATGCCAGTATCATTTTTTTTCAGGCACAGCATAGAAAAGTAAAGGTGTTATTGACATGCACAGGAGATAAAATAATAGATTTGAAACAAACGGACAGGAGCTCTGGTTTGGACGGCGTAAGGAGTGGATCCACAGATTTCTGGCACCAGTAGTTTTAGAATAGGTGATTCAACTACGTCGTCATTGACATTGTTCTATCAGTTGCTTGTTAAAATATTTTTACTTAAATTAATGTTTTTTATATTTATATATTAAAATAATTTTTAAAAAAAACCACTACAGCCTCGAATAGCAAGTATTTCTTTAATAATATAATTAACGATATATTCAGTCCTTGTTACTCCCTCTCTATCTCTACAAATTTCTTAATCCCTCTATTTGATATGTTTGCTGGTCGAAACTGACCGAATAATTTCATTTGGTGGCTGTCCTATGATACTTTACAGAGAATCGAGACTGGGGTTTCGGCCAAGTCCAGCCCATACTTGGCCCATTTTCACATGAAATGAGCGAGCGAAGCCACTTGCACTCTCTAATCCTTTCACGTATCCCCGCTGCTCTTTCTTTCATTCATCTATTTTCTCTAAACCCTTTATCGACTCTCTCCCATCTCATCTCATCCCAGAGACCCAACTTTTTGTTATGTCAATGATTCAGATGGATCATCATCACTGAGAGAAAAGAAAAACGTCGTCGTTGGGGACGTCAAAGGGGATTTTGTTGACCAAATCCTTTCACGAGCATGGCTATCTGTCTTCAGTATTTGTCTAAGTTGCGGGCTCTGTTTTTTCTGAAATGTAATTTTGATCAATTATTTTAATCGTCATATTTTGTGTTTCTTTTATGTGAAGCGTTCAGACATGGCGTTCCCATCAAATACAGCAAGACCGCCATCACCAGAAGAAAAGAGGGAAAGGGCTCGAGCACTGGGTTGCATCCATTGATGCTAACTGTGAGTCACCATCGTAGCCTCAGTTGTGTTTATTTTTGTTTTGTACGGACAACATATCTGTAATATACAGCTGCGTGCGTTGTGGATTTTGTTTCAGTAACTAGATAATCTAGGTGTTAGTTGAATACTGTCGTGCTTTGTGCCAGCTCTGTCTTTGTTTTTCTTTTGTGTTTTACTAGTTAGATTGTCCGCCTTGAGTAAATAAATTTTATAATTGTTGAGATTGAAATAATTGATAGGTTTTCCTAGTTCAAAAATAAAATATAATATATATACATGCAAAGTTTGATATAATGAAACACATAAACACACTTTATTATAACAACAGCAACATAAAAGTTTTAATATCTAAAAATATCATTACTATTACAGCTAAATCAATAAAAGTTATTAACAACCCTCAGGGAAAAAAACTCAAAAACAATAACAAAAGAGGAAGCAAGAAAAAAAAACCTACAATTATTCTTCCCAACAAAAAATCACTTGACTTGAAAATAAAAATAAAAAAACTAAAAGAAAGAACAAAGAGAAAAAAAAATCAATTTTCAAATAATTACATACACAAACAAAAATTAAAGAACTAAATCTTTCAAAAAAAAAAATCATCTCAATAAATAAGAAAATAATAAAAACTAAAAACTAAAGCTAAGAGTACACATATATAAACATGGACAAAAATAGAGACTATTTCATAAATATAAAAAAATAAAAGAGTTAAAATAAAAAATTAAAAGTATAAGGAATGAAATGAAAACCAAATATATTATCAATTTCAATCAAAAAACAAAATTGAAAAAATCAAAACCTCTGTACCAAATGTATTAAGGGATTTAAAACCAATCCAAAAATTAAAAGAATAAGGACCGAATTAAAACCTAAATATATAATCAATTTCAATTGAAGGACCCAATTGAAAAAAAATATAACTTATATAATAGAAATTAGGATCATGCAAAACAATTAAAAGATAAGGGACTAAAATAAAAACACCATAAAACCGGGGGGCCTGCCCTATACTTTAGCATGCAAGAGAGAGAAAAGGGGAAAGAAACGTTCAACCGACCACCGTCACGAATCCGGCCATCGTGGGCCACGTCGCGCCCCACTAAGAGGAAGAGTACATGGCAGCGCATCGGGTGAGACGCCAAATGGATATTTTCTGCCAGCGGATGATGTCGCGCGCGCCGCCTGAAACAGGCGTGAGGTCGAATAATGTCAGCGCGTGTTCCACACGCGCGCACAGTATTCGGCAGAAAATAAAAACAAAAATTGGTAAATTACCAGAACACGTCTACAACCAACTCTTCAATCCTGTCTTATTGGGAGGCAGATTAGTAATTAACCATTTTAAAAAAATATGAAATTCTCGTGGCACCCCTTCCAGCCAGTGTAGTTTTTTTTGTCTTTTTCAATGGATAGAATGATTATTTTACTATGCAAATAAATATAAACAAATGAATAAACCGGTGACCCGACCAAACCGAACTGACCCGAAAAAACATTATTACAATCCACAGTATTTTCACTCACATGGTACAGTGAAATATTGATCTCTTTTAGTTTATTTTATAATAATTATATCTATACTTCGTAATGTTGGACACCCATATCCACATAGATTGAGGCACTCCTGCATGCTGCGTCGACCCTTTTGTTTATTATCTCAAATTTTAAGGTAGTAGCGGAGGAAATTCATCCTCTACTTCTAAACAGAATCTAGAAGAAGCAATTATGTGTGTCAGGGACGTAACTCGCAAGCATCTTATTTTGATGGAGAAGTTAAAGGATCTTAATTCTCAGAAAGAATTATGGGCAATTGTAGAGACTTAATGATATTGACGTGCTTTAATTATGAGTTGGTTAATTGGTGATCTTCTAATCAGGATTAAGTTATTGCAGAGACTTAATGCTGGCAATTCCACAGGTCCCAAATTTGACCGCCTCCAACCTGTTCTGGGCCATAGCGTTAACCTAGGCCCATCACAGTCCAGGTCCATGTTAGAGTAAAGAGGGTGCGGACTTTCTCGTATTTTTTCCCGGTAAAATCTGGGGTAAAAAATATCAATACTCGAAGTTAGGGGTTATGTACATTAAAGGGGTTAAAGCTAGAGGTACCTTTCAGTCTCCTGGTTTTCTAGCCTGCAATAAAAAGATAAGTTGTAAGAGAAATGTAAAACCTTGACTTTTGATCTTGATTTAAACCTTATCCTAAGTTCCTAACCACCTCAAAACCTGTAAGAATATTTTCTTATACCTTTTTAGAGCATAGACTAAATGATTTTTTTTGTTTATAATCTTGACTTAGATGTGCTCGGCGTTGCTAAGATTCTGGATGAATACATCCATGGTAGGACCTGAAATAAAAACCATACCCTTTCATCGAGAGAATCATGATGAAGAAGATTCACAGTCAACGGTAGGAGAGAGTTTGAAGGTTTTTGCCACCTAATAAAAATAAATAAGATGTGGGGGGGTTTCGTGCATGGTGTATTTCTTGCCCACCGAACGGGTACTTGCGTGCATGCAGGGTTATAAATACGCTAGAAAGGTGTTAATATCAAAGGTTGGTGGTGGGTACTGTTTGGTTGGAAGTTCAATCTTTTAAAGCAGAGGTTTTGCTGGAAAAATGCCTCCATCCTGGACACGCCATTTCAAGAGAGAAACGCGGGCGGCTACCTGGTCAAAGGGCAGCTGTGTGAACTCGACTGCTCAAATTCAATGCCGACGTAGCACCTTCCTTCGCACGGTGATTTTTGTTTTGTTTTAAATGAGTAATATTTTAGTATTTTAATATATTTTTAAATAAAAGCACGTTAATAAATCTAATCAAACTTATAAACCGCACTTAATTGAATCACTCTTACGTTTGTACTAACAAACGTAAAACGTTTTAAAGTGTAATAAAACAAACACGTCTTACAACCTGTCATTCCGAAACCTATATCGCTAGATTATGGCTCAATATTTTTCCTTTTTAATCAAGGTTATGTTTTGTCTGGACTAGAAACACAAATAAGATTAAAATTAAAATTAAAATTAAAATTAAAATAAGAAAATAATTGTTGCTACAAAAAAAAAGTGTAACTAAGATTTTCAAGACTTAAAGAAATAAAATATACACGGATTCACTAATGTAATGAAAAAAGTGAAACTTTAAATCATGTGTGGAGATCCCACAATAATTTCTCAAAGACAAAAGCAAACTTTATTCTAATAAATTTCATTTTAGGCATGATCCAGGTTGCATGTGTGGTTGGATTGGACCCACGCCGAATAAAGAAGAGCCTTAAATAGAGAGGGTAAGCGCCATATCTGAAATGGTCGCTTCTGGCTGGGAGATGGGGAATTGAAGTCCATGTTCTTCGGACAACAGCTCACCGCTCAAATTCAACGCGCTAGCTAGCTAGCCAGGCAAGGTTCGTAACTCCGTGCTGCAGGTAATTATGACTCCCCACTGGGCTTCGTGTCGGGCCCACTATGCTACCTCTGTGTGCCAGAAATAGACCGGACATCTGTGAAAAAAACAAAACTCTGAGTTTTGTTTTGTATTGAAAACAAGGTTTTCACCGTTTTGCTTTTTTATTTATATATTTTTATTGAAATGTAATGTTATGTTTTTGGAGTGTTTTATGATGGTACTATATATATAAAATTAAATATATTAATTTTAAAAAAATAATAATATGGGGGAGAAAACCATACTCGCTCTGAGTTTTGTTTTGAAAACACGGTTTTCACTGTTTTGCTTCTTCTTTTTTTTTTTTTTATTGAAATGTAATGCTTTAGTTTTGGAGTGTTTTAACGTGCTATATTTTGGGATTGTAATATATATATATATATATATATTAAAAAAAATTAGTACAAATTTAAAAATAAAATTATTTAGAATTGTATAATTTAATCGAAAAAAAAACACAATAAAATGATTTTTCTGAATAAAATTATGAACATGTATAATATTATAAGAATGTCATCATCTATATCGTAAGATTATTACACTCTCTAGTTGCTCTGAAATTTTAACATAATATACATAAACATGTGAAAAGTTTCCTCATAAAATTTCATCCCAATCTAACGGTCAGATTTAAGAGATATGATTGATATTGTAAAATTACTCATTATTTCAAAAAAATACTAATTGGACGAAACAGAACGTGCGGAACGAAACCGAGATGTTTCGGCCAGTATTTGGCTAAAAAATCCAGAATGGGCTGAAATTTAAACCGGGGTAAAAACGATGCTGTTTTATCTCATTTTTTTAATTGGTATAAAATATTTTGACTAAAACAAAATGAAACTGACAACCCTAATTGAAACCTCACAACTAATTATTAATGGTTTGCTTTCAATCGAAATTAGGAATGTTTTGGAATTGCGTTTCAAGAATTTTTTTATTTTAAATTAATTATTTTTTTATTTTTAAAATATTTTTATATACTAATATAAAAAATAATTATTAAAAAATAAAAAATATATATTATTTTATATATTTATAAACAAAAAATAATTTTAAAAACAACCTTAATTACAATTTCAAATAATCATACAATCCATCTCCAACCCGCTCTCTCTGTTAAAAGAGTGAGATTAGTGATATAATTTTTTATAAAGTGTAAATATAATTTTTTTTATATCAGTAGTAAAAAGTCATTTGTAATAGCAAATTGTATTTTAATACATTTGCGATGCAATTTTTTAAAATTTTATGAGTTTAAAAATAACTTTAATAATTTTTAATTAATTTAATATTAAATCATAAAATTAAAAAGAAAATCTCCATTGCCTATGAAAATTTAAAATAACCACACGTACCTAGTTTTTATATAATTATTTCCGACGATCAGCAGTCTCCCTGCGTGTCACTGACACTCTCTTTTTTTACTCTACCTCATTTAAAGTAGAGCAGTAAAATAATAAAAAAAGTAAAATAACAACGAAATTCTATTCTGAATTTGGAAGAACCATTGGGCAATATTCTGATATGACGGAGAAATAGAAAATGGGGAAAAGTTAATTAAACATGGAATGTATGTTCGTTGATCTGACCATGGTCCTCAAATATAGTTTTAATAATAGTTGGACCTATTATATATATATATATATATATATTCTGATATGACGGAGAAATAGAAAATGGGGAAAAGTTAATTAAACATGGAATGTATGTTCGTTGATCTGACCATGGTCCTCAAATATAGTTTTAATAATAGTTGGACCTATTATATATAGTTTTAATATATATATATATATATATATATGTGTGTGTGTGTGTGTGTGTGTGTGTGTGTGTATTTTTTATAAGAATAGAAATATATAGTGATGTTGTTCACCAACAACTACCCAAAACTAATACTCGAAAAACAATACAATAATGATCTTGTCATTCACACATAAAACTATTTAATTAGCTAATGGGGCATCATATTTTTTTTATATGATTACTAAACATTATTAGACTGTTAGGGGATAAATAACTTTTTAATTTTTAAAAATTACAATGAAGTAATTAAATATTTTTAAAAGCAAAAATTGTTTTCTTCTATTTTCATAATGTTTTTTTTATTATTATTGGATTGACTGGAAAATAATTTGATATTTTAATAAATATAATTAAAAAATAAGAAGTTGTTGACATGGAAGGCTTTGATATTTTTTGAAGGCATGTGTTGTTTCTCTCGATAACCAAACATTAATTTTTACCATGTTATTGAAATTATCATGATATTTTTTTTATGAAATGACGTATGATATTATTGAAGTGACAATACAATAACGATGATCTATTTCTCTCTCCTTCCATTTTTCTCTCTCTTTTCTTTAAAAAACAAGTTAATCATTAGAAAATTTAAAGTTCTCATTTTATTTATTAAGATGTCAAATTTGGCCCTTCTTTTATCTATTTCTATTTTTTTTTGTTTTTAGCTCTTCATAAATTGCTGATTATTTTTTTTACCATTCAATCACAATTTGTAATATGTTATTTTTTCAATTGAACCATTGTTTTTTGGTTTATTGTCCTTTTGTTACTTTTTTAAAATATTAACTTTTAATAAAAATAAAATTTATTTCAACTTTGATTCTGGTTATTTTAATTGTTGTTTTTTTCTATTTTTATTCTTCAATGTATGATTGACTAAGAATTAAGGTCACAATTATGAAAAATCAATGTGGATTGATATTTTTTTATATGTTTTTTTTTCCAATTTCCATCAACTAATGTTTTTTTTTTTTTTTATCGTGTTATTCTGATCTCGTAACTTGATTCATAAGTTAACTCATCTCTTGCTATCCAAGTTAGAGGTTTTTTCATTTCTTAACCGAATTACTTCTTTTTTTATTTACTAAATTGAGAATTAAGCTAGAGCAATAAACATTAAAAAACAAAACTCGCAATGGAGAGCAATGAACCCTTCACTTGGCATGTGGGCCAACAGGGGACATTCTGAATGTGTTGCCAAAATAGGAGTGGCAAAGTTCGAAATTAGACCGAACAGCTGGACCTAATTGTATAAACAAAACAAAAAAAGGAAAAAAATCCATGCAGAAAAACGAATAATGTATTTTCCAGGCTGGCAAATTGAATGCCATGGCGGGCTAACAATTAATAGTTCGCTGGGGTGGTTGTATCCTCCCGAGTCCCACTCTCCCTTCTTTATCTAAACCCACACTCTTTAAATACAAACTCATCTCTTCCCTCCTCGCCAGCCATTTTTCTTTCTTCTCAGTACTCAAACAACCAAGCAAGCAACTTGGTGGGTTCTCTGCTCATTTCACAGAATCCGGCCCTTTTGGGTCAGAGATCTTTCTATTCCTTCTCCATAGATTTGTGGGTTCTCTTCTTTTTTGTTCAATCACATAAAAAGACTAAGAACTCCAATTTCATTTTTAAGCTATATATTGAAGCTCCAGTAAAATGGCGGACGATCAGAGACAAGAAAAACCGAAGCCGGAATCAGTCACAGTTGATGCTGAAACGAAGAGAAGCAGTCTCCCAAACTTTCTCTTATCAGTTAGACTCAAATACGTGAAACTTGGTTATCATTATTTAATCTCCAATGCCATGTATCTCTTGCTTGTTCCACTCCTATTCATTGCATCAGTTCATCTTTCAACACTCACTGTCCAAGATTTTGTCCAGCTATGGAACCAGCTCAAGTTCAATTTTGTCTCAGTAACTCTGTGCTCGGGTCTTATAGTTTTCTTGGCTACTCTTTACTTTATGAGCCGTCCTAGAAAGATATACCTGGTGGATTTTGCATGCTACAAGCCTGAACCTGCTCGGATGTGCACCAGAGAAACTTTCATCGAGAAATCAGAAGTAGAAGGCAGCTTCAGTAAAGAGAACCTAGCCTTTCAAAAGAAGATCCTTGAGAGGTCTGGTTTAGGACAAAACACCTACTTCCCCGAGGCTGTGATGCAGATCACACCAAGGCCATGCATGGAGGACGCAAGGAAGGAGGCTGAGATGGTGATGTTTGGAGCCATTGATGAGCTCCTGGCCAAAACTGGGGTCAAAGCCAAGGATATAGGTATTCTTGTAGTGAACTGCAGCTTGTTCAATCCAACCCCTTCTCTCTCTGCTATGGTAATCAATAAGTACAAGCTTAGAGGGAACATACTGAGCTACAATCTTGGTGGTATGGGTTGCAGTGCTGGGCTTATTTCCATCGATCTTGCCAAGCAGCTATTGCAGGTATGAAAAATTAAGTATCGTCCCTTTGTTTTTTGACAAGAAGGAATAGGGTGATGCAAGTTAATGAAACGGTTCGATAATTAATTTGATGTCCAGCACAAGCTGATGGACCCATTTCTGAGTTTCACCGAACTTCGAAACAAATATAGGAGTTGTAATCTGATTAAAAAACAAAAGGCAGGAAGCGGTGTTCGAACAATAAATTTTAGTCCCATGAAAACAATACCTTAGGTTGGTAAATAGTTTCGCTTTCAAACTTTCTCTTCTCGTTCACTGTACTGCATTTATAGCTGTGGAAACAGTTCATGCGTCCTTAATAAATACGAGAAAATAAAGTTCTAACAAAGATTAGTCCAATCTTGCAATAAATCAGTCTCCAAATAATTGCTGGCTGAGTTGGGTGGAGGTTGCATTGATGATCCAACTATAATCTGTACTCATTTTCGGAAATTGAAGGGCACAGGTTCGGTCAGCTATAAGTTGACTGATGATTTATTTTTATTTTTTGCAATTGCAGGTTCATCCCAATTCCTATGCCCTGGTGATCAGCATGGAGAACATCACTCTCAATTGGTACTTCGGCAATGACCGCTCCATGCTCGTCTCCAACTGCTTATTCCGAATGGGCGGTGCCGCCATCCTTCTCTCCAACCGATCATCCGATCGCCGCCGTTCAAAGTATCAACTAATCCACACTGTTCGCACACACAAAGGTGCCGATGACAAGTGTTACAATTGTGTCTTCCAAAAGGAGGATGACACCAAAAGAATCGGTGTCTCGCTTTCTAAAGATCTCATGGCGGTTGCGGGGGAAGCTCTGAAAACCAATATTACTACGCTAGGCCCGTTGGTCCTCCCCATGTCAGAGCAGCTCCTATTTTTTGCAACTTTAGTGGGAAGAAAGATCTTTAAAATGAACATAAAACCATACATTCCTGATTTCAAGCTGGCTTTTGAACACTTCTGCATTCATGCTGGAGGGAGAGCTGTGTTGGATGAACTAGAGAAAAATCTCGAGCTCTCTGAATGGCACATGGAGCCTTCAAGAATGACTCTTTACAGGTTCGGTAACACCTCTAGCAGTTCATTGTGGTATGAGTTGGCTTACTCCGAGGCCAAAGGAAGAATTAGGAAGGGTGATAGAACTTGGCAGATTGCTTTCGGTTCGGGATTCAAGTGTAACAGTGCGGTGTGGCATGCACTGAGGAGAATCGATCCGGCAAAAGAGAAGAATCCCTGGATTGATGAAATTGATGAATTCCCTGTTCATGTGCCTAAAGTGGCGCCAATTGCTTCTTGAAGCTCTACGATTTCCCCTTTTCGAAGGGAGGTGATTATAGTGTCAATTGCTTACAAATCTTCTCTTTTCATTTTTCTTTTTTGAGAACGGATTATCAATTGTTCTATGTAAGTGCAATTTATGTGTAAGTGAAGACCGTCAATTGTTTACTGTTGTACTCTAATTTTCTTCGTAACTTTACTGTGTTATTATTAATCTACGAACGTCATTTATGTTCAAGATGGCTGAAAAGTTTTACTTTTTTTCTCTCGAAATATTTATCAAGCCTCTGTTGGATCATTGATCTAGAAGAAAAGGAAATCAAAAGAAAAGGAACAAGATCCTCTTGGATCCATACTTGTCAATTCCCAAATGCATTCTCGAGAATGCCAAGCATCAATTAGGGCATCAATTGGACAGTCATCAGCATCCAGCTTAGTGCTGTCATGTTAAACTTGGACAAATCTGATCAATTAAACCTAATCAGGCATTAAGGATCGCTTTAATATATATTATTATGAATCAAGAGCATGTATTATTTATATTTTATATTATTTTAATTAAATATTTTATATTGACTTAACCGATATATTATTTATACTTAAATAATTTTTAAGTGTAGATTGCACTCACAGCGTGGCTATAAATAGTCATCATTTGCACAAGAAGAAAAGAAACCACGTTGCTAAAGATTATCTATCATTCTTAATTTCCCAAAATAATTAATTTTGATAAATTTCTATTCACAGAAGCCATCGGTTGAAAATGGATGGTCAACTAGTCGTCGTTATTCGTGGATTTTAATTCTGCACTCTCTTTCCCATGTGAGCCAGGAGTGAATAAAGAAATAAGACTGAGATTCAAACTCCGGGCCTGCGGTCCAAGATCTAACAGAATATGGGCTGGACTGTTTAGAAAACAAAACGAAAGCTGGATCGGTCTTGGCCCAAGAGCTCACGTATATAAAAAAATAGGAGGGAAAAGGAGGGGGGGGGGGGGGGGGGGGGAATATTCTTGGATAGGGAAACGACGGGGATAAAAAAACGTTTGGTTGATTTTTATCAATTTTTCTATTTGACACGTCCAACTTAATTGAGGACCAAGTTTTTAATTACTATAAAATACAAAGCCAAGGATTTCTTTGCCAAAAAAATAAAATATAAAGACCGAAGTAAATTTTTTATAGAAATTTTAGAGACAATCATATATCTGCAAAAAAAAAATAAAAAAAAATAACGCATGGGTATATGCAATTTGCAAGTTGATACTGAAACAAAATAGCAGAAATACTTTTTTAAATACAAAATAAAGACTACAAGGATGTGAAAGCATCGATCCGATTATAAAGTGACACCTAAAGGCAAGTAGGCAGATCTAAGGCTTAATCATGTTCTAGTACATTGTCCAAGGCTGAAAAAAGTTTCAACACAGCATTCTGGCAGCTAAGGGTCGGGTCAGCTATAAATGACGCGGGTTTCCAATCACATGCCCCAAACACCACGAGCTGCTGTGAATTTGTTGCTTGGTCTGGATGTCAGTTCATACAATATTCTGGCAAATGTATCAGAATATCTTGTATCTGAGAAGAGAATCTCAGCAAATGCGTTCTCGTAAGCAAGTAGCAAGGCCTTGTTTTGTGGCTCAGAGACCAGACTCTCCAATATCATTGCTGCTTTCCGACAAACTTCCGGTACAGGATGTGGCATCCGAATCACTCTAAGCAATCGATCGACTGCCCTGAATTTTATAAATTGTACACACCAAAAATGTCATGTCTGCAACTCGGTGAACCCGTCGACAATAAAGTTTTCTTGCCACAGCTTTCTTTCTACGTATTATTCCAGTTTATGAAACCAAAAGAAGAGGGAAAAGAAAAATTACCATCGCTCACTAGCAAGCTTCAATCTGCAGTCCATGTTAACTTCTGCAAGGTTATAAAGAGCGCCGACAGCAGCAGCCTGGGCGTCAATTGCAGGTGAGCTCATAAGATCTACTAAACGCTTGTGTATCTGCAATGCTCATTTGGCCCATTGTTATAGATTCATGCAATGACATTATATAATATGCGCCATCAACAGAGAAATATCAACCTGTGGGAAAAAGGGAAGAAGGAAAGGCTCATTGTCTGGATTTATAATCAAACGCCCTAGTAATTCAGCTGCTGCGCAGTGCCAGGCTTTAACTGCAGATCCCAGCATCCCCATGATTGCTTGCACTGCACGTTTTTCTCTGCTCAATAAAGCAATTAACAAACTTATCAAGCATAAGTTAGGGATAAAAAAATTAATCTTTGAGGTAATAATAAATAAGATTTCTCACGTTATTTTGATGTAAGATGGCTTTGAGGAGCTGAAAATTCGGAGATCAAGCAACGGAGCCAAATTTACAATTGTCTCGAGGGCATTCGTAATAAGTTCCTCATCCTCTGTCAATGTCAAGAACTTTTAGCAGCATTTAAGACAACATGTGAAATATATATATATCTACTTTCTGCATCAGCATTGTATGGTGAGGAAAAGAAGGCTGGAATATGGCAAGTCCTCAAATTATTGAAAGCCTCATTACACATGAGTGGAGAGAGAACTACAAACTCCCAATTAAACTGTCAATAAGGAAACAAGCAAGCAAAGAGAAGCTACAAGCTTAAATCACTAGCACTTTAGCTAAAAAATTATTCACAAAGAAAAACAGAGAGACAAAATGGGAGTGGCAGGTTAATGAAATAAGGCAAGGGAGCTACTGGAGGGGAAGAACAAGGCTATAGATAATTTGCAATTTGACAAGAATATCCACACTGACCCTCTCCTTTAAGATAATGCAATCTTACAGAGATTCTTGAGGATAAAATAGTGAAAGTGTTACTATAGTCAACGATGATGCTAAAAGAGAGAAAAAGAACCCTTCTTTTCTGAAATCAGAACCTAAACTAGTAATGGTGAAGCTAGAGTCTAGTATCATCACATTAATGGCAACTTGAGCCTTTGAATTATTAGGATAAAGACCTATTCAAACGAATCAGAGGTCCAAACTCGTATCATATCTTATTAGATTCGACAGATTATATAAGGCAATAATGAGAATAATGAAAGTGATATCCTTTGTGCTGCTTCGAGATTCAGCTTTTCTCAATACTGTTTAGACTTCTATGAAAAATATTTGATGGAACAATAAGTACAATGGGAGAATTGCAATTCTAACAATAAGTCTAATGAAACATCAGCATAGTATAGTTGGAAAAATATAGCAGAGTACCTCAAAAATAACCTACCCATGATGATTTACAAATTTCACGGAGGAACCTAATATCATTAAATTTAGAGAGGCTGGTCCTAAATCTGTCCCAACTTCCCAAAGCCACAAAATGATGATTGTTAAGGACCTTGAGCCACGGAGAACATTGTCAGTCACCCCATAACTTAGTCCCCTCCACATTCCCAACTAATAATGTTGTATCAACCCTCTTCCTTCTAAATGCTAGCAACACAGGATCCTTTGAAGACCAAATAGAACTTTCCCTCGTTAAGTGGCGATATCCTATATACAAACTCTAAAGAGTTTGCAATTTCTATTTGCCTCTAAACTTTCACAGACTATATCAAAGAAATAAGGGACAAGACAGACATTTTATATACTCGAGCTGCAATGTCAGGAATATAATTTCAGTGACCTAACCCCGCCTAGGTCAACATTTAGCTGCAACAATATCTTTTCTGCCCTCAGGAAATGTCTAATCACAGCTACATCAAAATCCAAAATTCTTTAAGAATATTAAGCCAAGTAGGAGACAATGGCATTCTATCAACATGAAAAATAAGAGCAACACAAGAATAGTGAAAACACAACTGATTTTGCACAACCTCAAAAAAAGAACAAATGCAAGTCAACCCTTTAATAATCATAAGATAGAATCTACAAGCTCAGCATCATCTCTGGAGTCTTCAAAAGCATAACAGGTGGAATTACCTTTCTAAAAATCTTCCTATTTACATCACCAAAAATAAATTCAATTTCACAGGTACTTGTGTATTTGAGAAGCACTTTGTCAAAACAACCTTTTTTTCTCTCTAGCTGTGCACAAGGAACAGGGGGAAATGGCAAATCAAAGCTGCATCAATATCCAAATTTCTCTAACAATATCAAACTCTGTAGGAGACAATGGCATTCTAACAAGATGCAAACAAGAGCAACACAAGAATAGTGAAAACGCAAATGACTTTGCACCACCTCATACAACAAACAAATGTAATTCTACCCTTTAAAAATCATAAGACAGATTCTACAAGCTCAGCATGCTCTCTCAAGACTTCAGAAGCATAACATGCCATATTACCTTTCTAAAAGTCTTCCTACTTCCTTCATCAAAATAAGTTTGATTTCTTAGGCTACACTTGTGTATTTATGAAGCATTTCAGCAAAACAATTTCTTTTGCCGTGAGCAAGGGACAGATGGAAGACAGAAAAGGGCAAAAAGATTTAGTTTAGCATGACAAAAATCAGCAATTATCAGACCACCTTTGACGATTCAATGTGAACCAATATGCTAAAATTCCAGCAGGTGCAGTGTTTGCATTGTTTCACTATCCCAATCCAGTTTGTTAGGCTTTGATGATATCTTAAACTCATAAAAGAACTTTTCCTCTGATTGGTGAGCTCACATCAGAAAATCCACTCCATTAGAATCAACAAGAGAAACTAAAAAGAATAGCCAACCCTAATATCGTAAAATAGAATTAAGAGAAGTAAGCAAACTTAAAAAAAAAATCACTCTTTCCTTTTGTTATGTAAAGGTAAATATATATGTAGAGCTCTCTGGTTCTATTCTCCAAGGACACTTGCAAACTCAGCAAGTGCAATTGATATCTCTTTATCTCTCCACCAGATTCTAACATCATGAACTCAAGGCTAAATCACAGATTTATACGCTCCCAACCCCTGCAACCTCCAATATACCAAAGCACGGGCACATTGGTGGCACTAAGAGAAGAACTAGATCGTTGTTTCAGAACCTCCCTTATGAACATGACATGTAAAGGAGGCATGGGTTTTCACTTTTCATTCAGGGATCATGAACCTAAAGTTTCATGTATATACCTCAGCAGGAGTGGCCCTTATCAGTATAGTACATTTTGGTAGAAGGTAAGATCAAGGAAGAAATGTAAAACTAATAAAAAAGAAAAGAAAATGGAAACAGGAAAAATAATTCACGTCAATATCAACTCCTGAATTATAGGCCATACAACACAATCTTCACTTTCCACATTCGAATGAGCAACTACATGTCCGTCAAGTTTTGCGCCCTCGAAGTTAGCCCTAAAGCACAAGGATGTCCCATGAGGCTTCTCATCAATCTGAGCATCAGCTTAATGACCCTAAATGACCTAGATTTGAGTGTCTTGGTCTACCATATTCTACAGTTTTTTGCTAGATATAGTCCACACAATCTTTATTTGCAACTGGCCATGTGAAATCTCAAATTATGCCGAGATTGCTTCAGAGAAACAATTGTAAATTTTCCAAACAATTTGACAAGGACGATGATATTCAAATTTAGATGATAAATAACAGAAATAGCATTTTGCTTTATTAAGTCCTCACCAGTAGTGTGATCCTCTATGCACTGGAACACTGTTTCCAAGCAATGTCTATTTGCAGCCATAATAACTTCATTCTCTGGCATGAAAGAGAAATTGCGTATGATATTTGAAGCAGCCACAGCACACAGCTGCTTCTCTGCCCTCCCTTCATCATCCAAATTAAACAAACCATCCTCGTCATACCACCACTCTGAAGGACGAAATTTGGCTCCATTCTTCTGCACTGAAGCATCCGTCAATCTGTCACAAAGACATCACCCCACATTCACATCCCACTTTTACCAAGACCAGAATTGATTAAAACCCTACTTACCCAGATTGCTTGACACCGTCATTTGATCCCAATGCCTCGTACTCGTTACCAAATCCTGTAACGACCGAGTTAGAACCTAATGTTCTAGCTCTATGCGTCCTCTGGAGTTCTTTAGGAAGCGCAATATCACGCCAATCATCTATCTGTTTTGTTTCAACACATCATCATTAGCACCAAATTGCTAAATATAATACAATCATACACCTAATCAAGTTTTGCTAAAATAATTCAACAAACCCTGGTATTTTAAGAGAGAGAGAGAGAGAGAGAGAGATACATACGACTTGAAGAAGAGCATCAAGCAAGCCAGATATTTTAGCGAGAGAGTCTTTGCGCATGTCTTCTTTTTCTTTGAAAGAAAGCAATGTGAGAGTGTTGAGTGCCCATGTTAACTCGCTCTTCAATCCACTTTGAAGTGCCAGTACTATTCTTTTATTATTCTGATCTGAAGCTAACAAAATAATAAAGATCTGTTAATTTTAAAACTAAAAGTTAGGGTTTTTTTTCTTTGTTTTGGTAAACTGACCGGCGAATGAGGTGTGAACTTGAAGTGAAGGACCGAGGAGAGTTGACGGTGCTGCGGAATCTGCAGCAAATGAGGCGGCGGCGCTGCCGCTTGTGCTACCGAAGGGGCGCCCTCTCTTAGGTGCTGGGGCTGCCGAGCCGCCCCCTGAGCCACCGGACTTGTTCAGGTCCCGCTTCTGCATTGTTTTGTGTGTATCGGTCTTGTTTGGCTATCGCGATTAGGTTAGCGACCACGGGATCTATTTTTCAGGGGCAGTCGGGCAGGCAGTGTCCTGACCCGAATTTGATTTGATGAGTATAGTTTTGGTTTTTTTTTATTTTTTTAGTATTTGGATTGTTTTTTAAAATATTTTTTTTATTTTTAAAATCAATTTATCAAAATAATTTTAACTTTTAAGAACTAAAAAAAATATATTTCCAAGCTCCTTGCTATATCATAAACATATACAGATGGATTTTAAAGATTTTCCACGTGATAATCATGTTAAATCTCAATAATGTTTAAAAAAATAAGAGAATTACCAAAACCCTTCTAAAAGAATATTTTACCCGGACAAAAAAATATCAAAATATTAAAATCGTTAATCCATGAATTTTTAATCACTGAAAATTTTACTATAAGGTTTTTTTAGATAAAAAATAAATCAATGAATAACATATTATATTTCACAATATAAAATATGTCCTATCAAAAACTCTAAATTACATGTAAAATTATATATTTTATATACTTGTGTGGTTTTTTTGGATAAAAGATTTTTAATTGTTGCTATAAGTGTAATAAAATTTATTTTTGAAAAGTGTAATAAAATTTACTCATAATCTCAAGAAGAAATACATATATAATATCCACAAAATATTTCTCATCATATTATTTTATATAAAAAAAAGTATAAACACCTTAAATAATTTATTTTTTGTTAACATTGACAGGCAACATAAGCATGTGAATAATTTCAACTAGTTTCAACATATATATATATATATATATATATATATATATATATATATAGCTTTGTTTGTCGTTGTGTTTTTTAAATATTTTTTAATGATTTTAATATATTAATGTTAAAATAAATTTTAAAAAACATAATATTTTAATATATAAATTTAGCTTTTTGTCTTTTTATATATGTTTTTAAAGATTTTACAGATTTTAAAACCTTGACCACGTTTTTTTCCCTCAGTCCAAAATAACTTCACAGTTCATAGGTGACTTCGAGAGGCGTCCACGACGGAAGTCACCAAAGGGGCGATTGATCCATGGAGAATTGCTATATTTTTTTTATTTTTTTTTAATTATTTTAGATAATATCATATGAAAATAATTTAAAAACAATAAAATAATTTAATTTAAAGAAAAAAATGTAATTGTTTTCAAAAATAATTATAACATAGCGTTAAACACCTGAAAAAGGTGGTGAAGCATGGGAGCGGTAGGGTACTGTTTGATTTTGGAGTTTAGTGAGCACCTCTTTAGGATGGGCCTGATTCTGTACTGGATACAAACCAAGAAAAGCAGGTTCGAAATCATTTCACAGGCCTGGCTTTATAAAAGGTCTGACAGCCCACATGTTGAAAACGTTAAAATTTTAAATAAAATCAATCCCTCTTCCCATCGCACCTGCTTTGCAGCTTTGCTGGTTTCACGGGAACATTCAGGGATACGTTTTTCGTTGTAGCTAGATTCTTTTTATCCTGTCACTGCCACATAGAATTATTTCGGAGACAAATACCGAAATTGAACCAGGAAAATTTATTAAAATAAAAAAATATTTTTAATATTAACACATGAAAATAATATAAAAAAATTTAAAAAAATTAATCTGAAATAAAAAAAAAATCAAAAATTCTTTTGAAAAGTAAAGTAAAACACTCCCGCAGAGTACTATCATGTGCAGCACTGAGCATTGCACATTAGAAATTCCTATTATACAAAATGGATCGGGTTCTCATCGGATTTTCTTTCTTTTTTGTTCGTGTTCATTGAAGGTGATTATGCCCTCTTCTTTTTTGGCTTAAAACTTTAATTTTTCTCCACCTTTTCCTCGGCAGAGAAGGCCGCGAAGAGAAGAGGCTGTTCGTGGATCTATTAATTCTAGGATATAGTTAATAATAGAGAATCAACCATTTATATAATATCAGCGCTGATTTACTTGCAACCAAAGAAAAACTATTTTTTCATATCGCGAATGACAATTTCCAACCCACGTTAGCTTGTGGATTTGTGACTTTTCTTGGAGTGTGTTCTTATAGACAATATATATATATTAAAAGGTTCTTGCTTGATTCTTCCTGATCTTGAGCTATTGTTGTAATAGCCTCTCTGGAATCTAGCTAGTTGTTTTATTTTATGTTTCAAAAATCATTATCTAATCCCTCTTCTTTTTTTTATAAATAAAACAATCCATCTCGAGCTCATAGTTTTCCCATCACTCCATGACTTTTATGCGGATAAAAAAAGAGGATCGTTGCGTGGGCAGGGAAGAAGAGTGCGGCTAATCATATGAGCTATTTTGACACCAAGTAAGCCAACGGAATCAGCATGGTTGGTTTGGAAACTGACACAGTACGCAACAGTTCGATCATCTTTCTGCTCCGGTTCGGTAGATAGGGTCAACCAATTGATGATTCCATTGGCTGGTTTCTTTCTCAAATCCTCTTCCGATTCCGTCTACGTGCAAAGTCATTGGCTAGCAGTCGCTCCAACTCCTTGAAACCAATAACATTAGAAAGTTGCTACCATCTAAACTAGCTTTATACTATAATTTTCTTTTTTAAATCCTCGAGAAGAACTTCATCGTATCTCAAGACCAACCCTTGAAATTGTCGTACCACCTTTACCACATCTGTGATGAACGGTTAAGATTTAGGTGTTCTTTCCTGCATATACGCAAGGTACTGAAGTCTTCGATCTCAGGTTAAGTTTTTTTTTTTTCTTTTTGCAAGAATAGCGTGATGATAAAGGACTTGTTCGAGTCAGGACGTGTATTCTTTGTAAGAGTCTGAGATAGTCGAGGTTTTACTCGTTCACCTGGATCCATACAAAATACACTTTATATGAATAGATTTCCTCACATCCAAAAATAAAAATATATTAATGGCTTTCTACGTCTCAATCCTTCTTGATTGCTATCTTATCCTTTCATCTTCGTCTTTGCAACAGAAGACAGAGCTTAATTAGAAACTCTAACTGGGATCTCTGCACATGTATTTGAAAGAGCAATTATACAGTTTAAATTACTAATTTATATTACTTAGCCGTGAAACAAGGGTTCTCTGACATCATTTACATCGACAGGTGATCTTCTTTGATTCTGAGGTTTAGAACAAATCTGTCATAAATCTGAAGGTCAAAAATTCATATTAACAAATAAGTCGATAATTGCAAATGATTGCATAACTCGATACAGTGATGCCACCTTTCTGATTTTCTTCGGGGGGGAAAAAAAGGATGTCTAATCATACTGTTCGGATTAAATTATACTGTCAAAAGTCACCATGAGGCTTACTTGAGAATTTTTAATACAGCTCATCAATTTAGTGCTGAAAAGTTTATTCCGAGTCTTACGCTCCATCTCTAATACTTGCCTAGCTTTGCACGGGAGTGTAAGAATATAGGTTAATAGTCAGTAAATATAAACAGTTGATTCCTTGCTGAAAAATCACGTTTAGCCAAACGCGTATCAATCTTCTTGTGTTGAGTGTTGTGTGATGTTTGTTTCTTGGCACCTTCGCAAATATTAGAGAAATCAAAGGACCTCCCTGTCAATCCCAAATTAAGCTGGCCCAACTGGAAATCCACTTGCATGGCTGCCATAGCTAGCTAGCTCTGCTTGTGTCATATTCTACTGGGATAATGAACATTCCTCAATCTTCATGAACTACATTATTGGAAAATGCATTCTAGATATCATTGGTTGAGTCCATTTCAAATTTATAACTGGAGAAACAACAGTAAATGCTTGAAAATAACAGCGATAAATGAGACAACGAAGCCATTTTGTGCCATATAGCGTTGTCTAAATTGCTAATATTGGGAATGCTATTCTCTCTTGCTTTATATGCACTAACTTCGTGGTAACCGATACATATATCGAAGCTCTCTTGCATTTAATTGCTGGTTCTGCCATTAATATTTCGCTAGCTGGGCCATTTTCTTTGATCCGTCCTCTTTTCTTTTTTTATGCATAAAGATTCAATTCGATACTGCGAAATCATTTATTTCGGTGCCCTCTGCAACCCCAGCTATATGCAGTTGCTGGAACTCGAGGCTGGTAAATGCAGCAGCAGCAGCAGCATCTCATGCATATTAATTGACACCTGGTGTGGATTTTATTTCCTGTTTCTATTGCTGGTTCCCAAACTGTCCATATATGGTTTATTTAATTAGGATTCTGGCTTTTTTGTTCATAGTAACATTAACTAATTACTGGATCAAATATAAAAAGTACTGCTGGATAGCAACTAGCAAGTACGTTGTTATGGGGCATTTAAAATAAGTTCGTATTAATGGAGTAAAGATTTCCATAGCAGAACATCGACTAGCCGAATCGTAAATGCACATCTGCAGAGGAAATTGCTCGTTCGAAGAACTGAAATTTATTCCATGAACCAGACCCCCAAGGTTGCTTTACCACCTTTCACTTCGATGGCCCGTGTATCCTTTCATTATTTTTTTGGTTTATAGCCTATAGCTGGATAAACTACCATATCTCGGGAGTTCTGTCAATGAAGAAATCGAAAACGTACAAAAGTGAAATTCGAGGGAAGCAATAAAAAAAAAGTTATCAGTGTAAAGGGAAAAGCGACGGAACCCCCGAAGATCAGAGAAGGTTAATGTTGGCCCCAGAAACTTTAAACCTGCTCTATTGATTCGATGAAGGTGAGCTATAACAGAGCCAGTCAGAGACATAAACTAAATGAAAACTTCTAGATGGTCCAACGCTTCTCGAGATATAAGCTTGGTAAATCGAGGTAACAAATCGATCACAGGTATGGCCGCCTTATAGTATAATCACATGGCTGTTCTGTGTTTTTTTGAGTTTTAGTGCATTCAAGATTTGATTTAAAGAAAATAGTGCAAGAGTCCGATTGCAAGAAAAAAAAACAGTAGCATGTGAGGAAAGGCAATCAAGGGAAAAGAGGGAGAAAGATCGAGGAATGAAGAAGAGGCTGAAACACACGCTCGAGGACCACATGCCACCTAATATCGAGTCCATGTCCTAACGGATAAATTCCTTTGAATAAAGGAGGTAGGCTCTGCAGGCAACAATTTAATCTTGATTGGATGGAGGAGAGAGGCCAAGTTGTCTAGACTTTCCATGAGCTCTCGCCCTGTTTCGGATCGAGACGTCTCCGAACGTTTGTGATTAAAGTGAAGCACCAAATCGTATACTACTATCCAAAGAATATTTACTCTTTCTTTTTTCTGGGAGCCCAGCAATTTCTAACATGGGAGCCCGGCGATCTTGCCATGAGCACTGCGCGCGCTTCCAAGGTGTTTGCCGCCGTGCATTTTGAGTGCTCTGATTTCGTGAGGCGGAGGTAAACTCGGTGGATCGAAGGGGCACCCCGCAAGCAATCTCCATACCATGCATCTATCGAGATTCGAGAGGAGAAGAGTAGGTGCAGCGTTGCTTTCATAAAGGCATTATTATTGTCAAACTTTGGGCAAGTTTGCTTTTATTATTTTGCTTTGTATAGGAAGATGAGACCCCACCCCACCATCAGTCCTATCATCCAAAAAAAATAAGAAAAGGAAACCGACCCCACACCTCCTCCTCATTAGCTTTGTAACCGACCCTACCCACTTCGTGAATAAGATAATACTTATTCTGGAAGTATTTTCTCCTAATAATTAAGACCAGCAGCAGATTATTACAAATAGGACCACCCAACAACAATGATTGTCCGTCCAAGTATTTCCCCCGAATAAAATTATCACACTGTAATAACCAATACAGCCGAGCGGAACTAAACCCGCTCCTGCCCGTCCGATGAAACTGCAGTTAATGCCTGCTCGCTCCTGCCGGTCCTTACACCTCCTGGGATTAAAAATGTGCGTCCGAACTCACACATTCAATTGGCGATGTCCTTTCGAATTCATCCAACTTGCTGCTAAACATGCCAGGTTTTCAAGCTGTGTTAAATAATGCAACGGTTCAGCCATCCATGGAAAGGGAAAAGGCACAAGGGACAGATGAATTCACCCTCGACATGTTGATGGGATTTAAATATTACGAGCAGCTTAAAGGAGCTGGTTTCTTTAAGGAGTGGTTGGTTGCAGATGAAAAACCAGATATTTCAAATTATGACACCGCAAGTTGGCCCCCTTATCCTCCACAATAAAATATAGATGGATTAGTTTTCAATTTTACAGATTTTATGCTCTCAAAACCTGTTAATCAATTATCAACTCAAGAATTTGAAGCGCTCCCCGAGAGGGTCAAAGCACCTCCTCCCTCTTAAATCTCTCCCGGTGATTATCTTGCAGCAGGTGTGGCAGCATCTTCCTAGATTATATATACCCTAATTCCACAGCCCAAAACTCACAAGTTTTGACCCCCGGTGAAATGAGAGGAGGGATTTCCCTGGAGACGGGGAAAACCATTGAAATGAATGGATTCACGAGCTGCATTGAAGTAAAAGAGGCGTTTTTTAGGTCTCCCGAGAAAAAGAAGACGACCTGATAAAAAAAAAACCTAGTGGAGGAGAGCTTAAGTAATAAAAAAGCTTCAAACAAGGAAAGCTAGAGAGAATATCACGCCACTCCAGTGAAGTTTTTATTTGCCTCCTCCCTCACGGAGTCCGAGACTCCACGAGCCACTGCCGTCATCGTCATCGACAACAATAGCAACGCCCACACCCCACCCCAAGAACCTCCACCCCTGCAATATTCCTTTGAGAAATTTGATAAAATAAATACATTTCAAAAAGTAATTTGCCTAGAAAGATGAATTAAAATAAATAAATAAAGGAGAGCTTCATCCTCCTCTGTTCCCTTTATGGAAACAATATTCTAAAGGAAATGGATATGACACCCCCGATTTGTAATCAATGGCATCTGACATTTAGAGTAACGAGGTTCCTCAGGTGCTTTAATATTTTTAGTATTTTTCTTCTAAATTTCTAATATTTACATAATTGATTTTTTATTACATTGACGATAGATTCTCCTGCCTCAGATATTACAACCCCTTCACCTCGCAAAAAAGAAAAAGAAAAAAGAAAAGAACAGATATATTCATATTTATATATAGCACTAATACTTTTTTTCCTATTTTTTATGCCTCGGAAAAATAAAAAAATCCAAAATTTTTTATGGTTTCTCCTTCAGGAGAGAAGCTAATCCAGTCACCATCCTGGCTCCTCTCTCGGCACCTTTAGGTTTCACCGACGGTGGCTGCCACGTCACTGTCTCCACCTTTTTTTCATCCTCGTCCGAAATTTTATCCGGCGAAGAAATTGACGGATCGGAGTCCAACGTCGGAGCGTCCTCTCCAAAAATCAGCTCAAACTCTCCGCAGCAATCATTACTGATCTCCAAAGACTTCTCGTTTTGCCCTTCAGTCTTGTTGCTGTTGTTGTTCAAAACGCTTTCGTTTAGTAGGGTATGAGGTGAGAGCCATTTGGCACGCATGTACTCGGCTTTTCTCCAAGGAGGAAAATGCATGCCCTTCTTCTTCAAGCTCTGTTTGGCTGCCTCCGATACGATCGACACGATCTGTCCAAGCCGATCTGATTTTCCGACGAAGATATACGGCAACGTTTGCAGGATAGCCTTGTAGGCCCCAGTCGATCTCGCTATTTCAAATTCCGATTTGAAATCAATATCGATTATCAATCTCTCTCCTTCAATTATCACATCCACGTACTTGTATTCGCCTGATCAAAGAACAAAATTAAAAATTAAAATAAAATCAGCAATTTTCCTTTTGGGTTTTGGACTAAGAAATCGAAAACAGAGAGGGAATTGTATTTATACCGGCAGGGAAAGAAGGGGATTTGTCCCATTTAGACTTGCAAATTGAGGAATGGTGGCCGAGAGATGTTAATCCATCGGCTACCATCTTCCACAAAAAATCATCCTTCTGTTTGTGATTCTTGTTCTTCTCCAAAATCATTGCTGTGTCTGCTAGTAGATTTCTCTCCGCAACGCTCGCGCAAGGAATCAAACTCTGCCATTTTTAAACACCAAGCGAACAAATTCATTTCAGAAACCATTTTAGCTCTCTCTGATGATTCATTTCAGAAAATTGAAAGAAAGTCTTATTGTTGTATTTACTTACCTTGAGAAAATCACAGGCGTCTCCGGAAGGAGCTATACCCATTGATTCTCCGAAACCACAGCCAAATACATCAAATTCATCATCGGAGCTGTCGTTGCCATTTCCGTTGAAGCAATTGCAGCGGTGGCGGCCACGAAACGGCTTGTCGTTAGATTCCTCCATGTAACTCTGCACCATTTTAGCCAAACAAACCGAGCTCGGCTCGAAGTGCTCATCTTTACTGTTAGCCCCGCACTGGGCTTCAATACTGCAAGGTGGTTTGTCCGCAGAGGAAATCCTCAGCACGCTTGGTAACTGCCGATCAAAGAGTCTCTTCAGACGCGATTTCAGAACCGGTTTAGCCGCTTCAGCTCGAACCGGTGCCTGAGAATCGATATCAATAGGTTGGATCTTCATAGGGAAAGGCATAACAGAGATTGAAGGTTAATAAGTATTGAATGCTATGGAGTTTTAAACACTTGCTGATTGTCAGTTCTGCTGCTGCTCCATATTCAGAGCTAGCTAGCCGCTCTCATAGATTTTGCTTCCTTAGACAGTGACCGGCTAATCATCAATGATCCATTCTGATCCTGATAAATCTTGCTTTGTACATTTTCATGAAAAATCAAAGCGTACAGGTTAAAATTAACCCCCCTCTACTAAGCTACCAGTATTATCTCCCTCTTCCCGGAAAAAAAAAAAACACGAAACCCACTCTCTACCAAGTTTGATCAAAAGAAAAATCTAGTACCTTTCTTGCAAGATTAAAAGAATAAAAAAAAAAACTTGGAGACTATGCAAGAGAGGACAGAGGGTTTTAGCTTTGGGTCTTTTCGTGGAAGACATGACGGCGATGGTCGGAAACACGGACATTGCGTATAGAGTTAGAGTAAGTCATCGCCGGAATATTCATTTCTCCGGCGATATACAAACCGAGTGCGACGGTAAGAAATTCGAAGGGGATTAAAGGTGACTTGAAGAGAAAGTTCTTTCAAGGAGTGGGGAGACTGGTGATAGCTTGGCTCCAATGGATGGGAAACGGGTGTTTTATAGAGGAAAATGGTTTTGCTGACGTGGACTTCATCCCATGTACACTCTGAAATGGCAAGTATCCTCCTGATTTTGCAGGTAGTTTTTTTGTGTGGACCTGTTTCGATAATTCCACGTGCAACTGTTTAGACAAAAAAAATCAAAGAGGCTCGTGATTGGCTTGTTATTTTTGTAATTACTAGATTAGCCTCCCATGGTGCTGGGGTTGCGGGGATAGTGGAATGGTGGTGCTTGATGATTAGTGGGGTAAAGTTGAAATTTGAATAGTAGTTGGAGATCGATGCCTCACATTGTGTGACACGTAGGAGCATCAGCTGTTTGTACAATTGTTTTTTTAGTTAAAACTAGGTATCAAGAACTGCGTTTCACTACCAGCCCGATAAAAAATTTCTGACATGAATAAAAATGTATTTCCAATAGTGTTTTCACACTTAAAAAAAATTTATAGTCAATATCAAGAACTTTATGCTTGAATTTAATAAAATAGTTTAAGAATTATCGGCAACAATTTCTAGACCATTATCTCCCTACATCATCTGTGTAAATGGACGTCGTATTCTAATGTTATAGATTATTTTTAGAAATATTTTTTATTTAAAAATATATTAAAATAATATTTTTTAATTTTTAAAATTTATTTGTAACATTAACACATGAAAATATTTAAAAGCATAAAAAAATTTAAATTAATTCAAAAATATTTTTGAAACGCAATATCATTAGAATCATGAACACACATCACACCACATCTTTCATAAAAACAAAATGTATAACGGTTGATAGCTTTTTTTCTTACATGAATGATAAATCATAATCTCAAATTGAGAACTTTATGCATGAATCTAATAAAAGAAATTGAAAATCACCTCTAACAATTTCTAGACCATTGGTTCCATTAAATGGCAGGTATAAAAATGCACAACAAAAAGTAAAAAACAATTGTTTTTGTAATTTTGAAATCATGCAAATGATAGATGAATATTTTTTATTTCATGAAATATTGAGATAATAATATATTAAATTGACGTGGATAAATTTGAACTAGTCGATTAAATTTATTACTTGAATAGTGAGAGCATGTTAAACACAAAGTATGATTATCAAATCTCGATCAAATTAATATTAAATGAGAAATAAGATGTTGAATTAAATTAAATTAAAATAATAATTTGAGTTTACTTATAAAATTGACAAAATCTTTTTTTTTTTTTACATTATACGTCGACCAAGCACAGAATTGTCTTTATACAAAACAATAAAGAAAAATATTTTATCCAGAAAAAACACATGGATGTCTCGTGAAACTAAAAACGACATGTCTGAACTTTTAAAAGTATGGTGAGTGTTTCGTGTGGATCAAATAATTTCTTCTAACAAAAAAGATAAATATAGAAGTTTTTCAGATTTTTATTTTAAGTTTTAATTATAAATAAAAAAATTTATCCATGCATTTAATTAAATACATAAGGAATTATATTTGATGATAAAAGAAAACATAAAGTGCTAACGCGTCAATTCAATTGGATGCTGAATATGTGTTATCAATGTGCTTTTCGATATCAAGAAAAACATATAACCATGTATAAAAAATTGATATCTACATATAATAAAATACAGTAAAGTTTATATGCATAAATAAAAAATGTAGTATTTCAAGCTATTTTTTAACATAATATAAAAATGAAATAATATTGCAATCGCTACAATGAAAAACTATTTCAAGTTTATTTGCATAGTTGAACTTGAATTCTAGTCAGGACGTACATTTCTTATAAGAAACTGAGACAATCGGAGTTTTACTCGTTTATCTAGACTTATAAAATACATTATTCAAATTATAGGGTTTCCTCACTTAAAAAAAAAATATATGAGTGGTCATGTGTGATGTATATAATGTATGCCACAATTTAGAAGATCACGATAAATTTTTATCGACGCAACATTTGCACACAACACACACACACAGGACAAGAAAAAAAGAGACTTTAATATAGCATTTTTTGTGAGAATTTTCTTTGGTATAATTGAGTTTTGGGTAGAGAGGTAATTATTTTTATTCTTAATTAATTATTGCAGTCTTCAATCTTTTACGGTGAAGTTTTCGCAGAGTAGACTTTGCTGAACCACAAAGAAAATTTTTATATCATTTTCTACACCCCTGCACCCAGTAATAATCATGAAAAAAACGGTGCGGAAAATACCACGCTACCCCCGCTACAATATTCTATTTTATCTTTTCGGGGTTTATTTCAGTAGTTTTACTATGCAGAGATTTTTGGAAAAATCAAAAACACACCCGAGACCAGGGCTAATATTTTATCGTTTTGGGGGGCTAATTTAGTAATTTTACTGTGCAACAAATTTATAAATATTATCTATGTCCCATGGAAATTTCTAAAATACCATCGGTGCCTAGGGTTACAAAATTTCAATCCTAGGAGCAAAATATTAATTTCAATGTATAAATTTATAATGATATGTGTCTAGGTGAATAATAATGAGTTAGTAGTAACACAACGACTAGATTTATATTTTAGTTCATATATATATATATATATACACACACATGACGAAATCCCTCGATGATAAGCTATATGTAGAGCACCTTTTTATTTATATTGTGGAGGGAAGAAGGTGCATCGATTAAAATACATTTTGATGAATTTAATTAACTTTGTTCACTTAAGGCTACAATTAGAGAGAGAGACTTTTATGTTATTTTGTTTTATTTAGATTTGAGAAAATCTCTTTTTTTAATGTATTTTTTATGAATTTAAGTTAAACAAATAAAATTTTAATTATTCTAAACTTTTATAAGATAAACACATAACTAGAGACCTTTAAAATAGATTTTAAGTTTTTTTATTACCACATCACATACTTGTAAAGCATACCACTCTTTTATGTTATTATGCTCATTGCCTAACCTCGTAAGTTGATGGAGATAAAGCAACTTTGTTGTTCAAATAAAAAGGCAATGCTCTGATAGCAAATTTTGACCAAAGTAAAAAATGTCTCGAACGAGCAGTTTCAATGGAAGAAATCCCACGTACATTGAGTTCGAGACCAGTTAGGGGATCACATTTTGAAAAGATCCATGGTCAACATCATTGCTATAAATTGCAGTTGACTTGCAAGAAGGGAAGAAGTCACTAGAAAAGATTAGAAAATTGGAGTGTACATTGTTTTGTTTTTTGAAGTGAATTTTATTTAGAAACATATTATTTAGAAACATATTAAAATTACATATATTTTAAAATTATTTTTAGAAGCTTGAAGGAATTTAATCTCGATCGTACGATTTGATCAGCATGTTTGCAGACGCCCAGCTAAAGATTTAGGAAGGAAGGGAAATTAATCATGGCGCTTTGTCAGCGATGAAGAAAAAATGGTGTATAACTTATATAAATTGATGCTAAGTGAAGTTCAAGGATGGACATGCAATGAAATATATTGTTTGCCTCCAATGAGAAAATTGAGTTTCGCTTTGATGTTTTTAGGGGGTGTTTGGGAGTTTGGTTGCGGTTGCTTTTGAAAGTGTTTTTCGTTTAGAAATATATCAAAATGATATTTTTTTTATTTTTTAAAAATTATTTTTGATATCAGCACATCAAAATAATCTAAAAACACCTAAAAATTTTATTAAAAATAAAATAAAATCAAAATTTGGCCAAACGGCGGTTCAACCGCTTGGCCAAACAAGCTTAGCCATGTTAGGTACTGCCGGTCCACTGTATTTTTTGAATTTTTTTAATTTATAATTATTATTTTTACGTATTAAGATTAGAAATATTTTCTTAGTGTATTTTTAAGTAAAAAATATAACATTGTAAAATTGATGTATAAAAAGTGGGGGGGAAATAAGGTAAAAGAAAGTGCGGATTAAAATGGATGAAGTCATAACTTGACAAAAATAAACGTCAAGATTTGTTAAAGTAAGACTTAAGTTGGATAGCGGAATGTTTGTTGAAAAGTAAAGAAACAGTTTTCCTAATTTAGGAACGAAGGTACATTTTTTCCAACATAGTTCTAGTTTGTGGCCACCAACCTTTTATACACACGAGAGCTAATTAAATCCGGGCAAAATAATAAATATTTATACAATTTTTATAAAGAGCAAGTTTATAATAAAATATATAAATTTTAAATTAATATGAAATCATTTGTTTAATAGATTTAAATGAAATTGAATTATATTTTTTTTAAAAAAAAAACTAATGTCAAGGAATATATTTTTTATAAAAAAAAATAAGATAAAAAAAATGACATTAAGCCACGAAAAATTCCAAAACTATTAAGCGGGGATATTAGATCTGAAAAACAATATATGGAGAAGTTGAAAAACTCAATTCTTAATAAATACAACATCAAATGATGAATTATTTCAATTATTATTCTCATTGTTATTATTATGATTGTTAAATGATCATAATCATCATAGCCAGAACTATTATCATTAATGTAAATAATTAATATTCTAATTTTTATTGGCATTATTATCGTTGTCACCACCATTATTTTTATTATCGCCATTGTCATCGTCACAATAAATATTACTGATTAATTCATTATAACAATTATTATCATCACAGCTATAACCAATACCATAATTATTTTTATTTTCATTATTGTTATTATCAATGCAATTATTTTATTAGTGGTAGTATTAGTATCATTGCCGCCTCAACTATTGTCATCATGATTACTAACATTTTTATTGTTATTAATATCATTAAAATAATTATTAGTGCTATTATTATTATTATTATTATAATTGTTTTTGTTATTATTTATATTTTTAATATTATTTTATGAGTTATTATTATTATTATCATCACAACCATAATTATTAACATCATAAACAGTACAACCATTACAATAAATTATTGTTGCTATCATTAATAACATCTTTATTATTATCATGACTATAATAACTAAAATTATTATTACTATTACTGCCTAAAGAATAAAAAATATTAAATTATTTTGAAGAATAAAATAGAAACCCCAAAGATTTTAATAAAAGAGTTAGCAAGAAAAAAAAACACCCACTAAAATTGTTGTTATTGTGTAGACAATTAAAATCATAAAATTATCTTGAAGAATAAAATAAAAAAACCCAAAAACTTTAACAAAAGAGTAAAAAAAAATAACAAAATCAAAATAAATATTATTAGCATATAAAAATCATTTTATTTGAAGAAAAATAAAAATAAAATAAAAGAACAAAGGGAATAAGTAGAAATATGAATTTTAAATTGATCACCAACACAAATTAAATTTAAAGGACTATAATGAATAAAAAACTCAACACAAGATAAAATGACAAATATCAAAAACCAAAACTAAAAGTATAGACACAAAAAATTAGGGACTGTTTCGAAAGGACTGAAAAAAATAAAGGAATTAAGACTAGACCAAAATTAAAATAATAAAGGTAAGAATAAAAAACAAAATATATGACAATTTGAATTCAATGACAAAATTGAAACAAAACAAAACTTGTATAGAAAAAATTAGAATAAAAAAAATCAAAAGACCAAGAACTGAAATGCACAAATCATAAACAAGAGGACATATATGCATTTTTGACTCTAGGAGAGAGAGAGAGAGAGAGAAAAATCAATCATCGACAAGTTTTTAATCACCTTGAGCCGACACATGCATCGCTGTGGGAAGATGATGGTTTGATATTTTTAGTCACCACTATTGCCATCACGATTATAACCACTATTATGATTCCTATCACCATTATTGTTATTAATGTCATTAAAATTATCACTAGTATTATTATCATTATCATAATTATTTTTGTTATTATTAATATTATTTTATGAGTTATCGTTATTATTATCATTATCGCCACAATTATTAATACAATAAGCATGACAACCATTACAATATACTATTATTGTTATCATCATCATTATTATCAATGTTACCGTTATTATGATTATAACAACTAGAATTACTATTACTGTTACTATTATTTTCTAAATAATAATAATTATTAGATTATCCTGAAGAATAAAATAAAACACTCAAAACTTTAACAAAAGAACAAGCAAGAAAATCATAATAATAAAATAATTATATTATTACATAAACAATAAAAATCATAAAATTATTCTGAAGAATAAAAATAAAAAATCCAAAAACTTAAAAAAAAAAAGAAAACAAAAAATAACAAAAACAAAATAAATGTTATTAACATAGAAAAATTCATCTGATTTATAGAACATAAAAAAAAGAACAAATGGAAAAAAATAAGAAATATTAATTTTAAAATAACCATCAACACAAATTAAACTTTAAGGACCAAATTGAATAAAAAAACATCAAAAAAAATAGAAAATGATAAAAAAACTAAGAGTATATACACATAAATATGAACAAAAGATAAGAACTGCTTCATAAGGACCGAAAAAATAATAAAATTAAAACCATAAAAATATAAAGGAATTAAAATTAAACCAAAAATTGAAGGACAAGAGTTGAATGAAAAACAAAACCAACAATACCCTTGATGACAACTATTATTTGTTGTCTCATTCTAGGGCAAAAGAGTTATTTTATTGTTTATTAAAAGACAAGATATCTATAATATCATTGCCCATTGAATAGTTTTTTTTTTTTACTAAATCTAGGAGCAAAACTATAATTTTACTGTTTAAAAAAATGAAAAAACAAATACCCCTAGCACTAACAATAAATATTATGAGTCGAAGGACATAACATTAATTACACCGTTCCAAGTCACAATGAATTATGTCTAGAACTCCTAGAGAACAATCCACATAATTTTAACTTTTTTCTTAACTAAAGCTACAGAGAACAAACAACCACACGGTCTAGCTATTTTTGCTTAATGTGCACAACATAAAATGTATGCTGGAATTAGGTCGCAGCCATTGTTTTTGCTCAAGCACTGTTTGCCTAATATATTGTGTTAGCTGATAAGAAAATATTTAACAATGTATATTTTTTTGGGAGAGTTTTCTCAAGTATAACCCGGTTCGAGGTATCGAGACATTTGTATACATGCTTGAATGGTGGTTGTAATATTTATTTTTTTATAGTGAAAATTTTAACGGAATAGATTTTCCCAAATTATATCAATTTTTATATCCCTTTTATTTTATTTTATATAATAATTTGATTTGCGTGCTATTTACACAACACAGACAGATCTTAAAAAAAGAGAAAAGTCTCTCAAATTTCACTGTACTTTCCGGGCCAGCATCTCGTGCTAAATTATTAGGTTTTTTCAACTACGCAGGAGCTAGCAGAGTAAAAAAAATAAACCAGTAAGATTTTAAAAAGCAAAAAGGTGACATGTCACCTGGTAAGTACAGTGAGAAACAATAATTTTCTCCTTGGTGGGGTTTTTATATTATTTTATTTAGATCGAAGGGTCCACGCCACATGTATGATGACACTGGCCACTTATTTTTAATCGTGAAAGGATACTTGCCACGTAGGACAAAAGAAGACCGAATTAAAAGAATAACTCATAATCATTGTACATTTTTTTTTTAAATAATCATAACCACTGCACAATATTATTATTATTATTAATTATTAATTCTAATTAAGGTCATCTTCGGTGCACAGATAATCATGCAGTGCGATTGCGGGGTAAAAAAACAATCTTTAACTATAGTTATACCTTTTTTTCTTCTTCTAAAATCTGAATTTCATTTTCCTAATTTGTTATAAAAAATAAATTTATATTGTTTTGATGTGTTGATGCTATGAATATTATTTTAATATAATCTGAAACAAAAATAATTTAAAAAATAATTATCACTCTAATGTCAAGCAAGTTATTCTTCGTCTAGCTTGACTCTTGAAATATATGATATGGTCTAGAACCTTCTCTTTTTATACTAGAACCTTCTGATATATTTTAATATTAATTTATTTTCAACCTCTTATATTTCAACTTAATGTTGATTTAATTAAACAAATTAAACATACATTCAAATTAGTATGGAGATAGGAATTTTTTTTTTCTGCTACCCTTGGATTCAAAAGTATTATCCGAAATACCATTAGTTTGGACTTGAGAGGTTCAGTGTGTGTTGATAATAAAATATACTTTTCAAAATACTTTTATATATATATATATTGGTTTTTATTTTTGTAATTTTGATACTTTTCATATTTGAATTAGTTTAAAAAGTATCAATTTAATGATTTTTATATTATTTTTTTTATAAAAAAGTATGAAAAAACACCTTAAATATAATGTTTTTTTTATGTGAGAAAACTTCATCTGCGGAAAGCACATTCTGCGAGTCCAAATGAACGAATAAAACTCCGATTGTTCTAGATTTTTACAAGAAATACATGTCATGACTCAAGCTCAAGACCTGCTGCGCAGATCACAAGTTCTTTGTCATTACATCACACCCCTTGATAATCTTAAATGTAATGCCAAACATTACTTTGGACATCTAAAGTTCTTCACAAATTTGATCACGCATCCATGTTCTCCACAATTTTCACCGTGCTAATACCTTTTTTAGGCAAATATACTACTATTATTCATAAAATGTGCTAGGATTTTGGTTCTGTGAAAAGAGCAATGACATTTTTCTCTTTTTTTAAAAACGAATTAAAAGAAAGATCACTTGAATTGATACAGGGATGGCATGAGGCATATAAATAGAAAAAAAAGGATGGCAATGATAGCCAAAACCGATGGCCAACCCACCGGAATCAAATCAAATGATTAAAAAATATCTATACTTTAGGTATAGTTAATAATTGAACAGGTTCTGATCATGGTTATAGTTTTTATAATAATCGAATCGGAAGAAAAGTATTGAAATTTCTAGCCAGTACAGTTCTTTAAAATATCTTTAATGCGAAAGAATAATTTGAAAAATAAATATAAAAATATCGTGCTGCTAAACTATGATGAGGCGGCAGTTCAAGCTCCAATCTGCTGGATATCGTTTGGTCGAGGCCTGGTATAGTGAAAGAGGGTGAAAAACGATCAAGAACAAGTGAACTGGGAGCATGAATCTTCATGTGTAAGCATGTCTTGGCCATGCTCAACACAGTCAAAGCTACAAGAACACCAAGATAACGATTTTATGCACATCTCCTGAGAAAGTAGTAATTGTGTATCAGGGTGAGAGCTGGGGGGATAAAGTAGGTTGTCAATTCCGTTTCAATTGGTCCTGTGTCTTTTCCAATTAAAATAGAATGTTTTGGTTTCGGAGCATTTCGGCACGCTGTTTAAGTGTTGTTCTGTTTATGTGTGTATATATATATATAATTAAATATATTAATTCTACCGTTTCGGTTGGTGTTTTTTTCCAATTAGAACATAATGTTTCGGTTTCAGAGTTTTTCGGCACGCCGTTTAAAAGTTGTTATGTTTATGTGTATATATATATAATTAAATATATTAATTCAAAATTTTCTATTCAAATCCAAAAATAATATTATTTAGAATCGTGCAATTTAATCTAAAAAAAACACGATAAAATAATTTTTCTAAATAAAATTATGAGAAAGTATAATATTACGAGAATATTATCATCAATCTTGCAAGGTCATTACATTCTCTGATTGCTCTAAAATTTTAACATAGTATATATAAATATGCTAAGAGACTCCTTGTAAAATTTTATCTCAATCTAATAATCGGATTAAAAGATATGATTGATATTGTAAAATTATTTATTATTTAAAAAAAATACTATTTTACTGAAACGGGACGGGCGGAATGAGACCACAGTTTAAATCAAAATAAAAATAATATTTTTTTTATTTGATTTTTTTATTTGATATAAAATATTTTAGCCGAAAATAACCGAAACCAAACAAAACAGAAAACTATGGATAAAGAGCTAAAATCAATGGCTGGGGGCGGGGTCCATTAATTTCCTGGCCGTGGATGATGGGAAATATTTTTGAAAGCACCAGCCCATATGGGATTGATTCATGGCACAGATCTTGAATCAACTAGAGAGAATCCATGATTAAGTTAAAGTATTTTAAACTGTCCTTGTTCATTGTAAATCTGGGACACATCGATTTCCCATAAAGTTTGTGCACAATCATTATGTTATATTTGCAATTCTGGGTTACGGACATTTACATATGACACTGTAAGATTTGCCTTTTTTTTTTTTTTTTTTACTTTTTTATCAAACAGGGATTTTTTTTCTAGATAATTGATTTAATTAATAGATCTCATATTTCTAGATCATCGTCTAAAATGTTAGTTTTAAAAATTAAAAACACAGTTCTTACAGATGTGTTAATTCCAGTTCGAGCGATCAACATGGGGTTTATGTCGGGGAGAAATGTATTCTCGGCGTCCGAAAGTGATAAAAAAACAACTCTATCCTTGAAAAAAAAATCATTTTGAAAAGTTAATCTACCAACACCCTATATTCTTGTGCAAGTAAAGGGATACCGAAGTTTTTAAACAACAAATATTATGTGTCAACTTTCTCCAAACACCAAGTGGGGCCTCGCCACGGCCATTTAAAAATTCCCCATTGTCGTGAACTGTTTGCATCTTTCTCTTATTTAATGAAAAAGAAAAAGCTTAACAATCCGAGTAAAAAAAAATATAAAAAATCAGGCTCCATGGATCGGAGATCTGTCATTAATCCGTTGGGTTTAATGCCTGAATGTGTTACGACTTTAACGTGTCGAGACTGTTGATTCCACTTTATTGAACTTCTTTTCATGATGTCTGTAGATATAATTGAATCTCTTTTAAAAACCTAATGATTTTCTCTTTAATTAAAACCCCTTTTCATTTTCTTTTCCTTTTCCTTTATTTATTTATCTATTTGTTTCTTGGAGCATGGCCTTGTTATGTTGTTACTAGCTTTCCGAGACTCGGATGCTTTTTACTTGTAATGGATTGCTTTGGGTGACCTGAGAAAAAGTTGCAGACTTTATGAATTTTTCTGTTCAGTGAAGAGCTTTAGACAACTGTGTTAGGAGAAGGCCCCACTTCCATAATTGCGAAAGAGCAATTTTTAGCGCCTCGAAACCCTAATCTACCCCTTCTTTTTTCTTTATTTCTTTAATAAAAAAGAGTTTAATTGCCTTGAAATTCCCAGGCCTGCCCAAAGCCTTGCCTTCAATTAACGGATAGCGTGATCATCTTTTGTCGGCACTTGAAAGTTTCCCTTGGATTTAGTGCAATTACTTTCATCGGAACTGATATAATATGTGACAAAAGCTCGAGTGCTCAAAGAATTCCAATAACACAAGGACATAGTACAACCATGATGTCCCCGGACCCCTAACATAAGTACACTTTTTTTATTTTTACGATTAGCTGTAGAGTGAGTATCAACAGTACATCCATCCTTTTCTTTTTAAAAGTTTTATTTTACCATGTAATATTAGATTATGTTTTAAAAAATAAAGAGTGCTCATCAAGAGAAGATTTTCTCTCTCTCTCTCTCGAACACAAGGAGCTCAGTTACAACTTTCTTACAATAAGTTAATTTTATTTTTATATGAGAAAACTTTATTTTCTGAAAGTGTATTTTATGGGTTCAGATGAGTAAGTAAAATTTTGGTTGTTTTATATTTTTACAAGAGTTTAGCGTCCTGATTCGAAATTAAGATCTACCATGTAAATTTTAATTTTTTACCATTATGTTATGCATTTGGGATAAAGAGAAGATGATTAAGAGCATTAGCTTTATTTTGGCATAAAGGAAAAAAAAATCAAACAAAGAGGAAAAGAGTGGAGCATTGATCCAGAGCCAATGAGCGTCCTCCTTCTCCATCAAGCCATGGCTATTTTACAGATGGAAGAGATAAATAAAAACAAGTGGTGATGATGAAGTAGGGCCCTCCTCCCTTTATATTCACCGGTAGATGAGGGGTCCAATCTACGCGGTGAGACCACACGAAAACGAAAACGACACTGCTTTCAAATACATTAGCCCCACCCTCCACTGGAGCTGCTGGTATTCACAAACTCCTGACCGGGAAAGTCTAGTATTGCAGAGGTGGCGTGGCGGTGACCACTTCTCGCCTCTGATTTGGATAACAGTAATTTCTCTACGCTGCTACTTACACAAACTCTGTTATTCAACCCTAGACCATTAGTATCTGTTTATAAACGGTGGTCGTAATTGTTTTTTAAAATATTTTTTATTCAGAAATACATCAAAATAATATTTTTATAATTTTTAAAAATTATTTTTGATATTAACATATGATATAAACACTAAAAAAATTTAATCTAATGTAAAAAATACTTCCGGAAAACTATTGGGGGGTCAACATAAATAGTTGGCATGTAATCATGCACATAGCTTAACAAATGATGCAGTCTTTCAGAATGAATATAAATTATTCCGTGTTGAACAAGGATGGTCCTGTACCAGGCTATGGTATAGTCCGAATCTGAAAACAGTACTTGAACCCTGCCTTTGATTACCAGGCTTGCTGTCCAAAAACATCATGATAATTGTCCCTTAAAAAGTTTATGAACTTTTAGTCCTTCATTTTATTAATTTTCGTAGTGCCCTTGTGTCATTAACATTGCCACAAATATCATATAAAAATCTAAAAGTTGTGCTCAAAATATTGTGCACCTTTCATATCTCTCTCTCTCTCTCTCTCTCTATATATATATATATATATATGATTTATTGTTTATGCAAATACATGCCATAGTTGGCACCTTGATACTGTATAAAAGAAGCACATTTTCCATTCATGCTCGTTTACCTCCAGTTCTTTAAGATCAACCCCACCGGACAGGACGTCAGATTCAACATGATTTTTGTCCTTTCAACAAGATATTCCCCAGCCCACGCAATTGCTAGCAAAGTCTCTGTACAATTTGCTGAAACGTGAACAAATTTTGCAAGCAAAAACTTCAGGAAACTTGATCGAAATGATAACTAATCGAGCTCTAAATCAAATTAAGTAGCGTGTAAAAGTGCTGAACACCGAACTAAACCCTCAAAAACAAGAACGAGAAGGGGCAACTCAGGTGAGCTAGTCGAGAGATAAACATAGGTTTCAATGTTTTGTTGAGATAGGAGAAATGGATCTAAGCTATGTACGTGCCCTCGTACTAGAACAAAAAATGCTACCTGCTCGAACCAATATAGGAGCAGAAGTCACAACTCAAGTACGCAAAACGACCCCGTTTGTTGGCCCACCAAATTCTCTAACCTCACGTGAAACCTAGCCTAGCCAGTCAATCCATCTCTACCTCACCTCAGAAATATAGACTCAAATTATTAAGTACTGGGACCCGCATGGGGATTAACAATGTTTGCTTGCATCAGAGCACAGATGCTTTGTTTATTTTCCGCATAGATTATTCAAGCTTTGCTTGGCTTGTTCATGTCTACTTTTCCCGAGCTCGGATGATGTCTCGAGGATAATCTTCTTATATTACAAAACACATAATCGGCGTGGCCGTTTGCACTGTGCTTCCTCTCTCAAATCACTGTAAATTGTGACAGTGTGGAGACGATTTTGGGCTTCATCATCCGGCGTTTTTTTTTTCTTTCTGGGGGTGTTTTCGGTTTTTGATTTTTTTTTCACCTTTCCCCTTTTGTACAGTGCATCGACGCCTCTGACTCTTGAAAATGACAAAATAGTTCACAGGGACAAGGGGCTCCGTCGGCTTTTCACAAAATCCGTGCACAGTGCACCGACGAAAAAAACCCTCCAAAACGACAAAATAATGCACAGTGAACGAGGACACGGGCGTCCTTTTCCCATCGGTTTTTTCGTGAATCTCGGTTGGGTCAGAGGTGTCTTAGTTCGGTCCCTTAGGTTTTGATTTCGTTTTGTTATTACTGATTTATTTAAATTAAGGTTTTATTATTTTCAATTGTGCTCTTCAATTAAAATTGATTATATAAGCAGTTTTTAATTCAGTCCTTATACTTTGAATTTTTGATTTATTGTTGATTCCTTCAATTTTTCTGGTACAGAAGTTTTGTTTTCCTTAATTTGGTCCTCGAATTGAAATTGGTAATATATACAAAGTTTGATTTCAGTCCCTCTTCTTCTAATTTTTTTATAGAATGACAGCATTTGATCATTATTGATTTTTGGTCCTCCAATTTTTTTTTTCCAATGTTATCCTTCAATTGGAATTAATTTTATATATGTCATTTTTCATTTTGGTCCTTATTCTTTTAATTTTCTATTTGATATTAATTCATATGTTCTTTTTTTAATGTTTATTTTTTATTGGTATTTATGCATCAATGCTTTTAGTTTTTGTCCTCTTTTTTAAGGTTTTATTCTTAATCGATTTTTATGATTTTATTATTTATGCAATAATAATAATAATTTTAGTGATTGGTTTTTTATTGTTCTTTTATAAAAATCTTTTGCTTTTTTTTTGGTGATTTTTCTTGGCAATTTAGTTATTTTAATTGTTTTAATAGTGATGTTAGTAATAATTGTAGCTTTTATAGCAATGATAATGACAATAACGTCATGATGGATTTTTAATTTATATTTTCATCTATTTGTTTATAGAAAATGAACAACTTATTTTTTTTATTTGATTATTATAGGCGTTTTAACAATTTATATTTTATTTTTGTTTGATTTAAATTGAATTATAAAATGAACTAATCTTAATACAGTTAACTCAATAATTCAGATATCCGAGTTTTCTTGCTTTTTTAATGACGATGATACATTTATGCTGGTTATTTCGTTTGAAAATACTAAACAGATAAATTTATTTCGATTTAAAATTCATATATTTTATAGAAAATTTGCACTTGACAATAAATTTATATTATAATAAAAATAATACACACAATTAATATTTTTTACGTTGAAAAAAATATTGTTCCGCCCGCGGCGAAGCGCGGGGGCATTATCTAGTATATATATATATAATTCGTGCTGTTCCCTGTAGATTTAAATTAATGGCACGCAAGCGGGTAAGCTGTATGAGATTCCATCGCTGTTCATGAAATTCAACCCACTTCACACTCAACTATAATATCATAAATCAATTTAATTTCCAGTCAAACATCTCTGTCAAAGTGAATAAAGTCTTACTAGAGGTTCTGTAGTATTATAGCTCACTGTGCAGGTTTAACCCACACACATATATATATACACACCACCGAGTGCGATATTTTTTCTCTGCAATAATGTTTCCCATCTTCACGTCATCGTAGAGGGGTCCAGCACTCTTAGACCTTAGATTTCTCGTCCATGCTGAAGAGCTACTTCATTGGTTTTTTATATATTAAGAAACTCAACAAAACCATTGTTATTCTCAGAAAATAGCAGCAATAATTGTTTGTATCAATCAAAACAAATTAAGTTGCAACCAGGGAGTTAAAAGGATTGCTCTTTTGTGGTCTCAGATTCGAGTTATACAGCTGTTAATATGATGTTCATTAAAGATTTTTATGGTCATTAACTTCGTGATCTTTAAGATTAATCGAGGCGTACTTAAACTATTTAAAAACACACGCTAATAAAGAAAACAAATTAAGCTGTGGCCACACAAATAAAATACAGGCTCATAATTTAGAGCAGGAGATGATGACTGATGAAGACATAAAGGTGCTTGATAAGGAAAGGTGAATATGAAATGATGGGTATTTCTTTGTCCTCCAACATCAAAACCACTTTCTCTCCTCTCGGACTTCTGTGGTTGGATTCTTGTAAGTTCAGGTTTTCTTCTTTTTCTCAGACAGCCGAATCAGGTTTCGTTCTGCCATTGTTGCCTTTATTTGTTCCTTACCACCAGTAGATTAGCAACAGGGTTTAGGTCACTGTGCAAAAATAATTTCACATCTTGTGGACTGAACGGGTCTCAACTTGACAGGGAGTTGGGCCACTCGAGGGGCCTTGGAGTGTTGGGCCCATCTAAGATGACGTGGAGATGGGAAACATTATTGGAGAAAGAAAAAAAAACCACACTTGGTGGTATGAATATATGTGAATAAGTTTTTTTTTTATCCCTATTTATGACCTTGATTAAGAGAGCACCTAATAATCTGTCATCATCGTTGATGGAAGCCATGGAAAAGTAGGGCTGGATGTTTGTTTGATAAAATCAACGGTGAAATAGTGAAAGTCACTCCCTAGTCTATGATTTCAAGTGAAGCAGGTGATGCCCAGTAGCCTCACAAGTCACCTCTATAACTTTATTTTACCTTAATTTGGACAGAGAGTGGAGCATCATCAAGTGGGCCCAGTAATTATCTAGTTTTTGTGATAGCAGGAGCCCACACTGTGGACAAAACTATGCCGTTTGCCCTGTGTGGCTGGCGGCAGTTGCTACTAGTTTCTGCTGATTGTGGTTGAGTTATTTTTAAATATATATTAAAATTAAAATGATTTTTAATATTATCTCATCAAAATCATATAAAAATATTCTTTTTTAATTTAAAATAAAAATAATTTTTTTTTTTAAAAAATATTTTTGAAACGCGAAGCGGCTAGGTTAAATTATCTTTTGTATAGATAAATTATATATATTTTTTAAATATCTTCAAGGATTATTTATAATACGTGCAACATTGTATAATATTTTTTATTTTATTCAACTAGTTTTATATGTTTGTTTATTTCTATTATTATTTGATTAAATAAAAAACACACTGTAATAAAAAGAATCAAGATAATAATCTTGTTTTATAAGATTAAATATCTTGATTTATACTTGTCTTTTAACGCTTTAATTCTTATTTATAAATATCATTAATATTTTTTTAATTATTTAGTATCACGCATAGTTCTCGATTTATTTAACAATATATATAAATAAACCTCTTGATTTACACTTCAATTTTTTAAATCATAGAAATACTAAGAAAAACTATATATACAATTTTTTTTTATAAAAATATTAAAAAATCTTAAATCACACAACTAGAGAAGCAGAAAAGTAGAGAGTACGAGTTCAATTTTGTAGCGTTGGACCATTTATAATGACGTGAAGTCAGGAACAAATAAAATCTCACACAGAAAGATGTAAGTGAAGTGGTCCCCTCGAACCGAACCAACTTGGATCCATCACTATTTTCTTTTTCAGTAGATTAAAAAAAAAACAATTAAATTATATTAACAATTAAATTGAATTCGTTTTCTTTTATTTCACGTGAAGTTGTCACCATAACTATTTTGATTCCACTATTGATAATTATTTTATTTTTACCGACCACTAATTCGATTCGTCTGGAAAATGTGAAATATTTTGTTCTTGCTTTCCGGTGACTAAACGACATACTTCCCCTTCAATCCAAGCATAAGATCCCGTCATCCATTAATTAAATGAATAGTTAAATAAAATTTCTGAAATGCCTGCCCACGTATAGCACAGCCGGTGATCATATGTGGCAAAAACAAAAACATGTATCCCTGTGATCATCCTGAGATGGAGAGATGGATGTGTATGAGTAAATACAAGCAATAATTGAATAACATCGACGAATTTGCTAATAACTTGTGTTGTGATGCAGAACGACGAACAAACAAAATCAAAGGATGAAAGAAAAAAAACTTTTAGGGAAAGAAGCTAAGGATTAAAAGGCAAAGAAAAAGCCAGAAAGGAGAAGAATTTAGGTTGGAAAAGTCTGCAACCTTGCAATTTTTGTTCAATTCATAAAAAAAATCCATGAAAAATCAAGAAAATTACATATAAATAATAAAATCCTAATCACAATCAAATTTGAGCTCAAAACCCACTAACTAATAAAAGCTTAAAAAATAATATAAATTGAAGTCCAATAGTAAAGATAAATAACACTAATAGATTAGTTTTTTGGACATCCTTGTCTTCCAATCCAATAACATAAAGGTTGAGTTATCCTGTGTCATCATAGGTCATATGGACATGTGAATCGTGTCTAGAGTATGATGTCCTCATCAACTCTTCTAGAGTTGGAAGAACTTGACCCTATCAAGTATAGGTCAAGATGGCTCCGATAATGCTCCTAAAGATCATGACCAAGTTATGATATTTCTCTTATAATCAAAATACAATTTAAATTTGATCGTCTAGCTTATGTGCTGAGATTTGCTGCAATTCACCTTTTCCTGGTAAAACAACTTATGCATTCAAAGTAGCATTAATATGTTCTTTTTATATCAATGATAAGGATGATGAGGTAGGGATACCAAAAGAAACATTAAGGATAAGATGTCGTATTTTGTATATAACAAGGTCCTTCATGTTAAAAGTAGAGTTTCTATCAAAGTTTATTGACATAACTATTTGATTCAATCATTTGCACCATTTTGAATGATCTAACACTACGCCTTTGCAATTTATTATTAGTCTCCAAAAGACATCGTTCAGGTCTAGTTTATATCATGAAATAATCTCCAATATTATGCACATCATGACATTTGTATAAATCAACTTGAAATTTGTATTATTTACTATTTGCTTGATTTTGTTTTTTTTATTATCTCATCATACAAATTATAATTTTTTTATGCAAATCATTTAGCTAAATCAAATATTTAAAAGTAAGGAGACAAAAAGAAAATTTATAGGCTCCATAGGTTTATAACTGCGGATACTATATGGGGTGGAATAAACACTACTTGAGATATGTATGGAGGTCTCAGGTCTTAAGTAGTGTTTATTCCACTCCTAGTAATTTAAGATTATCTATCTTCCTCGTCATGGTGTTAGGGATAAAGGATTCAAAACTCAACATATTGCTCTAAAACTTTGATGTGCTAGACACCAAACATAAAGAGGTGAGAAACATGTTTCTCTAAAACTTTGATTTGTTGGACGCCAAGATGGTGGATAAGGAACCATGTAATTTAAGATGAATAATATCACGAGACCTTTGGAAAATCCCAATAAAGATTTTTCTAAAACTTATTCCTCTCCCACTAAAACATAATGATTATATTATTTACTAACCTCATTTGGATTTACAGTGTGAATTTTTTTTTTCTTGCACATTCTTTTCATTTAGATAACTAAATTCTTCATGATCGTGTTCATACAAGCTTGACTCTGTAGGTCTACAGAGTGGAGCACTTAATAAAGATTTATTATTTCTAAATTGAGACCTAAAAGAGGTTTTAAGAGGATCTTGATGTTTTGTCTATTGTTTTTTACAAGCAATTCATAATTCTGCACTATAAAATAAGTAAAAATAACACATATAAAATGCAAAATGAGATTTTTTTTTCCTGTTATAAACAGAAAGATGAATGATTATTTTTTCCAAATCAACCTATAATTTTTCACAAACCCTAATAAATTGTTTGATCATAAGAAGAATTAAAAATTCACAATCTGATATCAAATTTGATGTGGAACAATAAATAAATAGAGTTAAAGTAGAAAAGAAAGAAGCTTTTAGAGAGAAAATATAAATTAAGAAGCCAAGAAAGAAGAAAAAAGCAAGAAAAGAGATGAATAAGAATTGATAAAATCTGGAATTCTGCAATTTTTATTAGATTCATTAACAACTCTTATAATATCAAGAAAATTTCATATAAATAATAAAACTCTAATCATAATCAAATTCGAGCTTAAAACTCACTAACTAGTAAACATCTAACAAAATAATATAAATTAAAATCCAATAATAAAGATAAATAAAATCTAATAGCTTGAGTTAAAAAATCTGCAATTTTTATTAAATTTATTAACTCTTATAATATCAAGAAAATTACATATAAATAATAAAACTCTAATTTTGTAGATGCCTAATTTTTCAATCCAATAACACAATGGTTAGACTATCTTCCATCATTATAAATCTTTCATAACTGTAAACCATACCTAGAGTTTGATATCACCATCATATTGATTTTGCATTCTGCAAGGAACTAAAACAATATCGATATATAAGCAATAACGGAAAGTACCACTTTAAACAATCTGGAATACGCTGGTTATATAAAACCACACATAAATATATAAGAAAACACAGAGTTCTGCCTTCCGCTGGTACCTTTAGCAACATGTCAAAACAAAGTCACTTGGGTAAAATTGTGATCACCCGCCAAAGAAATTATAGCTGCTCAAGTGGAATGATCTGTCAAACCTTATGGTTGAATGCATGGATTTCCTTGAAGTATCAGGCACGAAGCCCAGTGAAAGAAGATTGAACTCAAGACTACCCTAACGATGAACTCCCTTTCTAGCAATTAGAATTTTCTAGCAGCAACCAAATTGTAGAACCAGTAACAATGGACATAGAAGAGAAGGTTCCAAGCAGCGATCTAACCCGAAATCTAAGGAACGTTCATTACTTGGATGGACTGTAACATGTCCGATACAGCAATGACAAGGTCACCTGATTTGATCATTCCCCTAGCCTTGAGCAATGAGAAGGTTTTATTGAGGTTGCTTTCCATATCATCAGAGAAGCTCACCCGGAAAGGTATCAGGCCCCACTGTAGGTTCAGGCGTCTCCTTACAGATTTTGTGCTTGTAAAGGCAAAGATTGGGCAATCAGGTCTGCAACGGGACAAGAGAGAAGCCATGTGGCCTGTCTTTGTGTAGACAAAAAGTGCATCTACTCCCAAATTGTTTGCTGCAGAATCACAAATTATAACTTATAATCGAAGTAAAATTTAATGAACACGCATGACATGCAGGTTCACAAAAAATAAAGTGGTATATGAAAGATGGACTAGAAGGGGTGGGGTGATCTAGAGTCTAAACACCAGAAAGGCTTGAGCGCTCTGATAGCCACCAACAATAAAGTAAGCAAGTCATGAAAGCTAAAGCAGGGGAAACAAAAGGAAGGTGCTTAGTTGAACCAGCATAATATATTTAGATAACGCGAAACAATTTACAATGGTGTCGCGACAACATTCAGAAAAAAGGGCAACCAGGTTTATGGCAATAAACGAGAGAAGAGAAAAAAAGAAAGAAAGAAGCATTAACAATGGATGATAATGCAGTAAAACACAGAAAAAAGATTTAAAACAATATTGAAAGCATAATTACCCTAAATTATATATATCAAAGCATTTATACCCTTAAATTTGGAGTTTGGACCACTTCTGGAAGTGGCACCCATCAATTAAGTACAACAGCATGTTCTAACCTTCTGGTGTAATTTTGCAATCAAAACATAATGTAGTTTTGCATTTTCTTCATTTTCCACTTCTCTTTACCTTTGGCATGTTCCCTAAAAAATGGTTTCAAGGAGTTTTTTTGTTTTCAGAATTGAAAAACTGAAAATGTGTTGACCAACTATATTTTCCACTTATATATGAGTTGATAAGTGGAAACCAGCTTTTCAAACTTGAAAGAGAAGAAATGAGATACCCTTATAAGTATTTTAAAACATGGTTTCTATTAAATGCCTCATTTTTCAACTAGTTGAATCAGAAAATTTAGGCTGAGTAAGCCTCTGATTCTAAAAAGAGCACAGTTAATTGTAAAAGGTCCATAAATTCGTTGGCAGATATCTAGAAGATAGAAATAACATGTGCACATACCCATCTTGGCAGCAGAACTGCAGATCTCTTCTGAAATACTGTCAGAAAATGAGGATCCCACAGCAGGGAGTTCCATAGCTTCATAGCGTTTCTCTTCTCTCCACCACTTCTCAATTCTTACACTGACACTTCTCAGAACAGCCAGTGCCTTGTCTGGGTATTGGCCCATGGCTGACTCACCAGATAGCATTAAAGCATCAGCCCTTTGCCTAACTGCTTCAGAAACATCAGCTACCTCTGCCCTGGTAGGTGTAGGGTATTCAATCATAGATTCAAGTAACTGGGAGGCAACAATAACTGGCTTATTTAGCTGCCTGCAAATCTGAACAATCTTTTGTTGGGCTGACGGGACCTGTTCTAATGGTATCTGAGCACCTAGATCACCTCTGGCTACCATTGCTCCATCTGATGCTTGAATGATCTCTTCCAAGTTCTTCAATGAGTCAATACTCTCTATTTTTGCGATAACAGCTATGTCACTACATCAGAATTAAAAATCAGTACCAGTCCAGAAAATTGACACTTATGTTGTCATGATGTATGCAAACACTGCTGGCAAAAGTACATGCAACATACGTGACTGTTATTTTCAGTACGACAGTAACTCAGTTTCCTTTTGCAAAAGTCAATGGAAAGATTAACAGATCTAATTTTTGAGATCTAAAGCTACTAGACACGATGAAGAAATCAAGACAAGCTCAGTCCACCAAGCACTCAGATAAATTAAATTTTGGATTCCTACATAATGACATAAAAAATGAACTTCTAAATATTTCAGCAAGTAACAAGGGTCTAGCCTTATTCAGACTGGGGTCTGGCTAAGATGAGATTCAATCATGACAGTTGACATATATCAATTCAATATGCTTACCTATCACGAGACCGGGCAGCTATGTAGCTTTTTAGATGATTGATCACTTCAGCAGACTTGACAAATGATATTGCAATGAAGTCAACACCCTCTGCAATCCCAAAATCAATGTCCAACCAATCCTGAAAAAATAATGGATAGCCCATGAGAGTTATGTACAAAGCAAAAACATAAACACTGATGAATGACCTATTCCATTAAAACCATGTGGCTTTAGATGACATGCCCTCCATTTGTGAAGTGATAGAATTTCTATCTTGAGAATCCATGAAAATGGACAAACTTTAATTATCAAGAAATTACTTGCAGTTTGAGGAAATGAACTAGCCATTTGATAGCGAGAACCAATAAGCAGATAGTGTGAGAGAGAGTAAAAATGAAAGAAACAAATTAATAACGGCAACAATGTTATTAATTCAAATTAATAAAAGCATATCTAGAATTCTAGTTCATAATTTAGTTAGAGAGATAAGCGATTGAACATTTAAGTCAACTAACTATGAAAGAAATTTAACTATTATGAAAATTCTCAGCTCCTCAGTTTTGAATCTTCTTGTTAACATTTTTAGGAAATAGATCACGTTCAGAATAGAAAAAAGAACACCTTTGAATCCCAAAAATTTGATCCGGATAAGCACCCAGAAACCTTTCAATCCCAAAAAAACGACCTGGATAACTAGTTAAGCACCTAAACACCATTGAATCCCAAAAACTTGATATGAATAACTAGTTAAGCGCCCCGCCCCCAGGAAAAAAAAAGATTTAAATAATCTACAACTTGGTAATCTGACGTGCAGATCCAACCTTAACGAAAGGCAAACTCGCAAAAGAAGTGAAAGGCAACTTTTGCGCTTGAAAAAAAAAAGATATTAATTTCTACAACCGAGAAAAGATTGGAAGCGCCAACCTTTGAGGAAACTGTTGGGAGCATGGCATTGCGTTCTCGTACTAGACTTCCATCCCTCCAGAAAGTCAAGTTGGCCCGTGGTAGCATCAGTCCAGGATCAGTACACCTACACTTGACATCTGGACCGATTTTCTCTATCACGTCAAACCTCACCATTCCACCATCAACAAGAAGTTCGTCCCCAACTTTCACATCTGTATCAAATCAATTGAGGTTTGAATTAGACTAAAGATTTATAGTTTCTTGCAAAACAGAGTAGGACTAGTATTTCCTTCAAATAAGGATAGCATTACCCTCAGCAAAACCATCATAATTCACATTGATGGTGCGTTCTGGTCGGGGTAAATCGAACGCTCGCACACTAAAAGTCCATATTTCACCATCCTGCACACACACACATCCCACGACTCAGTGAATAGCTACCAAATTTTGATCTCAGTGCACATTTAGATAAATCTAATAAGCAAATCATTTTGCAAATTATATAATAATTTAATGAAGCAATGCTTCAATTGAATTCAGAAAACATCGATAGCAACAGCATAATGTTAGTGAATTAGCCAAAATTGCAATGTTACCTCAGCTTTAGCAGAGGAAGCACCACCAAGATCGCCCATATGAATCTCACTGCCTTCAGTGTCCATCATAATAGCGACAGCAAAACCTTTCTCTTCATTCAATCTCCTCACTCTCTCAATTACTCTCTTATGCCACTCACGCGTCCCATGACACATGTTAATTCGTGCAACATTCATGCCTCCAACAGCCAACGCCTCCAATTCCTCAAATCCACACGTCGCTGGTCCGATCGTGCACACCATTTTCGTCCTCCTTGTGCTCCTGAACCCATTCTCCTTCAATTCCACCTCCGTCACCGCGTCAACATCGATCGAGCTCGAGTCGGACAGAAATGATTGCGACGGTGGCGTATCGTATTCCTGTGGTGTAAAAGATAATATCTCGCCCGCTCCGGTTCCGTTGTCGGAGATTAGGACTTGAGGAGAGGTCGTGGAGGAGTTGGGATCTGCTGACGTGGAGGCTTTGATTGAGATAAGTTTCGGAGAAAGGGAGGTGACCGGGAACCAGCGATTGTAGGAGGGCTTGGGGAGAGATTGTTTGGGGGCAGTGAGGTTAGAGGGAGTGAAGAAGTGTAATGAGTGAGACATGGTTGCCGGGAAAATGTGAAGTCTGGCGATAACAAGGAGGGAGGGCGTGTTTGGCGGTTGGCTAATGAGGAAGGAAAGGGTTTTATAAAGAGAGGAAAAGGGCGGATGTAACAAAGCGAGTGAAGTGAGAAAGAGCTTTGTAGATGTCGCCGAGGCTGGATGGAGACAAACAAGCTTTGTAGATGTTGCCAAGCAAGATTTGTACTGCCTTTTGTTTCCAGTGCTACGTGTTTGATGCAACGGCTAGATTGCGAGGGTGGAGAAAATGTTACTGTTATTCTGGCTAGGGAATTTGGCTACGTGGTTGCATTTGATTGGCTGGATGGATGGGTGTATTTAGTTACCAACCCGCGGAAAAAGAATTTTTATATTCTTTTTTTATATCTGGGTTTGGGCAATCTTTAAAAATAATAAATTTGTTCACAATTCCTGTGAAGTGCGAGTTTTCAATAAAATATATAAATTTTAAATTGATATAAATTTATCTATTTAACAGGTTTAAATGAAATCATCAGTATAAAATTACCATCGTTATTAAAAAAGTAAGAAGATTCAGATACTTGAATTATCGAATTCAATAAATTAGGATTAATTCATTTCATAATATAATTTAAATTAAAAATAATAATAATATATAAAATTATAGAAACACCTACAATCACTAAATAGCAAAAATAAATTATTGATTTTATACTCGTAAAAAGAAGAAAACATCATTGAAAATCCATTGCTACGTTATTATCATTATCATGACTATCACAATTAAAATTATCATCATCATTACAGCCCAAACAATAAAAATTATTAAATTTTTCTGAATAATAATAAAACAACACTTTTACAAAAATACAAGCAAGAAAATTTTTTTTAAAAAAATAATCACTAAAATTATCATTATCATTGTGTAAACAATGAAAATCATAAAATTATTTGAAGAGTAAAAAACAAATTAACAAGATAGCAAACAAAAAAGACAAAACTAAAATAATATTAAGAGTATCAAAAAATCATTTGATACGAAAAACAAATAAAAATAATAGAAAACACACACACAAAAAAAAAGAATAAAGGGAAAGGAGAGAAATATTAATTTTAAAATAATCACCAATATAAATTAAAATTTAAGGACTAAACCAAATAAAAATAAAACCCCAGCAAAAAAAGAAAATGACAAAATTAAAAATCAAAACTAAATGCATAAATACACACAAAAATAAGGACCAAAATGAAAAAAGAAAATATATAATTAATTCCAATGGAAGGACAAAACGACAATAAATCAAAACTTTGAGACCAAAAATATTACAGGAGTTTAAAAAAAATCAAAAGAATAAGGCCCGAAATGAAAAGTAACATATATGGTCAATTTCAGTTGGAGGAAAAAATTGAAAAAAATTAAAACCTGTAGACCAAAAAAATAAAAGGAACCAGAAATCAAAAGAATACGGGCTAAAAAAAAAAAAAAAACAACGTATATGATTAATTTCAATTGAAGGGTACAATTGAAGAAAAATCAAAACTTATATAGAAAAAATCAAGAAGAAGAAAGAGATCAAAAGCTCAAAGATTGAAATGAAACAGTAATAAACATAAAGGACCGATATGCATTTTTGCCGTTGGAGGAGAGAGAACAAGGGGAGAAAAAAACTTAACCATCGGTAATCCCCCGCACGCCAGACAACGACATGCACACCGTTATGAGGGAGAGGATATGACGGTACACCTAGAGACACGACGATCGACCATTTGCAATCGTTGTCCGACATCGTTCGCACCGACTAAAAGGCGCGTACAGGAGAAAACTAACGGCGCGTCCGCAGTAACCTAAAATACAAAATTAACTAAATGCCCTTGTACTTAGCGACAACAACAAAAAACTGAGCATGAAAATACCATCATGCCCCAACATGATGTCTCTATTTTGTCATTTTAAGGGTATTTAAGTAGTCTCATTGTGCACAAAACTTGAAAAACCTAAAATACACTCGCCTCCAGTTACCCTTTTTATGTCCCACCCACTCGAAGACAAAATCGTTATTTTACTATTCAAAATCAGACAAAACTTGAAAATACCCCTAATAATTGTAATATAATTGTGGTGGCTAAAATATTGTAGAGTTTTGCAATATTCACATAGACACGGTTCACTGTGGATTGCTACAGCAACATTACCATTTTACCCAGGAGTGAAAAAAATTAACCCCTGGGACTGAGGCTATTTTAAACATTTACGAGTGACATGAATGACATTTCTGAATTCTTTGCACAGTAAAACTATTATTTTACCCTTGAGCGCTGGCTAAAGGACACAGAATAGTGGGGTATTTTTTATTTTTCTCATTTTTCTACACAGTAAAACTACTAAATTAGCCCTCAAAAATGACAAAAAATAAGCTTCAAATTCGGGGGTATTGAGGTACTTTCCACCGAGGTTTATTCGAGGTTATCGTTGAGTCAAGGTGTGTATAGGTAATTGACCATTATTTTATTATTTTCTTTCAGACACACTGTCGATGCATCGTATGGACCCGTCCATAGTCTCACATGCACACGCCATTCAGGCAGCGCATGCTACTACTTTTGGTGGTGAAAAGTGATCATCTGTCATGTCCAATGGTGCATCGACATGTCCTCCGCCTCCCGGTGCAGCGCGTGTCTGGTTACGATGGGCGATGAAGCGCTGGTAGACGAATTTAAGTTTTTATCTCACTTTTCTCTCTCCTATCGCCCAGAAATACACTTCGGTCCTTACGGTTTGTGAATATTTTATTTTAGTCCTTGATATTTTGATTTCGCTATTATTACTGATTTTTTCAATGTAAATTTTGATTTGTTGCAATTGTGCCCTTTAATTGAAACTGATTATATACGTTGGGTTTCAATTTGATCCTTCTTTTTTTTTTGGTTTGCTTTTGGTTTCTTTAATTATTTTCGTATACAAGTTTTAATTGCTTTTGATTGGGTTCTCCAATGGAAATTTGTCATATATTCTATATTTTATTTCGGTCTTTATTCTTTTAATTTTTTAAAAACATTACACAACAATTTTTTTTTAAATGTCTTTATATATTCCATCTTTTATTTCGGTCTCAAGGTTTATATTTATTTCAATTTTATCCTTTGATTGGAATTAATTATATAGTTTGTTTTAATTGTAACATCCGATTGAAATTAGTCATATATGCTACTTTTAATTTCAATCCTTGTTCTTTTAAATTGTTTAACGAAATTACACTACAATTTCTTTTAAAAGTAATTTTATTTATTTCGGTCCCAAGGTTTTTATTTACTTCAATTTTGTCATTCGATTGAAATTAATTATATATTTTATTTTTAATTACAGTCCTTATTCTTTGAATTTTTTATTTGATATTAATTTCTTTGGTTTTTTCTGTTATTCTTGAACAATGTTTATTTTTTTATCCGTATTTATGCATCTGTGCATCTATGCTTTTAGTTTTTGTTTTTAATTTTTGTCATTTTATTTTTTATTGGAGATTTATTTTTATTCGGTTCAGTCCTAAAATTTTAATTTATATTGGTGATCATTTTAAAATTAATATGCATCCCCCTTTTCTTTTCTTTTTTTGTGTTTTCTGTTATTTTTATTTGTTCTTTGGATCAAATGGTTTTATGATTTTATTGTTTGCGCCATAATAATTATAATTCTAGTGATTATGTTTTATTGTTTTTTTATAAAAATATTTTGGTTATTTTATTTTATTTTTCTAGGCAATTTAATAATTTTAATTGTTTGGGTAGTAATGTTAATAATAATTTTAACTGTTATAGTAATGATAATGATGGTAACGTAGAGATGAATTTTTAATTTATGTTTTCTTCTTTTTGTAGATAGAAAATTCATTACTTATTTTTGTTATTTGATTATTGCAGATATTTTCACAATTTATATTTTTTTTATGTTGAATTTAAATTGAATTATAAAACAAATTGATCCTAATACAATGGATTCAATAATTCAGATATCTGAATCTTCTTTGATGATGAAAATTTTATGTTGGTTATTTTGTTTAAATCTATTAAATAAATAAATTTATATAGATTTAAAATTCATATATTTTATAGAAAATTTGCACTTCACATGAATTATACACATATTTATTAATTTGCCTATATTTATATTATAATAAAAAAAATATAACACAATTAATATTTTTTTGTGTTAAAAAAATATGATATCATCGACGATGAGAGGCGGGGGCATTTACTACTAGTGTGTGTGTGTATATATATATATATATATATATATTTTGTTAGAATAACAAAATAAACGCAGTACAACATATGCAATAGAAGCCCATCATAGGAGCATCATGCCACCATGTATTCTCAGGTGCTCGATACCATGTAGCAACACATGTCAAGTAATAAAGATTGTTACGCTTGCTTGTTTTTTTAGAATGATTTTTGAAAATAATATCACTTAAAATATATTTTTTTAATATATTTATATTAAATATTATTTTCACTTAAAAATAATTATTTTCACATATTTCTAAAAAAAATACTAATACTTTAATTTTTTTTTGAATTCAAAAAAACTACATGGAAAGCGCGCTCTAAACCATAACATGCATGGTAATTTATTAATTATCCTCTCATATCTTGTTATATATATTTTTAATGTCTATTTGGTAGTATAATTGAGATTATTTTTTAAAATAATTTTTATTCATAAATGTATCAAAATGATATATTTTTATTATTTTTTAAAATTTATTTTTGACATAAACACATAAAAATTATCTAAAACACCAGAAAAATTTAATTTAAAACACAAAATAAAAACAATTGTTTTTCAAAAACATTATTAAAACGGAATGAAAAACAGTAACTAATTAGCCCGCCAGGTAAAAATTCTGCCCACTCGCCTTATAGCCCAACTTTATTAGCCCAACTGTATTAGCCCAACGGTATTAGACCGTGTATTAGCCCAACTGTATTAGCCCGTGTACTGTGGAGAGGGGAAAAAAGAGAGCGGATGAGCAATGCAGGTCAACTCAGAGCATCCCGTATAAAATAATTTAAAATAGCTGAATTATTAATATGGTTTTTTTTTAAATAATAAGATAATTTTTATTTTATTTTGTGCATTCCAGTAAAAAAACTATTTCAACAGTACATCTGTATTATAATATATTTAATATTAAAAAATTAATTAATGATGTAATGAGTTTTTAAATGATATATTTCATAATTTTAATAAATATGTAAATGATTGATTTTTTATAAAAAAAATTGTTTTGACTCTTCATTTACATATTGGGGCAAGTAAAAGATTAAAAGCTTCAAAATTAGTTTTTTTTACTCTTTCATTGAATAGATCCTCCAAAAAGAACACATGCAATTCAAAAGCATGGAAGAATTGAAACAATAGTAATATTGTTTTTTATTAATATAATTGTTCAGGGCGACTTGCGTACGAAGAAGACGATCACAGTCGGCCGAAGTACTTAGAGAAAAAAACGAAGAGCGTGTTTTAAAAGAGAGAATGGAAGTGTCGGCTGGTAGAATAGGGTTAAAAGGAGAGTTAACTAGGAAGAAACTTATAAGCTCGGTCTTATTTTATTGATTTAAATCGGGTTTATTTTTATTTTATTTATTTTCAAGTTTTTATTTTGATTTTCAATGCTTGTGAGTTGTGACTGCTAGAAAATCAATTGAAGGAGTTGGAGAGTTTATTTTTGAAGACAAGAAATCAAGTGTTACCGGGTTTGATGACCATGGTCGGGGAAAGAGGAACAAAGAATATAGATCACGGGGACTACCCTTGAATTTGACTTTAAAAATCAGAAAATCTGGTTGAATTGTTTTTGGATGTCATCAATGTGAGTTTAGATAAACGGGTAAATTTTAATTGTTTTAAATTTTTATAAAAAATATATATTTTAATTTGAACTCGAAATTTGTTATACAAATTATAATTTTTTTTGCCTTCATACCATGCAAAAAAATAAAGTGGTGGAATATTTACTCTTCCTTTTTCTAGAATAAATCCAAATAAAAAACTTATGTTGATTGAGTCTTAAGTGAATGTAGTTTTGTTTTCTTCACCATTTTAAGCTTTTGTTTATTATTATTTTTTTAAATAATGGACTTGGCTGTGTACTTTTCCTTTTCATTAAAATATAACAATTATCCTATTTTTGTGTACTTTTCAGGTGTATTGACTTTCAAAATAATTGATCATTCCTTCAGGGAGTAAATTGAAGTTCGCACAATATAAAATTATTATTTTTCCCCAAAAGAATTATATATTAGTGAATAATGAAACGTCGAACAAATGACTTATGGAAAAATAATTTTTTAAAAGTATTTGACTGGGCAATATGCTTCTAGTGGAATGAGATTTCCTTCACACAACAATGTCTAGTCGAAGGCCATTCTTTCGATTTTTTTTTTAACTTTATCCGTACATACAACTCTTTTTAAAAAAAAAATGATTTTAACACTGTACACGGCGAAGAAAGGAAAAAAGTAAAAGAGAGCACGGAGCTTTAAACATGAGCATCGATTAACAAAAGAATTTAATTGATTGGAGGTTTTTAAATAATAATAATAATATTCATCTGGTTTGTAATTAGTTTGATATTTTGTAATATTAATTATTTTTTATAATATTTTATTTTTAAAAAATACATTGAATTTACAAAATTTATGATTAACACTAGTGTCTTAAAATAATTAAAAAATAATAATTTAAAGCAAATTTTTATTTTATTTTAAAAAGTCTCAAAAGCACGGTTTGATTGCAAATAATAATAACAACAACTTAGTATGTATTTGATAGTGTGATGCATTATATATATATATATATATATATATATATATATATATATATATATATATATATATATATTATTTTAAAATATATTAAATTTATTTTCTTCTATATTTTTTTAATAATAAAATATTAAAACAATATTAAAACACTAAGAGTATGTGAAACAAATCTAAACTACCATACTTCCGAATATTTTTTTAGTTCGAGGCTCCAAAGTAATTTAAAGCTATGTTACCATACTTCCGAATATTTTTTTAGTTCGAGGCTCCAAAGTAATTTAAAGCTATGTCTGTTTTTTTTTAAATGTTTTTTTACATGAATATTTTTGTAGATATTTTATTTTTCTTTTATTGAGTCGAAAAAATAATTATTTAAAAATCATATTTGTTGCTAAGATGATAAAATAATAATAAAAATATGTAATCACTTCATAGAATCATAAAACACAGTGAGTAATCTAGAAAGCTGGAGTAGACCCACAATTTGATTGCTTTTCCAAGCACATGTTCTTGTTAAAATGGCAGGAATACACTAGTTACCTCACTGAAAAAGTGAAAGTGAAAGGAGTGTTCGACACAACTTTTTTTAGATGTTTTTACCTATTTTTTTAAAAATATTTTTAGTTTTTTTAATAACTTCTTAACTAGCTTTATCATAAACTTCGTTCTATCCAAGTTATGAGAAAATCCTTTTAAATTTATGAGCATGTAATTCATTTCTTGTTTTATGTTTTAAGAAATTATTCATACACTATATCTTCAATTAATTATTTGTGTTTATTTAATAGGTTTGATGTTGTGATAGTATAAATAATTTTTAAAAATAAAAATATTATTTTAATAAATATTTAAATAAAAACAAATTATATTTGTTTTAATCACAATCGCAATTATTTAAGTGTCTATTTGACACCGTATCTTAAAAAAAATATTTTTTAATTATTTTGATTTACTGATATCAATTAAAAATAAAAATAAAATTATTTTAATATATTGTTTTTAAAAAAACATTTTAGAAACGCAAACTTAACCAAAATAATAAATAAATATAAATATATATAAAAAGGAAAAACTCAAAAGCGAGAAGGAAACAAGCAACCTGCCACATGCAATCTTACACTTGGAACGTCCATTGCCGCTGGCATCTTACTCAGTTGTCACGTTTCCGTAAAAGCAGATCTCCAAATCTATCTCCTTTCCAATCAAGCGTCGTTTCATATTGATTTATTCTAGCCGTTCAAAATAAATAAATTAATGAAATAAACCTGGCCCAATAATAAACCAACAAAAAGGCATCACCGCTTTCCTCTAATCACACGCAAATCACCTCCCTCTCCCTCTCCTCATTAAATAACAAACTACGTCCACCTCACTCCATCACGCGCTAACTTCAAAAAAATTAAATCCACCGCCACATTTCTTTCTTTTTTCTTCTTCAGTCTTCTCCTGCCTCCTCCCTCACAAAACAAACTCCAACAACTAAAAATGGCGGCCAATGTCGGCGCCACCACACGCGCCACACCACGCGCCTCCCTCTTCTCCAATACCAGAACCTCCTTTGTTCCACAGTCCCCAACATTCTTTAGCAAAACAAGAACCACCAAAATCATTAGAATTAGGGTTTCAAATGATGACAATAGCTCCTACCTGGACATGTGGAAAACGGCTGTTGATCGCGAGAGGAAGACCGTCGATTTCCAACAAATCGCTGGAAATTTAGCTCAAACCGATAATGACAGTGATGGTGATGATGATGATACTGTTGATTTGGAGAAGAAGAGCGAGGAATTCGAGAAGATTCTGGAAATTTCTAAGGAGGAGAGGGACCGCATTCAGCGTGTGCAAGTCATTGATCGTGCCGCGGCTGCCATTGCGGCAGCTCGCGATATTATCCGGGAAAAAAAGTCTGCTGATATGGATATTAACAGTCACGAAAGCACGGGTGGAGAAATGGAAGCTCAGCAAGGAGGTAAATTTTGGTCTTATGTTTATATTTTCATTCAAGTTCTGTAAGTTTAGCTTAAGTTAATTTTGGGAATTAATAGGATTTAAGTCTTACGCTTTATATATATATGTCTATCACGAGAGTTTGATGCAGGTAGTTTTGTTTTTGCTAATGAACAGTAGATTAGATATTGTTAATTTAAAGCTTTATGTCTCGACTCTTGAATAGAAATAAATGAAAAAGGAGAAGGAAGTATTTTGTATGATCTCGAACTTGGAGCTAAGATGGTGATATCAAAGTGATAGTGGTTTTTCACTTTAGTATTTTGAAGCCAGCCGTTGTTCAGCTCTGAAAATGCCTGAACATAATCTTAGGAATGATGCATCAGAAACAATCAGCGCACATTTCTTGCTTATGATTTTTTTTTTCATATTAGAAGCTGATGTCACGAGAAATAATTGCTGTCCTTTTTTATTTCCCAATTTGAAGATCAGTTCAGTTCTTGCAATTAATACACCAGACTTTGCTGCAGAAATAAAACAAAATAAAGCCGAATCTCTTTTCTTATGCAGCAGGAACAGAAAGTAGGAGCATCTTGGTGTCTCCATCTGAGTCTTCTGCAAATGGAGTTCCTGGTCCAGATTTTTGGTCCTGGAGTCCGCCTCCCAGCATTGATGGAAATTCAGATAATTCCAGCGATGTGCAGAAAGTTAGAAAATCTTCAGATACTCCTTTGACCATCCCAGTGGCAATGAAAGAGCGATCTGTGGATTTTCTTTCAATTCCATTTGAGAGTAAACTTCTAGATACGAACAACAGTTCTCCTATACCTCCACTGCAGTCATTAGCTGAGGTTGAAGAAGTACAGGTCTCTGAATCCATTCTAGAAATGCCTTTTAAAAAGGAGGAAGAACGTGAACTTGGAGTCCAGTTTTCAGCACATGCAGCAGAAGCAGCACATGCTCTCGAGAAAGATGATGAGTTATCATCCTATGGAGTAACTGCAGGTGGATCAAGGTGTTGGAGGGAGACTGGAATTGAGCAAAGGCCTGATGGTGTAATTTGCAGGTGGACGATGATCAGGGGGGTCAGTGCTGATCAAGAGGTCGAGTGGCAAGAAAAGTTCTGGGAAGCTGCTGATGATTTTGGCTACAAGGAACTTGGTTCAGAGAAATCAGGGCGTGATGCAACCGGAAACGTGTGGCGCGAGTTTTGGAGGGAATCAATGCGGCAGGTCATAAGAAGTGTTTCTCTAAATTCCAATCACTAAATGTTCTTTCCTTTCGTATTTTAGGCTTTGTGATGTAGATGATTCAAGTTATCTTGCCTATTGAAATCTAGAGTCTGATGTATGCAGGAATCTGGGCTTATGCATCTTGAAAAAACTGCAGACAAGTGGGGGAAGAATGGAAAAGGTGACGAGTGGCAAGAGAAATGGTGGGAACATTATGGTGCATCTGGTCAAGCAGAGAAATGGGCTCATAAGTGGTGCAGTATTGATCCAACCACAAGCCTTGAAGCTGGTCATGCTCATGTTTGGCATGAAAGGTGATGGAAAAAATTCTGCTCATCGTAGCAATCTTAAACTCCTCATCATTTATTACTGAAACCTCATTTTTGACATGGACTTCTAGAGTTCCAGTGAAGACGGTCCTATTTGAACATGTTAAATTGTGGTGCAAATCTGTGATTACATTCGGAGATCTTAAATGTCAACGTTGCCTCTGAAGAGACATTTTTTATTTCCTAGACTCTAGAAATTGTGGTTTGGGCTTTGATTGAAACGAAGAGTAGATACTTTAATCGACCTAGACTGCTAATTTATTTTTCATATATCGGGGGTCTAATTTAGGCAACAACTAGACAGTCTGAGTTTCACCACTCTTCTCTTAGGCATGCCTACAGTCACATTTGTCTGCTCTTCTGACAATTTTCTAGGCAGTGATAAAATATTACCAAATTCATAGTTCTTTTCAAGCAATTACATTTTTTTCTTCCTGAAATCATCAACTCTATTGATGCCCAATGATTGCAGTTGTGTTTTTATTGTTTATAAAAATGCTGACATGTTTCCGGCAATAGGTGGGGCGAGAAGTACGATGGACATGGAGGCAGCACAAAATATACTGATAAATGGGCTGAGCGCTGTGAGGGTGATGGTTGGGCGAAGTGGGGTGACAAGTGGGATGAAAATTTTGATCTAAATGGCCATGGTGTCAAGCAGGGGGAGGCATGGTGGGAGGGAAAGCACGGAGAGCAGTGGAACCGCACCTGGGGTGAGCGCCACAATGGTTCTGGATGGGTTCACAAGTACGGGAAGAGCAGCAGTGGGGAGCACTGGGACACACATGCCCAGCAAGATACATGGTATGAAAGGTTCCCCCACTTTGGTTTCTATCACTGCTTTGAAAACTCAGTCCAGCTCCGGGAAGTTCAGAAGCCATCTGAGAGAGATGAACAGTGAGCTCCCCAATTTCCCCTTTGATCTCTCATCTAATGCCTTCGATGTTGCCTAGGAAAGTCGTGTATAATTACTGGTTGATCGTTTGCAAAGAACAGGTTTTCCACTGAAATCGCAGTGTCTTTTTTCTTGGATATGATTCTTAATACTATCTCCTTTTAACTTTGTACTGCGAAAGACCGTGTACTTGTTCGATATCATATAGATCATGAAGGAAGTGGTCGAGTGTCTGTTCACCGAAAAACTATTACGCTGGGAAAGCGCTGTAATGGATGTAGATTTTCTGCACTGCCTTGCAATATTAATATCTATGCTGGCTGGCTAGTACTTGATTCTGTTGTGCTCGCTCCCTTATTATGACTTTGAAGTAGTTTTTGAAAATGATATTTCTTTTTATATTTTAAAAATTATTTTTGTTATTAATATATAAAAATATCTAAAAACAATAAAAATATTTAATTTAAAATTAAATATATATATATATATATATTAAACCAACAGTATGAGATCACAAGTTCACGGAAGAAGTGCCTGGTCGGCCAGAAACAATGTCTAGAGAACTTAACATTGCTACATGGCTTAGTTGGACGAAATTGTTCGCGCATTCCAAGTGATCTCAACTGAAAATTTGTTCTGTCTTCAATCAAGGAAACCATTTTTATCAACACCAGCAGCCTGCACTGAGCAATATACATTTTTTATTTTTTATCTAGAAAAATATAAGAATAATTTTTTTATTTTTAAAAATTATTTTTGATATAAACACATTAAAATAATTAAAAAAAAATAAAAATAGACTGTCGGTGATAAGTAAAAGAAAGGTGAGAAGTCATCATGCCCCTTGACAATCGGCATAAACAATTCCACTTAAGCAATAGTAATTTCAAATTTTCAAATCATTTTTTATATATTCAGTTAATTCTTTCAGTATTGTTTTCATTTTGTTTTTGTAGTGAATTTCCAATTACTTTTTGACGTATCATGAAAGATCATTCCAAAATTTGACAAAAAAATCAATCCTTATTTGTTTATTTATCTATTTATAAAACACACCTTTTCACCCCACATAAATCGTCCCTAGCCACTATTAGAAAAATATAGTTAAATTTAAAAAAAATCAAAGAAAGAATATATAAAAAATGATTATTTTTTGAAGTAAATAAGCAATATTAATTTTACTAATTAATTTCAATCAGTTTGGGTTTGATTTATAAAAAATATTCTTACTCTACTTTTTAATTTAATTTATGTATCTATATATTTTTACAAATACTAACTGGGGGTATTTTTATATATAAGGGAGTTTCTTTTGATCTTTGTAATTCTATATTATCACAAGGGCTATTGTAATTTAAAATTTTGTTTTCTTACAAACTATTGAAAATGAGTAATATATGAAAATGTTTTTCTCTCTCTCTCTTTTTTGGTTTTAACCATCCGGTAATCCGGCCACAGCCGACTACTCCGGATTCGAGCCGGGAGAGACCCGTTAGGGCGGCTAAAGCTCTCCCACAAAGCGCCACTGCATACCCAAGGACAAGCCCAGTCTCGAACTCGTGACCTTGGTTAAGCCAGGACTGCCCTCTTGCCAGCTGACCTGAACAAAATGGTTTTCAAAGAAAAGGAAAGAAAATGAGAACAGTAATATACGTCGCCGTTTCACATGGTCGAGGTGAGAGTGGATAGCTGACAAATGAAAACAACAGCCCATCCATTTATTAGCCAGTAGTCGGCACAGAAGTATGGTTTGTGGTGCCGAATCAACACAAGCAAAGGGAACTCTGATATTCCTATGATTTTTTTTTCCTTCGATTTTCTTCTAATTATCTCTGCCTCCAATCCGATTTTCTCTCTGTGTTGTAACTTTGGCTAGCCATTTCCCTGTAGAATCGCAGTACCTCACCCTTCTACTGAACTGCCATAAACCAAAGTGATCAAACATTGAATTTTTATGCTTCACAGTAGTTTCAAGCTCCTTTGAAACTTGTAAGTTTTCCACAATCTTGACATCTGGGAAATATCTTTGCTTCTTGTTTTTTCTTTTATTTGCCATTTCATGGCTTCTTTATTGCTCAATGGACCTCAAAATGTGAACTTCGTTGGTGGCATAACCCCATCTGGGCTAGGTTTCTTAGGTTCAAATCTTCATGTTAGTTGTTTTTCGTCCAAAAATATAGTACCATGCAATAATAGGAATCAAAATTCTAGAATCTTAGCACCCAGATGTTCTTTATCATCTTCAAGGCCTGCTTCTCAGCCTAGGTTCATACAACACAAGAAAGAGGCATTTTGGTTCTATAGGTTCCTGTCTATAGTGTATGATCATATCATAAACCCTGGTCATTGGACTGAGGATATGAGGGAAGAGGCACTCGAGCCTGCTGACCTCTATGATAGGAGGATGAAAGTGGTAGATGTCGGAGGTGGTACTGGGTTCACTACTTTGGGTATTGTTAAACATGTGGATGCCAAGAATGTTACAATTCTAGACCAGTCACCTCACCAGCTTGCCAAGGCTAAGCAGAAGGAGCCCTTGAAGGAATGCAAGATAATAGAAGGGGATGCTGAGGATCTTCCCTTCCCTACTGATTATGCAGATCGTTATGTATCTGCTGGAAGGTAACATTGCTAAAATACCTAGATTTATTATTTGTTTTGTTTAATTTGAGGCTATAAATAGCTTTTACCGTATTCTTTCTTTGTTATTTTACTGAAGGGATATGAAATGTTGTGTCTTTTTTTTTTCCTGAATGGAAGACTCCAGTTTTGTGCATAATGGCTATCTCAACTTAATTTTCTAAATACAATGTATCTCAAATTATGCTGTGGTTGTGTATCCCAGTATTGAGTACTGGCCGGATCCCCAACGTGGCATCAAAGAAGCATTCAGAGTGCTGAAAATAGGAGGGAAAGCATGTATTATAGGTCCCGTCTACCCAACCTTTTGGCTGTCTAGATTTTTTGCTGATGCGTGGATGCTCTTCCCAAAAGAGGAAGAGTACATTGAATGGTTTAAAAAGGCTGGATTTAAAGATGTTAAACTGAAAAGAATTGGTCCAAAATGGTATCGTGGTGTCCGTCGGCATGGTTTGATAATGGGTTGCTCTGTGACTGGTGTAAAGCCATTATCAGGAGACTCTCCGCTGCAGGTGATGTACTGTATCTTTTAATATAGTGATATGAAATTTTGCTGAGATAAACCCTGGTTATGGTTCCTTGATTTGCTTTCTATGGTAACTACCTTAATTGCTATGCAACCTACAAACTTCCAAGAGATCTGTAATTACTGGGGTGCATTCCATTTAGAATTCCTCATAATGATTATCAAGTATTTTGATTGTTGTCCAAGAAATTCTTGTTTTTGTTAGACTTGAAGATTAATGTGGTGTGGGGTCTTAATGGCAAACATGCTTTGAAATTTAGCTTGTGATGTTAGCATTTCCTAATGCAGTTCTGGCAGCTTGCATTGGTATTTCACGGTCGTGGACTGAGAGGCATAATATGTGCTGGTAGATTTGGTCATTGTTCTTCAAGAACTACCTATTTTCTGAACTGCCCATAAAATTGTTGCTGGATATTGGCTGGTTTCTTCTGCTTGCTACCGGCATCAAATAAAGAGTTCAAAATAGCGCATATGTTAATAAGACTGATGTAACATAGCTTGCCATTTATGAACACATATTCACTAACAGAGTCAAACTGATTTTGGACTGACTTATAGATGGATCATTCCCCCCTGCAATGCTCTGAAGCATCAAAATTTAAGCAGGGGAGGATGTAGCAAAACCAATTGGGGAAAACAAAGTGAAATAGTAATTAGCCCAGAGTTTTCTTTCTTCCTTGAAGTGATTATGAGGATGATTTTTTCCTTGTCGCTTGTATTAAATTTTTCAGATATTATGAGATCATCTTATGTTCTGTTATTCCGATTCTGTTGATAATTAGAAAAGGGAGGTCATTTCATCAGAAGGTCAGATTTATGTGAAGTGCGATGCATCAAGGCTATATGGGTTTTGCATCGAACCAAATTGCTCTACTTTCTTTGAATTTTTATTACCCGGGAGATTTCTCTATTTCTTTGTTTGATAATGCTCTAATAGATACCAATCCGTGAGGATCATTCTTAGTGTGGGTGGTGCTTCAATCTTTTGACAAGACAACACTGATTAAACTGAAGTACTTGTAGACAAGGAATGGGTAATCAGCAAACATAAAGCTTTGTTCTTGATGCATTGCATTGACTATTTCCCATTTCCCATTTTGAAACTACGTTCAACTGAAGGTTTTTCCTGGATTCATCTCTCCATAAGATGAATATACACTTTCAGATTTATCACTCATGAATGTGTATATATTGATACATCCTTGCTTCTTTTCCCTGTAAGATTTATGACCCTTGAATGTGTATCTTGATACAGCTCGGTCCAAAGGCAGAGGAGATTGAGAAGCCAGTGAATCCATTGGTATTCCTTACGCGATTCATTCTCGGGACTTTGGCAGCAACATACTATGTTCTGGTTCCAATTTACATGTGGCTCAAAGATCAAATTGTCCCAAAGGGTATGCCTATATGAAATGGTGGAGGAAGTTGGGAAAATATTGGACACCATTTTCTGTTCTAAGTGGCTGCTTGCTAGTCACAGTGATTAGCCTGCTCTCTTTTGTCCTTTATATTACTGTTGAATCAAGATAGTTGAGACACCGACGATCCTGCCTCCAGCTTTGTAACCTTAAGGCCTTAGCATTTGATTTGCTATTTCAACAGTAATGTAGAACATCACCCAACTTGATTTGTAACTGAACCTTGGTTTCTCTGTTCCTTGTACAATTCAACCATGCTTGTAATAATTGTTTACAGAGCAAAAAAGGTGCCTCCTGGTTCGTGTCATTGTAGAAGGATGTGTTGTCGCAGAGAAACTCTGAAACCGATTAATTTGAAGACAGGGTGGGCAACACATCCTCGGCCTGACTAGCCCTCACTAAAAGGCGTGGTTATGACAACATGGGTCAAGAGGTCTGTGGTGAAATAAAAGCAGAGAACTCAAGTGAACTGGGAATTAGGGAGGCCTACAGCATTAATGTAAATCACCAATCGAAAACCTGATAAATCTTTTCAATTATATATGAGCTCCCTCTAACCATTTTATATAATCGAAGGAATGTTAAAAAAAATCTGATCAATATTAAGGTGATTAAAAAGGATTCTAATTAGATGAATCCCAAGAATTACATTCTGATAGGTCCTGTATATAAAATTATCGTGAGTGGATTAACAGTGAACTGGGCTAGCAAATCTTCTCAATTGACATCCTTTCCATTCCCATCTACCAATGGTTTTGCAGGTGGAAGACTTGCCTTGACCAACCAACATCCCGATTCATCAATACTTGTTCAAACATTTTAAATGTTATTTTTTTTTCATTTCGTGTTCTGGGAGTTTGAAAGCTTTTCGTCCCTGGTGAGGCATGCTCGTCAGGACTCGATTTTAGGTCAACATTCTTCCCTACAGATACCATATGTCTTTGAAGGTTCTTACAAAAAGTCCAAGATTTGGACCAGGATTCACGTGAGTGCTGGACCCTATACAGTTCTTTGAAACGTACTCACCGTACTGTGCAATACATTGCAGCCTGCGTTCAGCACCGTCGTGATTACCCTGGACAGCTGAGCTTAATAAAGAGAAAGCGCGTCGACGGGCGGTTGCATGACGATGCATCTAGCTTCATTTATGGGTCGAAGCTGGCAGTAATTATAATACACCACTTAAACAAATTAACCACTAGGTTATATTCTCCAGTCGTATTATATTTCTAAGCATAAAGGATATATTACTGAAAGGGAATACGATAAAAGCTCATGTTGGCAACAGTTTTTCTCCATCCGCTTCCCGAATCAGTAACATATGTGAATAATAAATGGAATACCTTTTGTATTATGCATGCTTGGCAAAGTAACTACTATTAGATTTGATGAACAATATCATATATGCAGATAATATAATAATTAGATGTGCTACGAGGCAAAAGCCAATGACATATCTAAGGGCATTGCTTGGAACGTAAGACATTTGGAGGTCAACAAAACGCGTAGATTTCGATTTCGATTTGGTTCCGAGTGGACAAATTCTCAACTCGTCTGAGCTCATCATCTCGTGCAAGCAAGGCAGCGTGGTCTTCGGGTAGAAAGTTAAATTGGGGGAACCAAACTTCACACATCCCCATAAGTTCCCCGTCTACTCTTTGAATGCTCTGTCTCCTCGACTTCGAGCCCTTACAGCTGTACAAAATATCAAGTCAAATATAAAATTCATGTACACATCTGTAGCGATGTACAAACCTTATGCTATCAGTCAGAATCTTAATCTAAGTCTTACTAACCCTAGCTACACGTAGATGGTTCTGTAATGTAGACCAGGGAAAAGGAAGAAAGGTCATTGGTCCAAAAGAGAGAGAGAGCAGGTGGCCCTTTTGATTCTTTCTTAGCCAAATACCACAACAACCGATCTAGTCATAAGATTTGACTCGTGATTTATTAATTTTAAGAGTAAACAAAATGAAAATCCGACAGGGACCTCATTGGAGCTCTACTACATAAACCCAGCTAAGGTTGAGCTATATTCAACATACTCTCTCTCTCTCATTTACAAAAACAACGTTCTCTCTCTTCTCTCTCTCTCACTTGTAGCCTACAGTGCTCAACACTCTCTCTCTCTCTCCCCCTCTCCCGTTAATCAGCAAGTTTTGATTTGTGGGTGTTTTTGAAAGCAAAATGGCAGAGATACTCACCGACGAACAGATTGTTGAGTTCAAAGAAGCTTTTTGTCTGTTTGACAAGGATGGAGATGGTTAGTTTGTAATCAACTTATATACGAATTATATCATTTACTTGAAGGGTTTACAAGTATTAATTAATCAGATAAATGCTTGCAGGTTGCATTACCATTGAAGAATTGGCTACGGTCATTCGGTCATTGGATCAGAATCCAACCGAAGAAGAGCTTCACGATATGATTAGCGAAGTTGATTCGGATGGAAATGGGACCATAGAGTTTTCAGAGTTTTTAACTTTGATGGCCAAAAAAACGAAGGAGACTGATGCGGAGGAGGAGCTTAAAGAGGCTTTCAAAGTGTTTGACAAGGATCAGAATGGCTATATATCAGCTACTGAGGTAATACTCTAATCAATTTGGCCTCCCTTTTCAATTTTTTATTTATTTTCATTTTCATATATATATATATATATATTAATCAACATCTTCCTTCGAGGTTTTTATTGTATAAAATTTACGGCTATGGTGTATGACCGTAAGAGTTATACGGTGAAAACTAACTCAAGATCTTAAAAAACCACTTATGAATCCGGTTGTGTACTTTTCTCGTAATTGAAAAAAATACAAATTCTGAATTTAAAATGTTAGTCATGTCATCATCGAACAATCGTCATCTATGTCACTTGCTTTTGTATTTATTGAGAGTTGACGTTGACGAAAGCCTGGAAATTTCGTAAATCCAATAATATAAATAAATAGGTGAATGATGTTGACAAAAGAGCCTTACAAATTATAATATATGCACATATATTGTGTTCTTCTTACACAATTTCTGCTTTTGTTTTTAGTTTTTATATGTTTTGAAAAAATATTTTTGATTTAAAAAGATATCTAATAATTTTTTTAGTATTTTCTAATAATTTTAATATACTTATTACCAGATAAATTCTTTTTACCACTTTCTCTAAAATTTGAACAATAGATGGTATCATTAAAGTGAGGCTCGTGGTGATAAATGCTTAATGAATATCCAAGTAGCTCAATGATGACTGCCTTTGTGAAAAGCAGAGTAGATTTTATCTAAGAGTAGATTCTTAAATTATTTTAATACGCTAATATTAAAAAAAAAAGCAAAAAACATTTTTATTGCTGTCCCAACTCCCAACCACCTTTGAATTTACACATCAATCAGCGTGAGATACGAGATAAGCTGTGAGATTCAGCATGCAATGAACATGAACCATTTTTCATGGGACAATGTATTTGGATCATAGCATTTTACTTATTTAATTGGCAAGAGATCTCTACTAAATTATAAACTCGCTCTCCTTGTTCATGTTCAGCTGAGGCATGTTATGATCAATCTAGGTGAGAAGCTTACTGATGAGGAGGTGGATCAGATGATTAACGAGGCTGATTTGGACGGTGACGGTCAAGTTAATTACGACGAATTTGTCAAAATGATGATGAACGTGGGGTGAAAACAAATTCCAGCCGATCAGATCGAAGATGCCGTCCTCGAAATTCATTAAATTACATCTTAACTCCAAAATAAAATTGTATTCATTTTTAGTATTGTTGTTGCTGTGGATGAAACCTGTCGCCAGCCAGCCAATGATCATGACCAAAAATCAGAAGAATAACCTGAAAAATCACAATTTAATCTGTCTAATCCTGAATTGTATTCTTTGTTTTCTAGTCCAGAAGCTGTCTAGACTATGTTTTTTTAAATGGAAATAGATTTGGCAATTTCATTTCAGTGTTGAGACTTTCTAGTACGTGTTGTATGGGATAAAAGCTCACCCCTCCGGTTCTTTCCGTCGATTGCTCGAAATACTAAAAACTACTGGTAAAATAATACTACAAAGCAGTCCTGATTCTCGAAATGAATTCAATTGAACCCTTGGAGAAAATTAATCTAGGCAATATCAGCCAAGTTCTACAAGAAAATCCATAGAATCCACCCATCACGCATTCTTCTAACTGATCCAGCACCTACAAGTGCTTGCAACACTTGATTTCAGTAACAAAATCTAACATAAAAGTGCTACTAATGATAAATGAAATCAGTTGGGTCCCATTTGATACACTCGTGTCACAGTTTGCGATGCAGAAAAATAATTAATTATCCGAACATCTCTACAGGTGGCATTGTTGAGTTTTTGGTTACTCAAATTGGCAGGCACGTGGAATGAATTTGTTGGGGTTGCATGGTAGTTTGATACGCTCAGACCATGGGATAATACCCTTTTATTATTTGTGCTCAAAAAGAAAAGAAGAAGTCGTTCCTGCTCAAGACCTAGCAACAGGCTACATTGATGCACAAATATGTCTAGTCACCGAGAGCAAAAGCTTGCGTGGACTATAAAGTAAATTATTCAAGCTTGGCAGCCGCGTTGTTTATTTAGAAGAGCTTTGTGCTTAATTGAGTAATGCAAAAGATGGTTCAGATATTCCAATTTTTTTAAAAAAAAAAATTAATTTTTCTTCATATTTCATATCATTTTAATATATTGATATCAAAAATAAAAATATTATTTTAGTATATTTTTGCATAAAAAACAATTTAAAAAATAATAATATTAAACAAACTACCGAGCAGCCCCTTCCCATTTGATTTGTAGTTTACCCCATAATTTTTAAATTCTTATATTCTCCAAGACTCCAACTCAGAAGGACGTGTGTGGATGTGAAATTTCTCCATCTTGCGGTTGTACTTGCAATGCATGTATCCATGACTTTTGACCAAGGACCGATGGTCGGCCATGAATGAAAATCACCAATCTTTTCCGAGAAATTCGAGCAAGAAATTTCTCACGATTTTTCTTTTTAAAAGACGGAGAGGAAAACTGTCCGTTTCCCACCCCACCTGCTCTTCTTTCTTCGGAAAGAAAATATTATACAGTGCCGACGTTCATAGAATTTTAAAGACAGCAGACTGGTCCACACGCCACGTGGTACGGAAGCGTGTATGCGGTGTTTTGCGCGTACGGGGATAGGATGTTTGTCATGGGTAAGATAACACAAGCATGAATGATTTTTAAAATAGTTTTTTTTTTAAATATATTCGAAGATTTTTTATTTATTTTTTATATTAGTAGAAGGCCAAAGAAATATTCATTTAATTTTTAATCAATAATATTTCCAGAAAACATTAAAATAAAATAAAATTATACTAAACATCGATCCTAAAAGATTCATTAATATCTTACGTCATTTATCTTTTTAGTGCGTGCATGAAAGTATGGTTAAAGTTATTTTTAAATGTGTTTTTTTGCTTATAAATATATTAAAATGATATTTTTTTTATTTTTTAAAAATAATTGTTGATATCAGCAAATAAAAATAATCTAAAACACTAATTTTTTAATTTAAAATAAAAATAAAAATATTATTTTTTAATTTATTTCAAAAATATTTTTAAAATACAATGACAAATACTCTCTAGACGAATTCAATCGACAATGACATTAGAAATTTTATTAAAATAGAGATCCTCGGCGTTCTACGAAATTGTAAAGTATTATATAATATAATTTATTTCCACAAGAAGGGGACATTTCCTATTTGTTTCAAGATGATAATGAGATTTGGCGATTGATTCCAATGGGAATCTTAGGTTAGAGAAATACAAAATTCTAGGTATGCTGTCGCCCTAATGCAATGTTTTATTTGTCTTTTCTCTCTTTTAATTCAAAGTTAGAATTGTATTTTCAAAACAGTTTACATATTAAATTCCTAAAATTCAAATTCAAACTCAACAAATCAATAAAGAATATATATATATATATATATATATATATATATATATATATATATATATATATATATATCACCAAGCTAACCTATTAAAATTAATTACAAACATGCTATGTAATAAAAAAAAACAGCACAAGAACTTTATGTTTTATTTTCATAACTTTGCCTATGTTGAGGTTTTCTTGGTCCAGAAAAAGATTAAATGACTGTTTGTCTTGAATTAGACTTTATTTGATATTATGTTTTAAAAAATTTGAATTTTTTTTATTTTTTATTGTGCTCGCAACGAAGTGCAGGCTATCAAACTACTAAACACTAATACTGAAGGGCAGATTACTGTCCATGGGCTGTCTCTCGAATACCATCTTCCATCCACATGGCTGGAACAATATTTTAGCCATAAATAAAAATGACTGGTAGAGTAACTCCAGCCTAGTGCTAAATGGATAGCCATAAATAAATAAATCAATATTTTAGCTTTTATTTGACTCTTTTTTATGTGTCAAGGAGAAAAACTGAACAAAATAAAATGTTATTTTAGTATTTCTCTTATAAAATTATTATTCTTATATATCTTTAAAAAAAACTAAAATATTATTTATTGTGATAGTTATTTTTTAATCTTTTTTTTTCTGTATAAAATTATTTTTATATTATAATCCATGTCATTAGTTTATCGAGTTTACTCAGCTGTTAATACAATCTGACAAAAATCTAGAAATTTCAAACACAAAGCTTCACTACGATGGTGTTATAAATAGAATAAACAAGTAATACAATCAATGGTAGCGGCAATGCTGCCTGGCTTACAATTTCCCTTCCGATTTCTGTCCAACAAATTGACAAACAAATAAAACTTACAAAATAATTAAAGCTAATAAGAACTTGCATCAAAATACAACGCAATGCAAGATTAGAAGAATTATAGAAAGGAAAGATAAAAAAAAAAGTTGCAGGTGCAGAAGATTTAGTAATCACTCTTTCTCGGGTTAACTGGACCAACCGACAGTTTCTCCTCTCATGGAAACCCCATTTATTGAAAAACTTGAGTTAAAAAGAAAATCATTCAAGAAAAATTGAAAAAGTAAGACTCGAAAACTGGAAATTTCTGTTTAATTAATCACTGTTGCACAGCACATGCACTGACCAAAGAGGGATGTTCTGCGCTTATGTTTCTCTTTACCTTTAGGTGAAACCAATGCCACCTCCATTGTTGGCGAGCTCCACAAATCCTTAGTTGTCTTCTTTGCAGCAGCATGGTTATCTTTTTTCTCTGGTGTAACAACAGCATGAGCCTCTTCATCTTCTTTCAAAAAGCCAAGGAACGGTGTTCTTGACTTCTCAGAATCACTTCTTTCCAGAGTTATCGCTTTCTCTTCGACTGGCAATGCTCCCCGAGATTCTTGACTATACTGAGAAAGCAGATGCGGGCTTTGAAGGATGACATCAGACGGGTCTGATAAGCTTTGAATTGCGGTCTTGTCCTGATAAAGAAGTGGAGTCTGGTCTGATTCTTCACTCCTTGCCTCTACTCGGAGATCAAGATCAAAGCTTGGGGATTTTCGCATCTGTACATGATTGTTCATGCTGTCAGGATTTGATTCGGTGCTGAGCCTCCCCGCACTTTCCTGTGCCTCGTAGCCACCTTTTGGAAAGATAGTTGAACCAAGTTTCTCACAGTGATCAGAAGCTAAAGATTTTGTTTCTCTCGCTGCCTTTAGAGCTGCTATGAAATAGGATGAAGCTTCTTCCCGAGGCCTGTCCATTTCCAGCTCAACTGCAGAAGCTGTGGTCCCGACAATATTCATGATCGCCGCTTGGTCAGTAGAAACCTTTGCAACAAGGAACTCCTCGCAACTCCCAGGCTTCAATTCCAAGGTTAACTCGTTGCTACCTTGAGCATCGCCAGATACCAGTACCGTTTCTTGTACTGAAAGTGTTTTGGACACTAAAATTTCCCCGCTTTGCAGTTCTTCTGCACCCCTTCCAGTGTCACATGGAGCTTCTTCGACATTTTTCTTCTCTGCTGGCTTCTCTTCCTCCAGTTTACAATCCGTTTCCTCTTCACTGCCTTTCCCGGTGGACATGGATAACTCTTCTGGTAGAATTCCAAGTTCAGGCACTGTCATATTGTCTGTTTCAGATTCCTTGCAGCCGTCTTCAGAAGCTTCACTCTGGATGTCGTTGAATGAGTCAATGTGGTAAACATTCTCAGAAACCGTTGCCTCCTCAACCTGACAGTTTCCCTTACTAGCAGGATCATAAGAAGCATCAACTGAACTCTCCTCCTTATTCTTAAAACTAGGGCCGAGAAAAGAATCAGTTTGAGATGCATGTTCCAAGTCAATATCTGATTCTCTATATGAATCATCTATTAACTGATTCGGGTTGTAATGATGCTCGTTGACTTCCGTTTCCAATTCTTTTCTCATGAATTCAGATTCTTCAGTGAGGACCATGCATTTATCTTCAGGTACAGATAGTTCTACATGAGAGTTCAGTGATGAGTTGGCGATGGGATTGATCTCTGGCTGTGACTCTGAGCAAATGTTTCCATAACAATCCATCTCCCTGGTGAACTCTTTTTCACATTTCTGGCTGTGCTCACTTCGAGAATCCGATCGTATCGTTGTTGCCTCCATGGCAATTGTTTTGCTCAAATCAATTCCAACCTCATTTCCAACTTCTACGTCAACTTTCTCCTGCATCTTACCTTCTTGAGATGTCATTTCCTTCTCCGACAAGTCACCCATTTTCTTCTCCATGTTTAGATTGGTCCCATAAACAAGAATTCCATCCAGATTTTCAGAAGCGTAGGTCTCCACCAAGTGACCATTCTCCTTAGTGATGATATCTTCAACAACATTTGATCCTAGGATATTCTCACTTGGTTCCAGCGAATCAGTGCTATCTTTTACATATTGATCGGAATGATTTTCAATAAACTCCTGTTGATCAAACTTCAAGTCCGTAGATTCTTGAGGTTCTAGATCATGTGATGGTGATATCGTGAGAAAAGCTGAAACTGGCATGATCTCCTCTTCCTCTGTTGTGATTTATAGTAAAACAAAAGAAGTTTTAAACTAGGCTTTCCTATTTTTGTAAACGTAAATATCACTTGATAAAAATATAACATGATTGGGATGTACTAACACAATCAAAATAGGGTTTAAAAGAGTATCCAAGGATAAGCTAACCTTTCTTGAAGGAAGCTTGCCTCTCTAGCTGGTTACTGTTTTCTCCGAGAGCAATCTCCTCCAAATTAGACTCTGTTGACTTCTCATCACCTTCCAACTCATCCGGGAAAGAAGCTGGGTGGAGTTTATTATCTTCACCATGTTCTACAAAAGAAGGTCTGATTTAGTATACAGATACTGAGCTCAGTTTGTTTTGAACCGGAATTTATTTTTATTTTGGTGGAACTCGTCAACAGATTAATCACTCAGTTCAACTTAACAAATCCTCAGTTCCAACAACCAACAGATAAAATTCATGAGATATGTCTACAGTCCATATTGATATCGGTAAGCCACAAACCTGCCTCATCCAATGTCTGGCTATGATCATGAGTATCCCCAGAACCCTTTCGAACATCACAATCTAACCCTGTCACTTTTTCAAGATAATCTTTACTCTCTTCCGTAGGAACCACATGATTCTCTTCCTTCACAACTTTGGAATCAGTAGGTTCTTGTACGGATTTTTCCCGAGCCTCATCAGTCGTGCTATCTTCTTCTGCACACATTAGCATTGCAAATCAATAAGCATCACAATTACCAAGTGAAAAGCTAAAGTAGATTTCAATCCGTACCTCGCAGTCCAGATGTGTTATTGTTGCCCATCTCATTTCCCATGTTCAGCTTTCTAAATCCTGAAATATAAATGACGCAGTAAGATAAAGCATTCAACAGAAGTCAATGGTGAAGGCTACTCTTTTTGTGGCGGTATATGAATTCAAGGGGATTCAAATTCAAAGTCCACAAGTGTAGAAGTACATACACCATGATCATTGCTTTCACAAGCCTGTAGCTATAAGCATCTCACAGGACAGCTTTCTGTGAGGCTGCCAGAGTGTTAATGCTTGATTAAACTCGCTACTTAACTTATATTGCTTAAAGCATAAGCCTCATTTTCGGTCACCTGTCAAACCAAACTGATGCATCACTAAAAGGAGCGGCCATTTTTATCCTTCCATTCTCTTTTCCTTTTTTTTTTTTTTTTGTGACATTGAGATCTGTGATCTGGAATTCTATACTATCCATGGGACACTGCTAACTAATTAAAGTTCACTGTCGGCGACTAAATGTGCCTTTGTGTATCCTGTCAGTGGCCTGCCCTCATGATGACAATGTGCTGAATTCATTAGCTTTATTATTCAAACTTCTAGGCTGATCCAACCTAGCCTTACTAGTTAGCAGTTTTATATACGCATTTTTGCCGATGCTCGGACAGTATATTGTTTTTTTATTGACCTCTATGCTAATTTGCATGTATTTCGACTAATCATACGAGTTTTAAAATTAACGATTATATAATTTATCAATGATAATCCAATTAGCGACCACAGGGCTAAAACCTAAAACTACTATAAAAACAAATCATTTAGTTCCAAACTATTACCAGTACATCGTGATCTACAGGTATAATATTGGTTCGACACTTATTTAAGCATCAAAAATCATGTTGGAACCATGTAGCTTTCCCAAAGTTAAATGGGCTCGTTGTTTATGAAAGCCTCCGAGAAATGTTAGGCATGCATATGTGTGGAAAATCATGGAAAGGTTCCACCAACCCGCAATTACCTCTATATTGGATGTCAACATTCCGGTTCCAGAAAAATGAAAAAAAAAGGTCTCGAGGACCTACATGACCAACCAGAACCAGCATAAATGGTCGGTAAGGATACAGGGACATGGATAGAATCCAAGATAGATTTTTTACCAAGCCTGAAATGATACTATTTTCTTTCGGCTGATGATTTAATCCATTTTCAACTCAAAAGATTTCCCTGCCATTATCTATTCATGTGGCTCGAACTCGGGACACTGAAACAAATGATTAGGCTTAAGCCACTTGTAGATTATAGATTGGTCAAGTTCTGCCAGTAAAGTAGCAGATTGCTTAATCTATATTCTGTCATGGGTGCAGAATAATGGTTTATGGTATGGCTTTGAATAGGTGGGTCTGCTGCTATTCAAGATTTCTTGGTCTTGAAGCTTATTCTACCTGCTGGGAGGCTAAGGACAGATATTCTTTAAGGTTAACCAATATTATAGCCTTGCGTTGCTTTGGAACTCTCTCTACCTTTGCACAAGCTCAAAAGCTAGACAAATTGGGCCCTCACTCTCCTTTTTTCTAGCTGACAGGAATATGCAGAAGAGTTGGTGGAAATTTTCTACGAAAGATTGGCCGCTGAAATGATGATACCACATTGTATACATATGGGGCAGTGCCTTTCCCATTTTATAAGGCCGATGTGGGTGGTGAAATTTGAGACTTGGGTTAATGCAAGCATCTTCGGAAAAACTAGCACTACTACAAGTTGTGTGTAAAAATGTTGGTGCTCAAAAGGGTGGAGGTGATTTTCAATTGAATATATTTTTTATATTAAAAAATACCTTGAAAACATTGATTTGATATTTTCAAAAAGAAAAACACTTGAAAAAATAGATTCAAATAAAAAAGAAACACTATTTAACAACAATGAAAAAAAAAAAAAGTGTACAATACTGGAATCAATGCATTCCTGCCCATTTAATTTAGTGATTAATCTCTAGAGGAAATAAAAAGATTGCCATGTCTTTAGATCATTTTTGGGATGTGAACCAAGCACCTATCTTTGATAACAAAGTGTGCTTTCCGAGGATGAGGTTTCCTCTATATCAAAAAAAAAAAACCTATCTTTGATATCACCGCGCCTATTGTGAGAATACAAAGTAATTAAAATCTCTTTAGGGGCGTGTGTAGAAGGTCTCCCTGAAAAAAAAAATGTTGGGCAGGATTTAGGAATTAGGATCCATCAGGAAAAGTTTTGATTGATACAGAAAAAAAGAAAAGGAAAAACTCTGGTTCGGCTTCTTCTTGGGCTATCCTAAAGAGAAAGGCTCGGAGCATGTCCAGATATACTTGCGGGCTGGCAAGGATACGCCTCCCAATAGCCCAACCAATAGGACATAAGACATTGCGGACTGGCAAAGACCATTAGAGCTTCAGTTATATTAGGGCAATTCTAATGGTAAAAGTCATTTTAGAGAGCTAAATCTGTAAAATAGCTATTTGAATAGTGTATATATAGTTTTTTTTGTTGATGTATTCTCCAATAATAAAAACTATTTTGGAGAGCTATTTTTTTTATATTATTTTAAATATAGTGTAATTATTTTGTATATAGTTTAATTATGTAATTAATTATACAATTAATAGGAGCAAATTATATAATTATATAATTATTTTTAAAAAACCCTCCAACAATAAAATTATTATTTATTTAATTATATTTAAATTAAAAAATAAATTTAAAATAAAAAACAAATATCAATTCTACAAAGAACCTCCTTTTCCATATACCAAAAACCACAAACTTTTCCAATTCTACAAAGAAAAGAATCGTATGACAAAGTATGCCATAAACCACAAATTCCACTTTGTCCAAATCTACAAGCAAAAAAAAGCATATCCCAAGATACCCACGTACCAAAAATCAACCTTTCTCTCCAAAATCTTCCAGACACGGCTTTCCCACTATCTCCTTCAACTTCCATGGTTCCATAAAAGTTGGCCTCACAATCTCATTACCAGAAGCCATATATCTCCACAGCTTGCAAACACAGCTTGCACGTGCCAAGTCTCGAGCTCCAAGCTTTCGAAAGATCATAATTAGTGTATCCCTCGAAGTGAAGACTTCAAGAAGCACGTGTGAGTCCATTTTCTTGGTGGTTTTGGTATTGGTGGGGTGAATTGAGAGAGGAAGATGTGGGGGCAGCCTTGTGTTTGTGAGAAAGCTTGTAATTGAAGAGAAAATCTTTCACTTTAATTTCTACTGGTTTGTAAAAGGGAATCGATTTTTTGTTGTTGTTGTTGAAGGTGGTGTTTCTGGTGGTTTGTGGTGGTTTTGGTTGTAGTTGTGTCGGTGTTGGCGTTAGCGATGGTGATTGTGTTTATATGGTCAGGTTGATAAGATGATTTGTTTATGTTGAACACTATTATGGCTCGTTTTTTTCAAGTGCTACAAATAGCACATCAGACGTGAGCAGCCATTTTGGCTATCAAAATGGCTCAAAATGGCTGCTCCGTTGGAGAGGAGTAAACGAAACAAAATTGCCAAAGTACATGTTTAGTGGATAAATGAGACATTACATCAAAGTTCTCTTTATAACGGAATTGACAAATTTTTATTCTATTTTATTTTTTTAATTAGAATAAAATATTTCAATTTTAAAATATTTTGGCACTCCATTATGAGGTTGTATTGTTTATATATATATTATTAAAAATTGGTTCAAATTCAAAAATAAAATTATTTAGAATTGTGCAATTTAAATTTCAAACATAAGTAAAAAAAAAAAGAATTGAACTGATATAACTCGACCGACTTGATGAGTTAAAAAATAACATGAAAAATTGATAAAATATAGTTTAACTAAAAAAAATCAAGTTGAAATCTTAATTTTTTTTTGAAACAACGATATATTAAATTAACTCGGGTCAACTTAGGTTAACCTTTCAAATATACGACCTTCGTTATAAGACCATGATAACAATAAATAAAACAAATCAAATTATAAATTTCAATTCGTAATAAACTCGTTGTTGAATAATAAAATTGAGAAAAAAATAATCTAAAAAAAGACACAATAAAATGATTTTTGTGAACAAAATTATAAACATGTATAATATTAAGAGAATATCATCATCAATCTCGCAAGGGCGTTACATTCTCTCATTGCCTTGAAATTTTAACTAATATATATAAATATGTCAAGAAACTCCTTGTAAAATTTTATTTCAATTAACGGTCGGATTAAAAGATATGATTGATACTGTAAAACTATTCATTATTAAAAAAAAAACATTAATTAGCCGTAATAAAACGGGCAGAATGAAACCGGAACGTTTCGTCCAGAATTTGAGTGGAATTTTTGGAAAGGACTGAAATTTTAAGCAAGATAAAATTTATTTCAATTTGTTCTGTTTTTTAAATCGAAAAGTAATGTATCGGCCATTTTGACAACCTTGCTTTTATATCATCGTGCATCCAGAATCCAGATTTTTCTCCTACTCCAGTCGAATAATAGGCTTATTTTCCACTCTTATTTGCTAAACAAGAAAAAACCAACCTGAATCAAATCAGGTTAATTTGTCCATTATCTATATCCCATTATCTATATGAGATCAGAATAATCTCTTTGAATTATTCAATCCCATGTATAGTATATCTTCCTTGAATTGATTTTTAGTTGAGTTGATATATCGCTAGCTCGACATGTAGTTAATACCAGCCATGTACGTAATGATCAGAGGTTTTTTTTTTTTTTTTTTATCTAGCTCGGGGATGAGAGGCAGAGAAAAGGGGTTTAAACACCTTTGCCTCAACCTTCGGAGACAGAGGCTCGGAATGATGCCAAGTCTGAAAGAGAGAATGGTTTGTGTGTGTATTTAGGACTTGCATCAGGAATTTTACAGGGTGTCTCATGCTGATGACGTTTTAAATAAGATTGGTCAGGCCTTACGGACCATGCATAATCTTTCATTTGAGAGAGAGAAGGCTTTTGGTGTGTTCATATTGGTCTTCGAATTTGTGCTATTATAATTCATTAAGGTGATGATAGGTCAGGTGGATCCTTTCCTCGAAATACTTTTTTTTTTTATTAATTCCTCCCACCCACTTCAACTCATTCGCGGATGAATTTCTAGGTTCTTTGTTGCGTTACTCTTCAGCAAGGCATATAGAAAGACGCCCCTCCTTTCCTCTATAGTTTCGTAAGGAACTTCGTCGAGAATGTGTCTATGATTTGGTAACTCGGATTTGTTCATGATCGCAAGCAATACGTATCAAAAGTGTTATGTCATAGTTTTGATATTACATTTCAAAAATATTTTTTTTAAAATTAAATTTTTTTAGTGTTTTTAGATTATTTCATGTGCGGGTCTGATAAATAACTTTAAAAAAAATATTATTTTAATATATTTTTAAATGAAAAGTATTTTCAAAAACAACAGTAAACACATTCCGTTATTGTCATATGAGCTGTAAAATGTTTGAAATTCAAATATCAGGGCATGCTTATAAATTACATTACATAATATACTATATTGAAGCATTGAAAGTGATATCTATAAGTAATTGATTTTGTCCAAAAAGACATCGCCATTGGGTCTATATATGAAAAAGAGGACTTAGCTTGGGAGGGCTTTAACTTTTTCTTTTTAAAAAAATACTATTTTGATTTTTGAGTATTTTTTATGAGTTAATATAAAAAATAAAAAAATATATACATACTTTAAAAAAACACCCTGTACTACAATATTATTGTTACTGCTGTTGTTGTTGTTGTTATTATTATTGTACTTTAAAGTAGAGCAAATGAAAGTTAAAAGAACATGAGAATAAACCGGTTTAATTATACAAATAAATGTGAAGTTGCGTTACAGGAAATCTAACATATCTCTGTATGACCGTCCAAAATTACTGTCTAGATTAATGCCTTCAGTTTGGGGGGGGGGGGGGGCAAACATTTTCAGGGTGGCAACGTATTGTTGTTTTCAATCGACATGAAAGGCAACCCCACCTCGAATTCCCTTGCCCTTCGTTTCTCCGCGTATTGACCGGTCAAATACTTTAGAAATAAGATAACATCTGTAATAAAGTAATCAGTACTGCATAATGAACATCCAAAATCAGAAACCTGAGAGACGCGTCCAAATTTGCAACAATTTTCCACCACCTTCCGCATCAGCTTCCTTTTATATTAATGTAATCTATACTGCGCTCAACCGCCTTTTATATGCATAAAAGAGGCAGCACCAAAAACTTTATCATCACAGCTAGCTTGAGAATTCCTCCCCGTCTTTTCTGGCATTCAGATAATACGCCTCTACGTTTCCTTTATTATTGGTTTCTTCTAAGTTCTTGAAGTTATCCTTTGTTTTGTGAAATATCAGTTCATTTTCTCTATCTTGTCATTTCATTTTCTGCTAGTTTTTGAGCTTTGACATGATGCACCCCCTTGTGCATGCAAAGCTGGTTTGCATTGAGAGCTTGCTTGACGTCCCTGCCACCCTTGGCAAACCCAACAAAAGATGGCATTTAGCTTTCACAACTATCTATTGTTCTAGGACCATATACTCTCTATCCAGAAAACCTGTTGTCAGGAAAAAGCCCAGCAAAATTTCTTCCTCCCCGTCTTATACTACGCTAAACATTAATTTACACACTGACCACTTCAAGATTCATCAATCAAGTCTTTCAGAGCTTGTTAAGAAGAAAGATCTCGACCATCTGGAGAATTTTGGTGGCATTGTCGGTATAGCTCATGCCATTGGAACCGACATGGATGGTGGCATAAATGGTGGTCCCGAGGACATTGCTCGCCGACAACAAGCATTTGGTTCCAACACGTATAAGAAACCGCCAACAAAAGGCTTTTTCCATTTTGTAGTGGAAGCTTTCAAAGATCTTACTATATTCATTCTCTTGGGCTGTGCAGCTCTTTCTCTTGGTTTCGGTATCAAAGAGCATGGTCTAAAGGAAGGTTGGTATGATGGTGGCAGCATTTTTGTTGCTGTTTTTCTAGTTATTGCTGTCTCAGCTATAAGCAACTATAGACAAAATAGACAGTTTGATAAGCTGTCTAAAATCAGCGATAACATGAAAATTGATGTTGTGAGAAGCAGGCGGCGACAAACAGTTTCGATATTCGAACTTGTTGTGGGGGATGTCGTCTGTTTAAAGATTGGAGATCAGGTTCCTGCCGATGGCTTGTTCATCGATGGACATTCCTTGCAAATAGACGAATCCAGCATGACAGGTGAGAGTGATCATGTGGAAATCAATCACACAAAACATCCATTTTTGGTCTCTGGCACCAAGGTGGCTGATGGCTACGGTCAAATGCTTGTTACTTCGGTTGGCATGTGCACGACATGGGGAGAAATGATGAGCCATATCAGTCGGGACACAAATGAACAGACACCGTTACAAGCTAGGCTCAATAAGCTAACCTCGTCAATAGGTAAGGTTGGATTGGTTGTCGCTTTTCTTGTTCTAGTAGTCTTGTTGGTTCGCTACTTCACAGGGAATACGCAAGATGATAGCGGCAAAACGGAGTTCAATGGTAGCAAGACCAAGGCTGATGATATAGTGAATGCGGTGGTGGGGATTGTGGCCGCAGCAGTGACCATAATTGTGGTTGCAATTCCTGAAGGATTGCCATTGGCAGTCACGCTTACTCTTGCTTATTCAATGAAAAGAATGATGAAAGATCAAGCAATGGTGAGGAAGCTTCCTGCTTGTGAGACCATGGGCTCTGCCACCACCATTTGTACAGACAAAACAGGCACTCTTACAATGAACTTGATGAAAGTGACAAAGTTTTGGCTTGGTCAGGAATCAATGGAGCAGAGCGATCCTTCTTCGGTTTCTCCATATGTTCTTGAATTGATAAAGCAAGGGGTTGCTTTAAACACAACTGGTAGCGTTTACAGAGAAAGTCCAGAATCTAGGTTTGAGTTCGCAGGTAGTCCCACAGAAAAGGCAATTCTTTCTTGGGCTGTCCTTGAACTGAACATGGATATGGAGCAAATGAAGCAGAGCTGTCAAATTCTCCAAGTCGAAGCCTTCAATTCACAGAAGAAAAGGAGTGGAGTTTTATCCATGAAAAAAATAGACCACACAGTCCACGTTCACTGGAAAGGAGCAGCAGAGATGATCCTGGCAATGTGCTCGAGTTACTACGACGCTTCTGGATTAATGAAAGAAATGGATGACAGAGAAAGGAACACGTTCGAGCAAATTATTCAAGATATGGCAGCTAGTAGCCTTCGCTGCATCGCTTTTGCACACAAACAAATATCGGAGGACCAATATGAAGATGGAAAGGAAGACAAAACGCTCAGAGAAGACAGCCTAACATTATTAGGACTTGTGGGCATCAAGGATCCATGTAGACCTGGGGTGAAGAAAGCTGTTGACGATTGCCAACGAGCTGGAGTGAACATCAAAATGATCACCGGAGATAATGTTTTCACAGCAAGGGCCATAGCGATCGAGTGTGGAATACTCAAACCTGGTGCGGAGAATATCATTGGAGCCGTGGTTGAAGGGGAAGAGTTCCGAAATTACTCACATGAGCAAAGAATGGAGAAGGTTGATAAAATCTGTGTGATGGCAAGGTCCTCTCCTTTAGATAAGCTTCTCATGGTAAAGTGCCTCAAACAAAAAGGCCATGTGGTTGCAGTAACTGGTGATGGCACAAACGATGCACCCGCGTTGAAGGAAGCTGATATAGGACTATCTATGGGAATTCAGGGCACTGAAGTGGCTAAAGAAAGTTCAGATATTGTCATTTTGGACGATAACTTCGCTTCTGTAGCCACAGTTTTGAGGTGGGGTAGATGTGTCTACAACAACATACAGAAATTCATCCAGTTCCAGCTCACAGTAAATGTTGCTGCTCTTGTTATCAACTTTGTAGCAGCAGTTTCAGCAGGAGAAGTACCGCTAACAGCAGTCCAGTTGCTGTGGGTGAACCTGATTATGGACACATTGGGTGCTCTGGCTCTAGCTACTGAGCAGCCTACCCAGAAGCTGATGGAGAAAAGACCTGTGGGAAGGACTGAGCCTCTAATTACCAACATCATGTGGAGGAACCTCCTATCTCAAGCTTTTTATCAGATAACAATCCTCTTGACCCTTCAATTCAAGGGAGAATCCATCTTTGGAGTGACAAAAACGGTAAACGATACTTTGATCTTCAACATTTTTGTCCTGTGCCAAGTGTTCAACGAATTCAATGCAAGGAAGCTGGAGGAGAAGAATGTTTTCAGAGGGATCCACAAAAACAGGTTGTTTTTGGGAATCATTGGAATAACCATTCTCTTGCAGGTGTTAATGGTGGAATTTTTGAAGAAATTTGCAGACACGGAGAGGTTGAACTGGGGCCAATGGGGTGGATGTGTCGGAACCGCAGCACTATCTTGGCCAATTGGTTGGGTTGTCAAGTGCATACCTGTTCCAGAGAAACCGATTTTCAGTTATCTCGCTTGGAGGAAATATACCGCAAAAGACACATGATTCTTTTATTCTTTTCTCCCCCACTTGGGGTTAAGAAAAAAAATGCAGATTGTGAATGATTTATTTACTGTATCTATTTTATAGCTTCCTGCGAAGATGATTTGTTGTTTACAATTAGATTTGGTTGTTAGCGAATCATGGTTTCTTTTGCTTCGCAATATATAAATTATATTTTAAAGTTATATTTAATAGTTGAAGTTATGAAGTTAAATAGATTTCATGATATGGTATAAGAGTTTTTTCTATTTAATAAAAAATCAATATAAGATAATATAGATCTATATAAATTTTAAACTCAAATAATTTTCAAAATATATTAAAAAAATACTATAAATTATATTTTAGAGTCCTATTTAATAACATAAATTTTCTATTACTCTCAAAATATATTAAAAAAATACTACAAATTATATTTTAAAACTCACATAACAAAAACAAATTTTTGAATGAGGGTAAGTTGTATTTGGTCAAATACTAAAACATGAGTGAGATATTTGGTACTCGGCTCATTCTAATAAAAGTCCGTCCTCAGCGTGCTTGGCACCTTGAAACCGCTAGCTTCAGTTCATCGTGGAGTTTGGTTTTGGTTTTTTTTAAAAAAAAAAAATTAAAAAATATATTTTTGATATCAACACATGAAAATATCTAAAAATACAAAAAAAAAATTATTTAAAAGTAAAAAAAATAATCAAAAAACAGTGTCAAACACTATTGGACACTCTACATGGAGTACTGGAACCTGCATTCATATCAATCAGGTCTGCTGTGTGGCTTCCATATCCAGTGGAACGACAACAGATGCCAAATGACGTGGATGCAAAGACCTGAAGGAAAGGATGCTCCTGAAATGATAAAGGTCTGCTACTTCAGGACACATTAAAACAGGTGCAGGAAATTGGTAGAGCTCAAGAGAGTTGGGGCTTGTTTCAGTGCATGCGTGCTGTGGCCGCCGGAATTTCTAGAAGTCCCAAAAACATTAATCAAACACCCCAACTATGTCTTTTATAGAAGCGCAACCGCACTATGATACATTGACACACATGCTAATGTGTCACAGGGAGATGCCAATCTAATTACAAATTGAGGCAGGTTTTTTGTCCCTGCTCCAGTGCCTTGTGTTTTTATTAGAGATCTGAATAGAGAATCTACACAAAAGCTGGACCGTAAGATGGGGATAAATAAGTTTCAGATTTCTCCCAATCAGATGGCATAACAGTATGGCACAGCGAATCCTGAACTCCATCTAAGCTGGAACAGGTTCTGGGACTTTGCCGTCCTTTGCCAGACTCAAACTGTCATAGTATTCGACCAACACTTTCCAGCCACCGGGGCACATGAACCCATCAGGAGGGTTCTCATTGTTCTTTGCAAGTGTCCTCATCTGCAGGGTACAAGCAAGCTTTGTCACAGCAAGCAAAAGGATAGACATGTTTCACATCGTCCGACACTTTTTCCTCTTATTTCCATCATCTTTTAGACAATCACAGAATGAAAAGTATGTTGGGATGCATACCTTTGTTCCAGAAATGAAGATGAAGTCTCCATGCCTCGAGGGATCGAAGAATGCCATTTTACCCTGAGTCTTGTCATATGCAGCAACCTGCATCCAATTGCAATAACCATGATTTTTTTTTGAAATTACTCAAGGACATGTGCAATATCAATGATTTTTTATGACAACAAAATAAATACCCTGAAAGGAAGGATGTTTAACCGCTCAAGTCCAGGGGCCATACTCAACACCTTCTTCCCATGATCAGCATCATATAAATCTCTTTTCTCAACTGGATGGCTCATTCCAGCTGGATCCCTGCCGACAATGTAAAAGTTAGCTCCAGCATTAATCCGAGCTTTTGCATGCCACTGCACCTCAGTTGGACCAGCGTAGTGCATAGGAGATGGGAATATTGAAACCACAGTTGTTTCTGGATCAAGAACACCATCCTCAAGCACCTAAGAATAATTTATCATCATCAAACAAAACCAGTATTAGACTAAGCTTTGGGAAACAGAATGTTTCTGGGAGAAATGTCTCAAACAAGAATACACTGTAAAAGTCATGGAAAACAAACATAATTCAGGTTCGAGCATCTCCTTGTTTAGTCTGGATAGAATACAAGTCAGAGACGGAGGGGGGTAGGCGCACATACCTTCTCATGCTGCTTCATTCTCCAGCTAAGTGGAACATCATCTGCCTTTGTATAGCCTCCCAATGGATGAAGCAAAAGGATGGGGTTCTTGTATCCCATCTCAAGAAGCCGTCTGCGAGTATCTGTCATGAGTAAAGCATGCCCATTGTGCACAGGATTCCTGAGCTGGAATGCAAAGACAGCATCAGCGTTGCGCCTAGTGAATTCTTCACGGAGTTGTGCAGGTGACAATCGAAAATGATCGAGACCATCATGATACTTGATTGGTTCTATCACCTCCAAGTCCCCTCCAATCAGCCAGTTTCCAGATCCAGCTATGGTCTCCTCAACGTAAGGTAAACCAGGGGCAGTAGTTCCCCATGTTCTCGCAATCCGTTCTTCTTTGGGGTGCTTATATATCTCAACACTGAAAGAAACAAAGAAAGAAATCAGGATACAGGTTAATCTATTAGGAGTTTCTTCAACATCGATCAAATTGGATACCAAAAAGTCTTTACATAATCTATGACTTCACACGTGTTGGTGGATAAGAAATGAGACCATCAAAGGGTGCGCCTATTAAAACTAGCAGAACAATCATCTAATTTGTATGACATGGCAACAATGAACAACACTTGACTATACATTTCTTTCTCTGCTACACTTGTCCTAGCATGATCGGAAAAAGAAAGAGGGTGCTTCCATCTTAAGTGGACCAAAGCACAAGCATAAATCACATCATAAAAATATAAACATTTATTATTATTCATTATCACTTTCTAACACAGATGTGAAAATATAAACTTCACAACTCAAACATGCAAATAGCATCAAATTTAACAAAAAGAAAAATATTCTTACTCGCTCAAGATGGCAACAGTATTGTCATCTGAGTCAACAAGAGCGACCCTCTTGGACTCGCCAATGCTCTGCTTCTGCAAATCATCAATAGCGAGCACAATAGGCACCGACATGTTAACAACCGATCCGTTTTCCAAACGGAGCGAGTTGAAATGAAGAGTTTGGAGGAACTCGGATTCTCTCATGAATCCACGGAGAGGACTTGCCCATCCTTCGCTTATAACATGCAGCCATTGAGTATCAATCTTTGTTAACTTAACTTTAGGCAATGAAATTGCCTCTTTCTTTTTAGCATCTTTTTGCGACTTTTCAACGAATAATTCAACAAGTTTCCCACCATCTGGGTCGATCAACCCGGACTGAATTCTGACTCGTTTCCGTTGGATTTTGGGTGCAAACGATAGTTTGAGGGCTGGGCTAAAATGGGTATTGAATAATTTTGGGAGAGACTGAGGAGGATAAGAGGTTTTGGTGAAGAGGGCAGACATGGTAGCCATTGGTGGAGAGAAGCAGGGGATTCTCTGTTTGCTCTCTCTCTCTTTAAGTTTTATTTCTGGGAGGCAGTTGTTTAATAAAGCGGACGAGGATCCTTTGCAAAACGATTAGTAAAATATGAAAAAGAAACGCTTGTTAAGGGCAAGTCTGATGACGCAGATTTGGCTTGGAGAAGGAGACAGCGAGAGACGGGAATTGGAGAACTGAGAGGATGAACCTGGACATTGTTTCATGTAAAATTCAACTAGATCAAATCCATGAAAAACAAATATAATATTGTTTCATAAAATAAAATAAAAAACATCTATTTAAAATTGATTCAATAAACGAATGAAATACCTCCCGTGTTATTATGACATTAAAAAACCAAACCTACCCTGCCCTTAAGCTTTTTCAAGCACGAGGAAATTATATACGCATGTGGCCGGTTATCACATTGTTATAGGAAAGTCATAAATGCTTATTAGTCAGCTCGATCAATATGACTTTATTTTTAAAAAACACTTTTTTATTATAAAAAAAAAAAAAACTGTGATTTTTGAGTAACGAGGATTTTTGTCTATTACAGACTCACAGTTGCCGCCCTTTAAGGTTCGAAGAATCTTCCTTGTTAGAAACTTCAAAGATGCAACAATGTGAATTGTTTTACAAGGAAAAACCCATCTCTTTCAGTGTCCATCTGCCGACTTTGTGTTTTTTTTTTAATTATTTTTATGACAGTGATAACGCCTTCTACATTGAATTCTGCCTGTTTTACAGCCAGATTCAGAGGCAGGAAGAGGAGGTGGACGCGAACTTTTCTTGGTAGTCCCATTATTATTTCCGAAAAGGTAATAATGACATACGTCAAAACCACAAGTGTCATTTACTGCTCTTTTGGAAAATTTTAAAAGACATGAATTATTAAAGTTTCTCCCTTTTCTTAATGAAATAGACTCGGTAGCCGGTTTAAAATTTAAATGGCTTTTTGATTTTTTTTTTTAGAAAAATATTTTTGATACCATCAATTTAAATAATCTGAAAAATATAAAAAATGATTTAAAATAAAAATTCAAAAAAATATTTTTTTTTCAAAACATTTTTCATATATTTACCAAAGAGCCCCCCACATCTAATTCCACAATTACGATACAAAAACAAAAAATGGGACCACGAGGAGATATGTATTATTTTTTTGGGTACAATTAATACGACCAGACAAAGACAAGACCTTAGAAAAGCCACCTAGCATGGATGGTGATGCAGGGTTTTTTTTTAAGTAAAGATATGTTTTATATATAAAAATAATTAAAAAAATTCTTGTTCTTTATTTATAATTAAAAAACTATTTTTTCAATGAAGAAATATTTTTATATAAACTTATTTTATTTAAATCATTGAAATTTTTATAAATATTTTTTAAATTGCTTCAAATTTTTATTTAAAGAATTTTAAGGATTTGTCTAGAGGATTTCACCTCCCTCGACTCTTCTAGAGATTAGTTGAAGTGGCGGTCCATTCTTTACTGTACAAGCATATCTTTTGAAATTACCATCCTCGACCATTTGCTTTGTGCCTTTTGGAACGCTCAAGAGATCAGTTGAAGCCATTGAGTTTAGTGCCCGTTTGGTAACATGATTGAACCCGTTTCAATTCATAATTAGTTTTGTGTCGTTTGGTAAAGAAAAAAATGATTAAATTGGTATGGCACCCACCATAAAAATTGACCGAAATTTTTTTTTTTGAAGAATAAATTTTTTTTAAATTTTTTTTTGAAGAATAATTGACCGAAATTGCTTATTTGAAGAAGAAGGAAACTCATGCTTTTTACTGCAATTCAACCCGTTAATGCTTGTGATCTCGGCATTAGCTTTTTTTGAAGAAGCAGAAAACTCATCCTAAACTCATTAGGTTCTCAGCATATTATTGATGCATGCAACTTTGCATTGTTTCTGACCTTCGAAACACCACTGTCTAAGCTGAAACACCATTACGCAGGAGACGACAACGACGACTACATAGTAGGAGAAAATTGATCGCAGGCACACCACCGACGATCTTTCTCTCTACAATGGCAACTCTCTCTTTCTCTCCACAGCAGCAGATTTCGACGCTCCTCCTGTGTTGAGATATAGTTACAATTCAGTTAGTTAGTTGTATTTTCTGTTTGATTAGCTGTAATTAGTTAGTTAGTATCTCAAAATTGTTGAGGTACTAAACTGACTTAGTATAAAAGGGGGAAGGATGCAAATTGATCATTGGCGGATTCAATTGAATAAATCAGAACTTCAAGGATTTATCATTTGGTATCAGAGCCGGTATAAATAGAAGAGAGAGAAAGTAGCTTCCGCGAGAAGCTTCGGGAAAAATCAAAGAGAAAGGCAGCGAGAGAAACCTGCTTCGTCTTGATTTTTTCATCACTGAGAGGTGAGATCGTGTGTAGAATCAGTGATTCTAAACAACAAAGAAGAAGAAGTGGTTCTTGATTCTTGATTATAGAAGAAAAATCAAGAATAATGATCCAGAAAATCCTTGAGTGAAGAAGAAATTTCACAACCACCGACGACCACCGTAGATCGTGGATCGTAAGGAAGAGAGTGAGAGAAACACGAGAGAAAGTGAGCTAAACACAGGGAGGGAGTGAGACTCAGAGATTGAGAGAAATATGTGAGGATTAGAGACTGTGAAGAGTAGTGAAAATCGAAGAAAAAACTGGAAAAATGCTCAACAGTACAGAAAAGTTCGTGCAAGCTGGCATTCCACGATTCGATGGCTACTACGACCATTGGTCGATGATGATGGAGAATTTTCTGAGGAGCAAGGAGCTGTGGACACTGGTGGAAGACGGTGTTCCAACAGTAGCTCGAGGAACAGTATTGAGTGATGCACAGCGAAAGATCGCAGAAGAGACAAAGATCAAAGACATGAAGATAAAGAATTGCTTATTTCAAGCAATTGACCGAGAGATAATGGAGACTATTCTCGACAAAACCACTTCTAAGGCAATTTGGGAGTCCATGAGGCAAAAGTACCAGGGGTCAACCAAAGTGCGTAGGGCTCAGCTACAAGCCTTAAGGAGAGAATTCGAACTGCTGAGCATGAAGGAAGGAGAAAAGGTAGATAAATACATTTCTCGTACCTTAGCAGTAGTGAATAAAATGCACAGTAATGGAGAGAAAATGGAACAAAGTGTGATAGTTAGTAAAATTTTGAGAACCTTAACCTCAAAATTCAACTATATTGTATGTTCTGTGGAAGAGTCCAATGATTTGGATATACTGACTATTGATGAGTTACACGGGAGTCTCTTAGTGCATGAACAGAGGATGTGTGAATATAGAGAAGAAGATCAGGCTCTTAAGGTTATTTATGATGATAAAACAACTAGAGGCAGGGGCAGAGGGGGTTACTACTCTGGCAGAGGAGGTAGTTACTCTGGCAGAGGAGGTGGATTTAACTCTCCTAGGGGAACCCGAGGTAGGGGAAGAGGCAGGGGTAGATTCCAGTTCAACAAGGAACTCACGGAATGCTACAAATGCCACAAGCTGGGACATTTCCAGTTTGAATGTCCAGAATGGGAAAGAGGAGCACATTATGCCGAATTGGATGAAGAAGAAGAGATGCTCCTGATGACACATGTGGAGCTGAATCATTCAAGCCGAGAAGAGGTATGGTTCTTAGACTCAGGCTGTAGTAATCATATGACTGGCAATAAACTGTGGTTCATAGACTTTGATGATAGTTTTAGGCAATATGTGAAATTAGGAAATAATTCCAGAATGGGGGTTATGGGAAAGGGGAGTATTAGGATGGTAGTGGATGGGGTAACACAAATTATTACCCATGTTTACTATATTCCCGAATTGAGAAATAACTTGCTGAGTATTGGGCAATTACAAGAGAAGGGGTTAACAATACTTATCAAAAATAATATGTGCAAGTTGTATCACATGTCTAGAGGATTGATTATGAAGAGTGAGATGTCTATGAATAGAATGTTTGTTGTATTAGCCTCTGTGGTAGTTAGTGAATCTGTTGTAACACCTAGAGAGCATGCTTGTATGAAAATAGTTGCTGAGGATGAGGCATTGTTATGGCATAGTAGATATGGCCATTTGAATTACAAAGGTTTGAGAACCTTGTACTATAAGAAGATGGTGAGGGGGCTGCCACTGATAACAGCCCCAAATAAACTGTGTGAGGGGTGTTTGTTGGGGAAACAACATAGGGATCCATTCCCAAAACAAAGTCAGTGGAGAGCCTCTAAGAGGCTGCAGTTAATCCATGCTGACATATGTGGGCCAATAACCCCTGTATCCCTCAGCAATAGGAGATATTTGATCACCTTTATAGATGACTATTCAAGGAAAATATGGGTGCAATTTATTGCTGAGAAATCTGAGGCCTTAGTAACTTTTAAGAAGTTTAAGGTGCTGACCGAGAAAGAAGTGGGGGAGAATATTTGTTGTTTGAGGACAGATAGAGGGGGTGAGTTTAATTCTGAAGAATTTAATGATTTCTGTGAGTTAAATGGAATTAGGAGACAGCTCACGGCTGCCTATACACCCCAGCAAAATGGGGTTGCCGAGAGGAAGAATAGGGCTATAATGAATATGGCTAGGAGTATGCTAGTTGAGAGAGGGGTGCCGAGAGAGTTGTGGCCTGAGGCAGTGAACTGGACAGTATATCTGTTAAATAGAAGTCCAACCATAGCTTTAAAGGATAAAACACCTGAAGAAGCATGGAAAAATGAAACCCCTTCAGTAGAACATCTCAGAATTTTTGGTTGCATAGGGTATGTGCATAATGTGGATCAGAAAAGAAAGAAGTTAGATGACAAAAGTATTAAGTGTGTGCATTTGGGAATGAGCAAGGAAACCAAAGGTTACAGAATGTATAATCCAGTAACTAAGAGGATTATTGTAAGTAGGGATGTAGTTTTTGATGAACAGGAGGGCTGGAAATGGGGAAATTGCTTGGGAGCCGAACCAGCAGATAACATACTGAAATGGGGTGATGAACAAGAGGAGACTGAACTCAGCAGAGGGGCTGATGAAGTGGCAGCAGAGGCTGATGGCAGAACAGATGAGGCTGGTGACAGCCATGAGGCCGAGACTGGCAGAACAGATGAGGCTGGTGACAGCCATGAGGCCGAGACTGGTGACAGCCTTGAAGATAATGAAATGAGCCCAAATGTCACAGCAGAGCCACAAGAACAAGTTGAAGAAGTTAATGAAGAGATGTATGGCAGCAGTGTTGGCAGAACACAGGGAAGAGTGAGGAGAGCACCTGGGTGGATGAGGGACCATGTTTCTGGAGAGGGATTTTCTGACAGTGAGGAGGATCAGAATCTAGTAATGTACACAGAAACTGGGGACCCAAAATCATATGAAGAGGCAGCTGGAAGCCCTATATGGAAGAAAGTTATGGTTGAGGAGATACAGGCAATAGAGAAGAACAAAACATGGGTTTTGTCAGAATTGCCAAGCCAAACTAAAGCTATAGGGGTGAAGTGGATATTTAAAACCAAGCTGAATGAGAGAGGGGAAGTGGATAAACACAAGGCCAGATTGGTTGTGTTAGGGTATGCCCAAAAGTATGGTATCGACTACACGGAAGTGTTCGCTCCAGTTGCTAGATGGGACACAATCAGGTTGATAATGGCTTTGGCAGCTCACCAAAATTGGGACATTTACCAATTGGATGTAAAAAGTGCTTTCTTGCACGGTGAGTTGAAGGAGAATGTGTATATTGAACAACCAAAGGGATTTGTGAGGAAGGGGGAAGAAGAAAAGGTTCTCAAACTCAAGAAAGCGCTGTATGGTTTGAAGCAGGCGCCAAGGGCTTGGTATAGCCGAATAGAATCTTATTTTCTTGAGTGTGGATTTTAGAAGTGTCCTAGTGAACATACATTGTTCACTAAGACTGAAGAAGGAAAAGCTTTGGTTGTCAGCATATACGTGGATGATCTGATATTCACGGGGAATGATGAGAAGTTGATTAAAGAATTCAAAGTGTCAATGAAGAATGAATTTGACATGACGGATTTGGGGAAGATGAAGTACTTCCTGGGAGTGGAAGTGGTCCAGAACAGCAAAGGAATTTACATGGGTCAAAGGAAGTATGCACTTGAAATACTTCAGAGATTTGGTATGGAACACAGCAATCCAACCAAATCTCCTATAGTACCTGGGTGTAAGTTGACTAAAGATGAGGGAGGAGCTAAGGTTGACCCGACCAAGTACAAGCAGATGATTGGATGTTTAATGTACTTGACAGTGTCCAGACCTGATCTTATGTATGTGATGGGTCTGGTAAGCAGATATATGGAGAAGCCCACTGAGCTACACATGATGGCGGTGAAAAGAGTTTTGAGATACTTGAGAGGCACTACTGAGCTGGGCATTTGTTACCAGAAGAGAGGAAGGCCGGATGGTTTAATTGCTTATTCTGACAGTGACTATGCAGGTGACCTGGATGACAGACGTAGCACCTCAGGATATGTCTTCATGATGAGTTCTGGAGCAGTTGCATGGAGCTCAAAGAAGCAAGCTATAGTCACTCTTTCAACTACAGAAGCGGAGTTTATTTCAGCAGCAGCTTGTGCATGCCAAGCTATATGGATGCAAAGGGTTCTCAAACAGCTGGGGTGGAATCAAGAAAGTTGCGTGATTTATTGTGACAATTCCTCTACTATAAAATTGTCAAAGAATCCGGTGATGCATGGGAGAAGCAAGCACATTGCAGTCAGATACCATTTCCTTCGTGACTTATCAAAGGATGGAGATATAGAATTGAAGTATTGCAGCTCGCAGGAACAAGTGGCAGACATCATGACCAAACCGTTGAAACTAGATACTTTTGTGAACCTAAGGAATCAATTGGGAGTTTGTGACATACCTAAAAAATTAAACTGATTCAGTTTAAGGGAGGGTATGTTGAGATATAGTTACAATTCAGTTAGTTAGTTGTATTTTCTGTTTGATTAGCTGTAATTAGTTAGTTAGTATCTCAGAATTGTTGAGGTACTAAACTGACTTAGTATAAAAGGGGGAAGGATGCAAATTGATCATTGGCGGATTTAATTGAATAAATCAGAACTTCAAGGATTTATCATCCTGGCCATCATAGGTCAATATCTTCAACATCATCACTACAGGAAGAACTACCTTAGCCTTCTTTACCCATTGGCATCAGTCATTAAAGCTCTTATCATGACCAATCGTTCATATAAACATTAGTGTTGCACTGTTCACATATGAATATGAAGAAGACGTGATATATACACTTTTGACATCTAGACTTGATGAGTTGCTCTTATGCCTACTTCGTGAACTAGGGCCTCGGGCAATAATCCGGAAAGCCTCGAGGCAGGTTGATAACCAAGAAGCAATTACTTCATGCTATTGGAAGATCTGCGCAAATACTCTATTCAATATATTAGCTGCCTAGTTTAGTGACCGTGGAAAAGGATATACGCTTAAATTATTATCTAGGAATGTTTTTGAAAAGTATTTTTTGTTTAAAAATATATTAAAATAATATTTTTATTTTTTAAAAATTATTTTTGACATCGAAAAATAATTTGAAAACATTAAAAAAAATAAAGTAAAAATAATAAAAATAAAATCATTTTTTTCTTAAAAACATTTTTAAAATGTAGTGTGATGTTAAATCTAAGAGCTTACAAATACATATCTCATAATGTTAGCCTAATTAATTACGTGATAAAGATTGATTGTATAGCTGTAGGTAATTTCTCCACAATACTCTTGTAATTCTAGATGTTTTGATATAATAAAAAATATAATCTCCTTTGTTTTTAAAATTTGTTCTTGGTATCGAAGTAGTGGTCCAGCTTCTCTTTCCTTTTTTTTATTTCCTCATACACCTCAGACAGCAACGATCATGATGCAACTGGAGTTTGAAAGCAGAAAGCTATCTCCTCAAATAATGTTGCTGATGGAGATGTCAAAACCTCTCAGAAATTGAGTTCATTATTGTTGAATTAGTTTAATTACCTTTGTTGGGATTTATCAAATAAGTTGACAATTTTATTTTACTTTAATTATTCTTTAAATCCACCCTGCGTCGATGTAGCCAGTAGAAAAGGTGTTCCTGCTGAGAGTAAGGATGCAATGAAGCTTGTTTCAAAAACTATAGAGTTTAATCTTCTACATATTCTTTCCTTTCCTTTTAATCAATTGTTTTTTTGTTAAGAAACTTGATTTCTTCACTTAACTTTGAAGTTATTTTCACTTCTTATAAGGTTATCTTTCAAAAACTCATTAGTGTCAAAAAATAATATAAATTATATTTTAAAATTCTACTTAATGACTTAAATATATTAGGTAAGATGGTTTGACATGATATCAAAATCTTGTTGACGAGGTGATTACGAGTTAATTTGAATCTCATCATCCTCATTCTGTTTGATAAAAATTAAGCACAAGATAATATAAATTTATGTAAAATCCAAGCGTTTTTACTTGAAAAAAATATTTATTTTTGAAATCTCATTTAATAAATTAAACTATTAAAGGAGATCTTGATTGTTTCTAAGAAAATTATCGGTGAAATTTTTCATCAGAATGGTATCTACCGCTTTTCTCTTGATTTTCATATCTCAAAAGGATTCCAAGTTATCTCCTTTCCAATCAGTGAACATCTCTTATGGCATGGCTGCCTGGCATCCTCCAACATTTGTTTCTAGTAAAGTAATTCATGTTCTGCCTATAAGAACTTGTTGAATCCTGAAGAATATCTAATTGTTGGAAAAATATCATTAAAAACAGTGCACAAGCACGCCTCAATTTTTTTGATTTAGTTTCCTTGTATGTCATTATTTACACAACAATATATCTCATAACATGATAAATTATTTAATTTTTAATGGTATATTGTATGATACTATATAGTTTGATAATATCTCGGAGTGGAGACGGATCAAAACACCAGGCATGCAAAGCTTGTTAAGATCTCATGATGATGCTGGCTTGGTTAAATAAATCAACTCCTTTGACCCGAGTAAATAAATTTCCGTATAACAAAACCAATTGCGATTGTCACTCTCTTGCCTTATCTCTGCCGTTGTCTTTGACTGATGCAGGAATCTCGCTACACGAAAAGAAAGTGGGACCTGAGATTATGCAGTGAAGATATGAAAGCTGCAAGTGCCTACTATTTTGATTTATTATTAATTAAGAGATTTAATTTATTTTGGTGTATTTTTTTCAATCACTTTGATATGTTGTTGATTCTTAGTTTTATAGACGCCTATTTTACATTTAAAAAAAAAACTTGCAAAAAAATTATTGAATCCATGACTTGGATTACAAGTTTGATTAACTAATTTTGATTATGTGAAGATCAAACTTAATAAAAAAAAAAATATTGATGAACTGATATTATTGATGGCAAGTGGCAAGTCTTTATTCCAGTGGGCGTGCCTCTTCCTCGCTTAATAATTAACTCTATTATACCAACCATATAGTAGTTGGTTCAATTATATAAATTTGAGATTAAAAAATTTATTTATTATTTTTAAGTTTGAACTATATAGTTATTAATATAATAACTATTAAAAATTTATATAATCAATAAATTGCTTCCACAATCACGTCAATAATTAAAAAAAAAGTCCATCGTTCCTTCCTTCCTTTCTATAATCTAAACGTTTTTTGCATTCCCCACCCAACACCTCTCACCAGCCAAATACGCATAAAGTAACAATATAATAATTACAAGTTCCTATTTATTGTCAAATCAAAATCTCTATGAGATCATTTAGGGTCGAATCAAATATTAACCTTTAAATTATAATAATAATCGGAGAACATCATCTCCAAACGATTCAAATATTGACCCTCTGGCTTTCTAATCTTATCCAAAATAGTAACAAAAACAATTGTTGTTATTATTATAAATTGCGTTAGGGAGATGGAATACGTGTTTGGTGAATGCTTAGCTGAAGAGGGATATCGCTGGGCTTGTTTTAGGCAGGCCAGTACTTGAAGAAATCAGGAGACAATCTTTTTAAACCACAGTCTTAGATGGGCTTGTAAGAGCCCATCTGTAATATTAAGTGAAGCCTTAAGAAAAAATCCACCGTTTTGGACCCTAACTCATCGTGTCTGATAGAAGGCTAGGACAAAATCGGAAATACTGTACAGGATAAGTTCTTGTATTGTGTGTGATGCATGTTTAAAATGAAAAGAAGCCAGTAAAAAGTTCTACCAAAACTATTAAATATAAAAAAAGTAACTCTCGGAGCTCGAACACATCCAGAACCCGCAGAGTCTTTCTTTGTTTCTTCCTCTCTCGCCGGCCATCGCAAAACACAGTGTGCTCTGGGTTGATGGATGGGAAGGAGACGTTAAAGAATCCAGATCCTTGAAAACCCAATTCTCTGGCTCGGAACTTCATATGAAATAACGCCTGTTTTTTTTAGGAGCAATGTTGCTGCAAATTCCTGATTGTTTCAGTATTACAACCTGCAACTTGATGTTTTCAACCCAGAAAAGAAAATTAAAAAAAATCCCGAAAGGCAGGTAGATCCTTGTATGTTTCGAATTGAGCTTTTCTTTTCTCACGAGACACCGACGACCGAACCCTAGTGGGAAAAGCTTGGAGGTGCATGCCCGGAATCTCAATTGTGACAAAAAGGTGATTTGGATAAGTTAATGTCAGCATCAGTTTGAAAGTGTCTCGAACATCTATCTGATTGGCGACGAGCATGGTTGGTTAATTCTTAATCTATGCGAGCGTGCGTGCGTGTGCAGATATGTCCTAGATTGAAGTAAAGGAGAAAAAAAGGAAAACAGGGTAGGAAATGGACAAGAAGTTTCAGTGACAAAATGTCTGGTGATGGGCACATGGACGCGTATTTGGACTCAAAAGATGCATGAAAATAAATAAAAAGGATCCGTGAATAAAATAAACACGCATTGCCAGTCAAGAAAAGCAAAATGGATGGTGTTTTCTGGTCTAAAACGCATCGCTTTGCTCTGTATGTCCCTACAAATAAGCACACCTTTTGTAGTCTCCAATAAAATCATAAAGTGAAAGTGAAACCCTTTCCTTTCAAACTTCATTCATGCAGAAGGCAAATCAAAGCCCACTTTTTACGAAAATTATGTAATCATTTTTTTTTAACCTTCATGATTGAACAAACCCATGTGAAAAAGCATTTTTCAATGGTATTATCCGCTGAGTATCGCTTTCAAGAGCATCGAAATGCCATCAAACCTGTTCTTGGATCTTAAAATATCTGCCGGTCAAAGTTCAAAAGCAAGTACTTAGCCCATATTACTGTACGGAATAATGTTTAGAGGTGGAGGATTACATGGGCTCGTCCACTAGCCCATGGACTTTTTGTGGTCCCCAAAAGACAGCAACGATACAAGGAGATGCATTTTTTAAGAAAAACAAAGTAAATATCTTTAAGATATCCTTTTTCTCGTCGGACGAAAGTGCCCTTCGCACCTTTGGCATAAAGGGAAGGGGTTTGCAGTGATTATGATTAAAGTACATGGTGTTTTTCGAGTCCTGACCGTTTCTGCTTTTGGGCGAGTGATAAAAGGCATGGGTGCCTTTCAATGCCGACATTTGTGTATTTGCTCAATGTTGGAAAGCATGTTTCTGGTTTAAGGTGATTTTAAAAGTATTCTTTTATTTAAAAATATATTAAAATAATATATCTTTTATTTTTTAAAAATTAATACATAAAAATATTTAAAATTATCAACAAATTTTAATTTATAATAAAAACAGTGTTAAACCGTATTCATGTTTTTAAGGGACCAAAATGCCATCAGCATAAAATACGTAGAGACAGAACTTGTCGTCGATCTTTTGTTTGAATTATTGTGGACAAAAGTAACAAAGAGGATTGACGAGAGAGCAAATTCTTTCGTGCCTTATCAGCAATTGCCTTCACTTCTTTCACAGTGAAACAACTGGGCTATTGATTTTTACATACAATTGTTGCCTCTTCTGATACACGGGATGTTAAATAGAAATATATATAGAAATATTTTTTATTTTATTTTATTTTTATAAGTTATTGTGAAAAATAACTTTTTTAAGAAAATATATATTTTTTAACAGTTGTAACCTAATCCAAGCAAAGCATTTTAACCTAATCCAAGCCAATATTTGTACTCTTTTGAAGCAATCTTTCCCCGGATCTCTGCTGGGATCTCTTTTCGGTGGGCTCCGAAGTACGAAATAAAGTACACCTAGACGGAGCTTGATATGCTAGCATATGGAGTTGCCTCTCTACACGTGGCAACACTTAGGACTCCGATCGAAATCGATCGCATTTATATCGAAGGTTTCTCAATTGAAGTTGACTCTTTTTTGGAATTGCGTCTTTGTTTCGTTTGAAGAAAAATTAATTAGTATTTTTTATAGTGATGTTAAAACTAAAAATATATATTTAAATAGATTTACAAACAAAAAACACACTTTTAAAAATGCATACATATACACCAAACACACATATAGCAAACGTTTTGCGACAGCCCCTGCACATTTCTACTTAATAATTTACTGTCGAGACGAAACCGACATCACCGAAAGCCAAAAATATTTTGGGTAATTCACGGCAGAAGGTCTAAATGAAATAAGAACTTCACGATGGATTGGATGATAATACTGTTTAAAAGTGTTTTTTTTTTTAAAAAAAAAATTATATTTATTTCATGTATTAATATCAAAAATATTTTTTTAAAAATAAAAAATATATATTGTTTTAATATATTTCTAAAAAAACAATTTTAAAAATAAATTAAACCATAATAACAATCAGCTACCATATCTGCTATGAACGTAGCTAGTGCTGTCTTTGCCATTTTGCTTTTGTCCCGTGTTTTAGACCCAGACATACCTTACGGCTGAGGATAGATAAAGACAATAAAAGTACTTTTAGCCCTGGAAAAGATAATGGCATTCTACTTGCTATATATGGCAGACACCTGTCTGAGGCTGCAGCTTTCACTATGCTGCTTCAGGGCATGGCTTAGATTTTAAGTTAAAACTGTTCCATAGATTTTTTTCACAGATCATTTCAAACGGCCAAATTATTTTTAAGCCATTGCTCTTTCTTTCAATTTAAATCAATTTTACATGATCATCCAATATTCTAAATGATGGAAGGGGATACAGATAAAAGTGCTCGGGATATCATGATGAATCTCAACTAGGTCACCATCGTTACTGTAGACGGGGCTCACATGACATGATAGGAACTTGTCCTATTAATGATTGGTAGCCTTCCGAGCCTATTTCAGATTTAATTTGTATAGAAATGGAACAGACATTGTTTTAAAAATACTTTTTTATTTAAAAATATATTAAAATAACATTTTTTTTATTTTAAAAATAATTTGATAACTTAAAACTGATCACCTCGGATAGATTTTTACATGTGAGTTACCGTGGAAAACATTGTCCCTCACACCACAACACATCCTTTTCTTTTATTTTGATTCCTAATGCCGAGAGATGGAACCATCAATGGAGGCACAATCGAGTAAGTCCAGGAAGATGCAAATATAGCTAGATACGAGCGATGATGGGTCCCGCCACACGCTCTCTCTTCTTATCCAGAGGACGACATTTTACTCGGGAAAATCCACCCGACTGTCATCTCAAATATGCCTCTAATTTGTCCACAAATACGCTGTATTTTATTTGTATTTGCTGACAAAAACAAATCCCAATCTCGAAAACAATACAAGCCCCCCATACATGCCCTTCCCAAAGTCACAGTCCCCTAGGGCTACATATAAAATGTAATCTCTCACCCCTCGTGGGGGTAATGATTTGGTGCATTCATGGTGCTGTGGAGTTCCGAGAGCTTGGCCACCAAAACCATCCACCGATTGGCAACAAAATAAAATAAGGATGGTGAGATTTGAACTCGTGATCGTTGGGTCAATAAGACTTTGATACCATGTTAAGAAACCATCTCACCTAAAAGCTTAAATTTATAAATAAAATTCCATAATATAATTTATATTATTTTTTAACACTCATGTTAGGCTCATGCTTGCAGATCGGCTCTCTTTGAACGGTGTGGATCTATATGCGAGAATAACATTGTTAACTTTTGAATCCTACCAATCAAATCAACCAAATGCCATAGATCTGTTTGCTGAAACAATAAAAATCAATGTTGAGGGGGCAGATCTTAAGGGTTATTTTGGTATAAGGGGGCAGATCTTAAGGGTTATTTTGGTATAAATTTTTCAACAATAATTGTAATTTCTTTTTTGTCAATGGAAATATTTTGTGAAGAAATAAAAAAAACAGGCAAAACAACTAAGTTCTATTTTTTTTTGCAATTAAAATTGTGATTGTAAAATAAGCAAATGAGTATTAAACTGATTTTCCTCAAACATCACCCGCATCCACAATAGAAACGGCCACATAGACCAAGTGGCACTGTTGTTTTTATCGTTGACTATCGGCTGCATGCATGTATGGCACTCTTCAGTTTTCATTTTAAAATGATGGGAAACAAAGGGGGCTGGATATGCCCTTTTCTTTTTTTTCCCGTTCCTGTTCTTGATAAGAATCGATGATGCACCTTGCCCTTTAAGTGTATTTAGAGAGTGTAATTGCGGTTGTTTTTTTAAAAAAAATTTATTTAAAAATATATTAGAATGATATTTATTTATTTTTTAAAAATTATTTTTAACATTAACACATCAAAATGATAAAAAAATACCAAAATTATTTAATTTAAAATAAATAACCCCCCCCCCCCCCCCCTCCCCCAAAATGCTTTATAAAAGCTATCTTAAACACCCCCTCAGATCTGGGGCTGGAAAACAGATTCATGGCATCGTGGCTGTCACCGAGAAAACTAAACGCATATTTTTAAGAAATGAAGTACCTATTTACGAGTTTAATTATGATTATTTTTTAAAATATTTTTTATTCATAAATATATTAAAATGATATTTTTTTATTTTATTTTTTAAAAATAATTTTTACTATTAGCATAGAAAGTGATTCAAAAACACTATTTTTTTAAAACAAATTTAAAGTAAAAAAATAAAAATAATTTTTTTATATTTTTTAAAAAATATTTTAAAATACATTGACAAAACAGCCCAGAGAGGTAGAGTCAAAATCAAAGCATCAAAACTGGGGGAATTCACAATTGATCGTCGCAGGTTACTAGCAGATGCAGGAAGAAAATGTTACTTAGAGCGAGGCTTTAAGATTTCTTTCCCTATATATAAGGACCGAAAGTGCTCATATACAGTGAGTTTGCCACAATGAACTAGAATGGAAATAGAGATCTAAAAGATTCTATGAATTTTGTGAAACAATTCACCAATGTTTAAGTGAGTGTCAACTTCCGTTTTTATATTTATTCTAAGAACGTATTTTATTTGAAAAATTATTACATTGGTTTTTTCTAATATTTTCAACTATTAAAAATATTAATTTTATATATTTTTTTAAAAAATAAAAATAAAATGTAGAAGAATACCAAAACCACAAAATAATAATGCACTCACGACATTGTAATTTCTTCTGTCTTGCTGGCAAGGATTTATGTTACTTGTATACTGACCATCATTGCTTGCGGCACAGGAGCGACAGTGCACCTCACAAGCATTTCAAACTTGGTCAACAAAGCAATGATCCCACACCAGACCACCCAATCACAACCATCCAAAAGATAATGAATGGCTTGCATCAAACTTTATTATTATTCCCACCAAGAACATATCTTTGGTGGGCCCGTTGCCCCTCCCTAAGTCCAGGATTTCATGATACTCTATGACTACTCTGCTTTACCACCCTTTCTCTCCCTCTGTTTTTTTTTTTCCTGTCTTGCTGTCCAAAAATTCAATTACTTCCCTACCCATTAACAAACCTATGAAATCATTATCATGATCAGTGTTATTAAATTTGTTTTGTTTCGTTTGAAACAACTGGAACAATTTGAATCAGTCAATAAATAAGATAAAATATTGTAGTTTTTATCTTGTTAAAATTCAGTTTATTTTAGAATTTTTGTTCAAATTTTGCTCGAAAAATTCCAGTTTTGTTCCGCCTGTTTCATTTCGGCCAAATAATATATTTTTTTAAAATAATAAATAATTTTACATTATCAATCATATCTTTTAATCCAGCCGTTAGATTAAGATGAATTTTTACGAGGAGACTTTTAACATATTTATATGTATTATATTAAAATTTCAGAACAATCAGAGAATATAATAATCTTGCAAGATGATGATGATATTCCCATAATATTATATATGTTCATAATTTTGTTCAGAAAAATAATTTTATTGTATCTTTTTTTAGATTGAATTATACAATTATAAATAATTTTATTTTTGAATTTAAACTATTTTTTAAATTAATATATTTAATTATATATATAAATAAAACAATATACCAAAACACTCTTAAAATCAAAACATTCCGAAAAATCGAATCAGCAATCAAATTAGAATTGAAAACCTTGATCATGACCATTCCCTCCAAACATTTGATCCTTTTACTGTTAACCAGAAGCAACAAAAACCAACAACATGGCGCGGGCCAAGGCAGTGAATCAAAGGCAGAGCATGATGCCCGCTAGATCATCAGGTCATCAATACAAACGGCCACGGGGAACCCCACCGAAAAAAGAAAAGGTGGGCCCCGCAGTTCCAAGGGCCCATTGAATCTCCCGTTTAAGATTTCACCAAGCTCGTGATGATGATGGGGGCGTTGTTTGTTTATTGGGTACATAAAAAAAGGGTTGTGTAAGGCATTGCATAGGGACTGGAGAATAAGAGAAATTAGAAAAAATGTAGAAAAAAAATAAAAAAAGAGAGGGGGAGAGGGAACATACGTAGAAATCTGCAGGAATGAGGACTGCAACTTCGAATTATTCTTCTTCTCTGTATGGTTGCTTTTATATTTACTCGGTAGCTCTTTTGGACTATATGCATAACAGCAACAATATTAGCATTCCCTTTTCTCTCCAGCTAGCTACTACATTTCTGTAATTGGATTAAAATCTAAAATTTTAAGTTGTTAGTTGACATTTTAAAATATAATTTATATTAATTTTTAAGATATTTTCTTAGATAAAATTTATTTGATTACAAATTCATATTATCTTATATTTTATAACAATTTTTTCTCAATATGAAATACATATTTGCTTGTTTTTGGATTTTTTTTTTTTTTAAAAAATATTATAATTTCTAGACAATGGTACGTCCTCGCGGCTGCGCAATTCAGTCATCAAGAACTGAAACCGAAGACAGGGAGGGGCTAAAAGTAGGGGTGGTCGTAATATATAAAGCAGCAAAGATGGGGGGCGGCATGGCATGGCAGGGGCCTCACTCACAAAGACTTTACACGTGATAAAGAAACACCAAAAGCACACTTGCATGCGTGTATAAAGATTCATCATCATCATCTCTCTGCAATGCTCCCACTCTCTCTCGCCCTCTTTTATATCTAAAGCCAGAAGAATTTGAAGCCTCCATAAAACCCCATCTTGATTTCCACTTTCCTTTCTCCTTTAACCCATCATTTCACGTTCTTGGTCTCCCTCTTTCTCTAAACTCTAGCGTTTTGGTTTATTTCTTCTTGGCTACCGAGTGTCTGAATGAGTAGGTGTGTGTTGTACACTAGTAATTCTTTCTTTCTTCCTTTTTTGGAGTTGTTGATGGTATTTAAAGCCAGAAGAATTTGAAGCCTCCATAAAACCCCATCTTGATTTCCACTTTCCTTTCTCCTTTAACCCATCATTTCACGTTCTTGGTCTCCCTCTTTCTCTAAACTCTAGCGTTTTGGTTTATTTCTTCTTGGCTACCGAGTGTCTGAATGAGTAGGTGTGTGTTGTACACTAGTAATTCTTTCTTTCTTCCTTTTTTGGAGTTGTTGATGGTATTTATTGTTGTGACATCTTTGTCAAAGCAATAAATTATTTCTGGTATGATAGTGATTTCACTGCTCTTTTCAAAGTTTATTCCTTCTCACCTCCTCCCTGTTCTTTTGTTTCCTTCCATGTGTACTCTCGTGGGGGTTTCAAATCTCTGTTAAGGATGAAATATAATTTTTTTAATGCTCTTGCTGTGTTTCTATCTGTCTGGTCTTCTTCCTGATCCTTTACTTGTAAGCTTTCAGTATTGTGTAAGGGACTATACCCAATCTACTGAGCTCCTTCGATCAGTATACTTGATTTTCATTTTGCACCACTGCTCTGTTTGCCTGTTCTTGTCCTCTTGATTCAAGCTCATTGGGGTGCTAAATAGAACCATCCATAACAAGATTTTGGTTATTGGTTTGGTGATGGTCAGTTTTGTCTTTGCATCTTGCATCATTTTTCGAGTTGCAGAGCTGATTTCTAGCAGCTGGTCTGATATGGGATTTCGTGCTTTCATTCACTCCCGTCCTTTTGCTTTACATTTTAAGCAATAGATTTTGAAGGGGAAAAAAATCTATTATTAGTTTCAACAAACAATCTTTACCGTACGTATGGCTGTGATATTAATGCATTGTGCACACTCATGTTCTGTCTTCTCCACTTCAACGATTCACAAGCCGGAGAAACTGTAAAACTTGTTTTTGGGTTTCCATTTTTCTTCTACCTTTTATTTCTTTATGGGTTTACATGCTGAATCGGAGGACTGGATAGTTTGGTTTCAAAATTTGGGTAGGAATAGTTACGCTTGTGACGTGCAAAAAAGTCCCGGCCTTTTATCCATACCCGCTTACTTTGCGTATACAACTATGTTGAATTGCACCGTCATCATTATTATTCCTATTTCTTTACTGTATCTGCAATGTTTTTGTTCACTTTGCTGACATGCATTTTCCTTGGTATTTTGTACCTTTTTTGGTTGCAGAGGATAGGTGGGCTTAAATCCAAGTCTGAAAGACAAACAAGCGTAAGGATAAAGATACATAAAGTATATTTGTGCCATTTGGTGAATCTTTACTATTTGAAGACAAAGTATCTTGGTGCGATCATATAAAGTTTCAGTGAGTGAAGGGAGGAAAGTGTAAGAAAAGGCCAGCAATGCCTGTAAGGCATATGAAAGAGAGCTCGGAGCAGCACCTAGTGATAAAAACCCACATGCAGAACTCCATGAACCAACCACAAAAACACCACAAACCTGCTCTAAATGGAAAAGGAACACCGCCACAAACACTCCAAGAAGGTTCCAACACTAAACCCCAAAACCAGACCTCACCTCCAGCTAAGAATAGAGGGAGGAGGAGAGGCAGAGGCGGTAGAAAGTCTGATCAAGGGGATGCATGTATGAGGCCTAGTTCAAGGCCTTGTACAGTGGCACATAAACCAGTTCTGAATCCAACTGGTGATCTCCTGGCAAATGCTTCTAAAGGGCTTATTGAGAATGGTAAAAATGTTTGTGAAATGGAGATGGGTCCGGGGTTCCCTACCTCAAGCAAGTCTTTGAGTTTAGCTCCTAGGCCTGGTTATGGTCAAGTTGGGACCAAGTGTATAGTTAAAGCCAACCATTTCCTCGCAGAGTTACCAGACAAGGACTTGAACCATTATGATGTAAGCTCCATTCTTTGAATGCAATGAAGGAAATATGTTGTCTTTTGTTTCTTTTCCTCCCCCCCCAAGTTTTGTCTATTGAATTTGGGATGTTCACCATTTGGGCCCTTAATCTGACACTGAGCCTGCAGATAATTTCCCCCCCTTTTGTTTCTGTTTCCTGGATGGATTCTTACAGTATTGAACATGGCTGCTAATATAAGCTTCTTTAGAACATTCAAATTTTTTAATTTCTTTACTGAAGAAAATTTGTGTCATTGCTAATTTGTGGCCCTAAATCTGACAGCGGGCGTGTTTATACTGTTGTTTCGTATCTTTTGCTGTTGCATTGCAAATTGAATAGGTTCTGTTTTTACTTCTGTCGTGTTAAATTTGGCCGTTAATTTGTTCTTTTTGCTTTTAGCTCTTTTCATCATCTGTTCCTTCTGATTCTTACAGGTTACCATAACTCCTGAAGTGGCATCAAAAACTATGAACAGAGCTATTATGGCAGAGCTCGTTAGGCTTTACAAAGAATCTGACTTAGGAATGAGGCTGCCTGCTTATGATGGCAGAAAGAGCTTGTACACGGCCGGTGAGCTTCCGTTTGCTCGGAAGGAGTTCATTATTAAACTTATTGATGAAGAAGATGGTATCAATGGTCCCAAGTAAGAGTTTATTATCTCTGCTTTGGTTTTTCATTTCTATTTTACTCTGTTTTTCTTGTGCTGGATTTCTCTCTCTCCACTGACTCAATTTAAGAACTTGGAAAATTGAGGGGGAGATATAAATTTAAGTTTGAGAAAAAGAAAAGAGATAACTTTCATGTTTTATCACATTTAAAATTTAAGCTAGATTTTCCATCTTTTTATGTGTGGATATGAAGTAATTGTTTGACCCTTATAAAAATTCAGGAGAGGGAGAGAATACAAAGTGGTGATCAAGTTTGTTGCGAGGGCCAATATGTATCATTTAGGCCAATTCTTAGCTGGGAAACGTGCTGATGCCCCGCAGGAAACTCTACAGATTTTTGACATTGTACTGAGGGAGCTCTCTTCAAAGAGGTACAGTTTCTCATGGAATCCACATTTCATTTAAAATTTTGTCGCCTGTAATTTTGCAATTCTTGAATTGAGCTTCATTATTTCACGGTGTCTTTCTTCTGTGTAGGTATTGCCCTGTTGGAAGATCGTTCTTTTCACCTGATATAAGAGCACCACAACGACTCGGTGATGGCTTAGAGTCCTGGTGTGGATTTTACCAGAGCATAAGGCCTACTCAAATGGGACTGTCCTTAAATATTGGTAAATTGATTACAAGAAATCGTAGTGTGTTGAATAGAATTTTTTAACAGTTTTGTATGAAGTTTTCTAAGGTCATATTTTTATGTTCATCGTGTGTATTTATTTATTCTATTTTTTATTGTGCTGTGATGTAGATATGGCCTCAGCTGCTTTCATCGAGCCTCTTCCTGTGATAGAGTTTGTTGCCCAGCTTCTAGGCAAAGATATATTATCAAGGCCATTGTCTGATTCTGATCGAGTTAAGGTACTTTAACATGTAGGGGTGAAGTAGGCTATTTTTATTTATAATATTTTGGAATTTAGTTTAACTTTAGCTGTCGTTCAAAACATTTTAACAGATTAAGAAGGGTCTCAGAGGAGTGAAAGTTGAAGTAACTCACAGAGGGAGTGTACGAAGAAAGTATCGTGTCTCGGGATTGACATCTCAGCCAACAAGAGAACTTGTGTAAGTTTTAGTTTTCTCTTGTGCACTTGCTCTTTAAATTATGTAATTACTCAGGCTATTAAGATTTTCAATTATGAGAAAAAGGTACAGCAATTTATCAGTCATTGAGGTGATTCAGCTAACAAATAGATTTTTTTTTGAAGATTCTTATCTTGTTTTAATCAAATAACTTATGAATTTCTGTGTATTCTAACTTTCAAAGGTCTTCTGGTTTAGGTTTCCTGTTGACGATAACTCTACCATGAAGTCAGTTATTGAATATTTCCAGGAAATGTATGGCTTTACCATTCAACATTCACATCTACCTTGCCTTCAGGTCGGAAACCAGAAGAAAGCAAACTATCTACCAATGGAGGTGAGCGGAGTTTATTTTTTTCTGCTCAATTCTTTGCTTGCAGTTGTCTTTCTTCAACTCTTGTTGACTTGTTGTGGATTCCAAATTGGTTCATAGGCTTGCAAAATTGTGGAGGGGCAGCGGTATACAAAAAGGTTGAATGAGAGGCAAATCACTGCCCTCTTAAGAGTTACATGTCAAAGACCCAGGGATCGTGAAAATGACATTTTGCAGGTATTAATAATGTTTTGGTCTCCCTTCTCTTAAGTGTGCCCTGTTTGTGTAGACCAAACAAGGTGCATCTGTGAACTTGAGCAATGCATGTCCTTCACTAGAAAACATAGAAATGGTGCAATCCTAGAGCTTACAAGTAATATCCCATGCCATGCCATGGTTCCACCTAATGCTTTAATCTTTTGAGTTAGATATGATGTCTCTGAGAGAAATATAAAGTACTGTCATTTTAGTTGAATAGGCCCTGACATTGATGAAATGAATGCCACCAATTAATGTTAAAATAATTTTGCAAAGTATAAGTTCTACTCCTGCTTACAAAGAAGCATAATTGTGCTAAAAATTAACATGTGGTCTAGTGTCCTGTGCAATTGCAATAATGTTTTGCATGGTTTTCTCGGTTTTTTTTTTTTTTACTGTTTTAGTCCTTTTAAATTCCATACTCTGAGCACTTTGAAATACAAGCAGACAGTTCAGCATAATGCTTATAATCAAGATCCTTACGCAAAGGAATTTGGTATCAAAATCAGTGAAAAGCTAGCTTCTGTTGAGGCTCGAATTCTCCCTGCCCCTTGGGTAAATATAAAATCTTCAGTTTTTTAGTTATTTATTTAGAGAAAGTTGGCATTGTCACTTGTTTATCATCTCACATGACACATGGACCTCCAGCTGAAATACCATGAAACTGGAAAAGAAAAGGATTGCTTGCCTCAAGTTGGGCAATGGAATATGATGAACAAGGTATTGCACTTTTACCTTAAATTAAATGTTTGATTTGCTGCTGCTTTTTAATCTCTTGTTACTTGTTTGAATTGATTTTATACTCTAAGCTGCAAATGGACTTCGAATATTGGAATGCATTATGAAACTGATGAAACTCCGCTTTAGAGAAGTTATATTTTAGAAATAAGAAGAAATATTTTATTGTGTTGTGAACTAAAGTACTTATTTTCCCCCCGAAGAATTCAGAGTTTCAACAAGTCTATTATTTTAGTTGACTCTTATTCATTTGATGCCTTCTAACAATGATCTTATGGTCTGTTGATTCCCATATATACAGAAAATGATTAATGGAATGACTGTAAGCCGGTGGGCATGTATTAACTTCTCTAGGAGTGTGCAAGAGAGTGTTGCTCGTGGCTTCTGCAATGAACTTGCCCAAATGTGTCAAGTTTCTGGAATGGTAGTTTTTCTATAGCCCAGACTGCTTTTTAGCACTGTCCTACCTTTTCCTGAACAGTTATCAACTAGATAATTTATTTCTGTAGGAGTTCAATTCAGAGCCTGTGATCCCTATCTACAATGCCAGGCCTGAGCATGTGGAGAAAGCTTTGAAGCATGTCTATCATGCATCCACAAACAGAGCCAAAGCAAAAGAGCTAGAGCTTCTCTTAGCTATTTTACCTGACAACAATGGGTCCCTCTATGGTATGCCATTTGTGTTGAGGGTTTAGTGGCTGTGATCTAAGTCATCTTACAGTTGTTGTTTATTTTTTATTTTTTTATTTGATGAAGAACAATGACGATATGAGCCAGTACTAGAAGTTTGTAACATGACTTATTTTTAGGTGATCTGAAGCGAATATGTGAAACTGATCTTGGTATAATATCTCAATGTTGCCTCTCAAAACACGTTTTCAAGATCAGTAAGCAGTACTTGGCAAACCTGTCGCTCAAGATCAATGTAAAGGTTAGTTCAACTTTCTGATTTATGAAAATAGCAATATTGTACAAATATCTGAAGCATTCTTAAAGTTATGAAGTGACTCTTATCAGTTGAATATGTATAAAACTACCACCAAATACTTGGTGAAGTTATAGAATTACTAAGGAAAGAAGGAACCTGTATAGATTTTTCTCATATATTTATAATTTTATTGGTCTGTGCATATTCTTTGCCCTTTGAATTTCCTGATCAATGTGTGAAGTTTGTCCAGAACATTTAACTAAATCAATCATGGTCCCAATACTTATTTTTCTCCATGTTCTTGGTGCAGATGGGTGGTAGGAATACCGTCCTTTTAGATGCTATTAGCTGCAGAATACCGTTAGTTAGCGACATACCGACAATTATTTTTGGAGCAGATGTGACTCACCCAGAGAATGGAGAGGACTCGAGCCCCTCGATAGCTGCTGTAGAATTTCTTTACCAGATTCCCTTGCTTGAACTTGTTTTTCAAAATTGTTAAGATCTGGTTGGTGATAGACATGAGCCCTCCTGCAGGTGGTTGCTTCTCAGGACTGGCCTGAAGTAACGAAATATGCTGGATTAGTATGTGCTCAAGCTCACAGACAGGAACTCATACAGGACTTGTACAAAACATGGCAAGATCCTGTTCGTGGTGCTGTTAGTGGTGGCATGATAAGGTAAAGAAAGAAATTTCACTTCCCTTGGCATGTTTTTTGCCTGAATTCTTAATTTTGTTATCTATTTGTTAGAAATGCTGCAATTTAACTTGTATTCTCCTGTGCAGAGATCTCCTGATTTCTTTCAGGAAAGCAACGGGGCAAAAGCCACTAAGGATCATATTTTATAGGTGAGTATTGTAATCACATGCAAAAAAATTCTAATAACATGTATGGACTACTGCATGTTCCATTAGCACTTGGATTCAAACCAGGGTTGTGTCCAACCTTTTTGATGCAAGCACCCTACAACTACTATAATCAGTTATTTCTAAAGCCATGGTTAGCCGAGATGACTGCACATGGTTACATGCATCGCTGCGCTTATTGTCAACTTATTTGTTTTTCAAATGCCTGAAATGCTTGCAAATCTGCCTGCTTGATCTGCTATATGAAGAAATGAAAGATACATGTATTGTATTTAGACCTTTATGCTTCGGATTTATAAAGTGATGGCACGTAACTTGTGCAGGGATGGTGTTAGTGAAGGACAATTTTATCAAGTTCTGCTTTATGAGTTGGATGCAATTCGGAAGGTCAGCATTCAAATTTCAGGGTCATTTTTATTATTCAATAAAAATGAAGACTTCTCTGAACGAATAATTTCTTTACAGGCCTGTGCTTCTTTAGAGCCGAATTATCAGCCACCTGTGACTTTCATTGTTGTACAAAAACGTCACCACACTAGATTGTTTGCTAACAACCATAGGGACAGGAATAGCACAGACAAGAGTGGAAACATATTACCTGGTAAAGTTCAGAATATCCTATTGGCTATATATGTGCTCAAAGACGCAGTTATCTACTTTTTATCTTTTCTAATAATTTATGTTATACAAATTCATTTCTTGATATTTTTGTTTTTCAGGCACTGTGGTTGATTCTAAAATCTGTCATCCAACGGAGTTTGACTTTTATCTCTGTAGCCATGCTGGTATTCAGGTAGAATCTCTATTTCTTCAAAGTAATTTTTCTCAAAATGGTTCATAAATCATAGCATATAAATGTTTTAGCCTATCCGCCTCTCTGTTTCATGATGATCATGTAAATGGCGGGGGAAGTTATGATAGATGAACTCTTTCAAAGAGAGGGGGAAAGTACGGGGTCAGTTGCTTGTATTTCTTTTCCTATCCAGGTGATTAGAGATTAAAAACTAAGTTGGATGAACTTTCATGGCCAGATGGTTCTTATTCCCAGGGATGTCACGAGCTCTGCAAAAATGACCATGGTAGCAATTGTGATTTACCCAACTATCCTGGACAGGCTCAATTTTTTGAGTAGGACTCTGAACCTTGTTAGTTAGGCTTGGAATAAGCTAGGTTCATTGCCACTTGCCAATGAACTACAGGCTGGATCACAGAGTGTCGGTCTTTCTCGTACCACCTGCCCAGTTGAGTGGAGCTGTGAGGCAATTTTTTGTGTCGAGCTAGATAGAAACTTGATGCCCCTCAATGGGTTGGTGGAATATTAGGTTGGATAAAACTGAAATCAGATTGGTTGACAGATCAAAGACTTGTGTAGGATATAATTTCCAAGCAGTAGTGGATGCTGCCAAATTCTAGATTTAGAGCAGTGATTTGTTGATTGCTTTTTAACTGGTTCTGTTAAATCCCAACATGGTTGTGTTCTTTGCCGAGGATCTCTTGCAAATGCTGACTGAATTTAGGATGATTTATTTGTTCCATATGTTGAATATCAGTATATTTACAAGCATGTATGCACACTATCATGTCTTGCTGTCCTCGTGATCGAAATGAACTCGTTTCTATCTGATGTGACAGGGAACAAGTAGACCAGCACACTATCATGTTTTGTGGGATGAGAACAACTTCACAGCTGATGGAATCCAGTCCTTGACAAACAATCTTTGTTACACATATGCAAGGTGCACACGCTCCGTATCAGTGGGTAAGTCCTGTGGACAATAAATTCGTACATTTGTCCATTGAGGTTAACCTCTCAAGAGTTTTTTGCTAGAACTAAGAAAATCTTTGGAGACCCCTTTTTTTTAGTGATGTATTGAATTGTCAAATGTAGCATAAATACTTCAGAATTTTGACTAATTGGATGCTTTATGAACTTTTCTCTTTTGGAGATGCAACAAAAAGAAAACTATCAAGTTAACCCCTTGTTGTTATTGAGGTTCCTGGATGGTGAGTGAAACGTAAGAACGACCAAAGAAATTTGTTTCATGATTTTCCATATGCTCCCCACCAAACCTATAGATGAATAATTGGCTTTTAGCTATTGTATTACATTCAATGTGACAAACAAAATATGGAAATGTGTTGAATGCATTGTTCTAAGTTTTTGATATCGTTAGCTGTATTGCATTACATTGTTTTACAACATGCAACTCAAGTTGCTAGTGGTTTTTGTGCAGTTCCTCCCGCATACTATGCACATTTAGCTGCTTTTCGCGCTCGATTTTACACGGAGCCAGTGATGCAGGAGAATGGCTCAGCAGGCAGTGGTGCAGGCCATGGTACTAAGGGAACACGGACAGGAGAATCCGGTGTCCGTCCACTTCCAGCCTTGAAAGAGAATGTAAAAAGAGTAATGTTTTATTGTTAGGAGGAGGGAATGGAAGTTGGATTCAGGTATTAGTTAGTTCAAGATGCTAGAATTGAGAATTCTCATGTACATGTAACAACAAAAGAAACATGATAGCAGGATGTTTCATTCCAGCTAGTGATTAGAACCCCCCAAAAGCCTATGGTCGGTGGTTCTCTTTAACCATGTTAAGAGCGTAAGAAACACCCCAAAACACAGGTGATAGCTCTAGTCCTCCAAGTAGCCATAGATGATGGGAAGAATGTCAAAGTAGGCCTTGTAAAGAAATGTTCTTTTATAAATTAATCATGTAGGAAATTTTGCCACATTGAAAAGCATATTTGGTGACTTGGGAGTATTCCAAGTTGTCGTTTGTTAGTGGTGAAGTTTTTAAGAGATGTATCGTGTGCAACTAGTATTATTTCATGACAGGTAATCCAAGTAGAGAATTTGCATCAAAAATTGACTTACAGCAAGCTCTGCTTGCTCTACAATGGCCTTGGTCTGCGTCCAATGGTTATGGAGGGGTCCAACGTGTCAATTTCTCTAATGATATGTGATGATGATTTGTATACAAACACAAGCTCAAAACAAGTAGATTTGTTTGTCCATCCCTTGACCATAATAAAAGCAATAAAAAAAAAACTCCTTTAAAACTTATCAGAGGCCACAAAAACAAGTTAGTTTATCACAATACCAATATAGACTAATTTAACCCATCTAGCCATCTTAAAATATGCATGGCAGACACAGCATCAAGCAAAGAGGTAAGAACGCATGTCAATTCCTTATCTGATTATTTAGCTGTGAACTCCTTTTTTTTCGACCCTTATATATTTCTTTTATTTTTGACAAAGATCTCAATAATTTCCTTCTCTACTATCAAGCATTTGAATTTCAGTAATTCCTTGTTACAAAAAAAATGCATAGTTAATTCAGTGAATAAAAAATTATTTCATATATAATTCTTAGCAATCAATAATAAAGAATTATGAATCCGGTTAAAGAATTCAGTTTACCTAAAAGTTATAAAAAAAAAAAATCCCTTTCAAATTGCAAAAGAGAAAAGAAGAGTTGGACAGTCACTCAAAGACCATATCTATCTATAGTCATATGGGTGCGTTTACCCTACTACCCCTTCTCATTTCAGGTTAGGGTAATTTTAGAGGAGTAAATTGAGGATTAGATGGTTATGTTCTTATAAAATACAGGCTAATTTAGTAAAATAGAGAGGGTTGAAACTTGAACTCGAAGGCAGAAGGGTTTTTGGTGTTTATCTTATTATGTGATTCAAAATTTGGATAGAGTCAGAATGAAGCAGTGTTTCTAATAGTAAATTTTATAATTAGGGCAAAGTTCTTAGGGAACAATGGAATTTGTATTGTGACAAAATTCTTCATAACTATAACTTTATATATATATACACTCAAAAATAACTACCTTGTCATTTATAAATTCACGGAATACAAAGTTGAAAAAAAGAAAAAAATTGACTCTAATTTTAAATAAAAGTATAGTCAAAGAAAATTTAAAAATCACCATTACCTAGATGAAGTATTTAATCGATTAAATATTTTAAGAGTTTGACTGGTACGATGGTTGTGTTAATTTCTGGATTGATTTTATTTTTTTAAACCTCAAAAGATCAGTTGAGCAAAAGAACGCCATGCCATCAAATCCTCTAATTCATAAACGGAGATGTAGAGAAGGAGAATTGAAAAATTGTTCAAATGTGAAGGGGGTGATTGAGATAAAATAAAGTTTTGGGGCTATAACGAGACATAGCGTAAACAGATTTAAGACTTGGAGAGATAAAATTAACAAGAGAAAGGCCTAAGCATTTTAAATTTAGAGCATTTATTCGCATGGCGTTAAATGCTAAGCTCGAGCCCAACCCTGAAATTATATTTTAAAGGGGTGAGCTGGAAATGCGGGCTGGAGTCGGATTGTCTTGCTCTAAGCCCAATACGAAGCCCAAATACTTTATATTTGGGCCATCTAATCATGAAATATTCCCACACCCAATGCCCTTTGCCCAGTAAAAACTTCTGGCATTCCACCAAACGACTCGGTAGGAAAAATGGATCGCAGCAGAGCCAGGGCTATTTGATTTTCCCCCCGGCCCGGCCCAGTTGCCCACAGCATCTCATGTATACCAGTCTGGAGGAGAATTCTTCTATCAAGCTATAACCCGTGTAAAATCAACAAAACCGCAGGCTCCACCTTGCTTTAAATAGCCTTGTTCTTCTCCTTCTTCATCCTCACCGTACTCTTTATTTCGATCCGGGGTTCAAAAACCATCAATTGGCTCGACTACATTCTTCTTTTGTCTTTAAGCTCGAGTTTGAAGGTGATCGTGTTGTGGGGTCTGGAGAAACAAGGAAGAGAGGACGACAGAGTTGGGATGTTGAGGAGAGGTTGCGATGGGCTATGGAGGAAATAGAGGTGAAAAGAGAAAGGGGTGAGAGAATTTTGATTTTGATTTATTTTTTTGGATTTTGATTCTCCGTGTTTTCACCGATAGTACATAATGCTCCGATACTTTTTACCCTAAAAAAATAATTCCAGCTTCTAAATTCTCTTAAAAGTGGTTAAATAGAATTTTTTTGTTTATAATCTGAAAGTTTGTGATTATATATATAAATACATTTATATTATAGATGGGGTTGGAAAAACTAAAAGTGATAATCTGAAAGTTTATGATTATAAAAGAGCAAACACGATATTAAAGCTGTAGAGTAATATTGGTGGAATTAGGCACCATATTAAGTTTAACGGGAAATTATATTTTATGAGTAGAGTAAAATTTTAATTATTTTAAATTTTTATAAAAAATATATATTTTAATTTGAACTTAAAATTGTGGAAATTACAAATTGTCAATTATCACGACATAACTTTCCAGGTGAAGTTTAACTGGTTCTTGGTGAAATTGAAATGTGTCGATACTAATTTGGTCACAATCACAGTGGTAAATACACAAATAATCAGCCTTGATGTTTAAGTAGAAGGATAAATTACAAACTAGTTATTAGATATTGAATGAGGCGTTGACTCACATATTGTGTTCATATTTTAAACTTGATATATACTTGAAGATGTGGTGGAAGTAAATGAAGACGGGGTTGAAAGAACTCGTCAAAAGTACCATCTTTACTGCATGCATGGTTTCACCTAAGAGAGAAAATTCCGAGGAAACAACTCATCGTGTCCCTATTCTTGTAACCAAAACTTAAGTTCGGCCTTGACCATCCGACAAATTGGAACTCCGCATGTTTAGGTTCAAGATTTCTTTGATTATAAAGATGTATTTGCTCAACTTAAGCAACGTAAATTCTAATTACAGAGGTTTCTTTCAAGTGATTAAGATTAAACATATCAAATTCCTTGATATAAAATACTGTATCATAAGTAAAATCACTATACTTTTTATTAATCAGAATTTAAGATCAAGGAAAGTGCTTAAATTAAAGGCATAAAATTGTTCCTAGATAAGAAAAAAACACATATTTTTACATGGTTTCTTTTTTCAAATCCATGTCTAACAGTATCCAAGTTTTCATCTGCATCTCTTTCTTTTCTTTTCTTGTTCTTCAGCGATTTAATTACGTTATACTAACTTGGTTTTAGGTGAACGATCGACCACCTTTCTTAATTTCTGCTTTCACTTCGTTTTGCACTAAAGCTAAGCATAGTTACATCTCTGAGAGAAAGTGTCATTAGTCAGCTATTACAACAGAAACACAGTCGAGTAATTGGAACTCGTATTGCAGAAAGCCAACGTTCGAACACAAAAAATCTCAACTCGTCTCTCTCTTTCACCAATTGAACCCGATCGAGCCATTCCTGAGCCCCTTTAAAAAAACAACACAAAAATTCTCAACTCGTCTCTCTCTTTCACCAATTGAACCTGATCGAGCCATTGCTGAGCCCCTTTAAAAAAACAAGTCAGTCGTATTGTCGTTGTCTGGCTAGCATTAGGGTCTCCCGAGACCATCCTTAAAATGGCATGTAACAAGGCCTTATCAGTGGATCCTCCACCCAACGTCCTTGGTGAAGATGACAGCTGCAACCTCTGGTAATAGTTGGGAGTATCAAACCAGTAACGCTTTTGCTTATTTGGGAACTCTTTGGAAAAAGGAAGGCCATGTGGAATCTTGTCCGCATGGAGATTGATTCCTACCTGAAGAGGGTGCCATGACTTGAACTAACAGAGGACCCAGACTTCGTGTATCTAAGCATAAACATCTCCCGTGTGTTTGTGTGTATGTTGTGTACTTGAAATTTTTTGCCAGCGTGTATATGTGTCTTGATAAAAGATAGATGCGACATATATATATATTACCGACATCTTTAATTTTCTGGATCCTGTATGCAATGTAATAACGTGTGAATTTCAAGGAATCAAATTTAAATCAGCAACCGAAATTAGCAATGGATTATCCGTTATTAATACATCTGCAATGGATAATCTATTGCTAATTCATCTGCAATCACAGATTTGCATCGGATGATTTCCGATGTAAATTCCGTTTCTAATATTTATTAGTAATGAATTTCTATGTAGTGTTAGTTCATGGGGTTCGCATTCAAGCTCAAGTGAAATGTCAGTTTAATGAAATACAGGCACTAATCACAAACTAGTTAAAATATGTCAAACGAAGCCCGTGTAGAAATAAATGTGAGAGAACTAACATTTTACATCTGAACTTCCTTGACAGATTCTCTATCAAAATTCAAAGGCTAATTTACTGTCACCTGGAATTTAACTAGATCGATGAAATATAGGATGATAGAAAAAAAATTAGTATGGAATCTTATATATATCAGGTTTGGGGTTGCGGTTGTCTCAATGACAACATAAATCTAACCGTCGGATTTTCACCATTGATCCTTTTCTTCTTCTTCATCATCATCAAACATGGAAGAAATATACAGGAAAGTGATCTAATTAATATCAGGAACTATGTATGCCGTAAAACTCATGCTTTCTTCGTATTGAAACTGTAAGCTAAAAGAGAGGAGATCCACATGAGGATCTATAAATGTTAAGGAAACAACTTTTCTAATAGGACAATATTCTTGCCATTCTACTACTGTACCGCATATATTCTCCAGATCTCAAGTAGTCTCTCCACCTTACCATTTCCATGAAATCTTACACTACTCAACACACACACACACACACAAAAAAAAAAAACAGGATTTTGAGCGCTCTCTTCTTGAGCAGTACTCTCAAATTAATGATGATATCTTAGGATCTCAATTCGTTTCCACAAAACTTAAGAGAGTTATTAACTTTGGGTGGCGTGTGGTGTGGGCGGGCAACTGAGATTTAAGACAGAAAAACGACCAAGATCCAATTCACAAAGCGAGAAGAATGAATAAACCAACCTTATGAGAACCTGGAAAAGGGAAGCAACAAAGGAAGAAGGAGCAGGTTCTTCAAAACATAAGAATTATCATAATTTGGTTTCCTGTTTCATGAATCTATAACTGGATCAATTGGCCCACTAAACAATATACTGATCAGTGCAAATCGAGAGGAGAAATGATAGATTTGAAGAAAACATGGGCTCCTCTCTTTTTCTCTGATCTCACACACATGCACACTTTAATATGAAAGCAGTTAAACTAGCAAGGAACGACTGCACAGAAACCCTAGCCACGCTATTAATTAAGGTGAACTTTAATTCCTAATCAACTAAAAATGAAGGTGATGTGATGTTCATATGAGAGGTTTTTTGAAACCCTATGTATGCTATCATTTTGAAATTTGTTGCCGCTAATCTAATCAAGCCAGAATTAATTCATATAACCGTACTATGAAACCCTAACAGAAAAATAAGATAATACATAATTATAAGTAATCTAGAGGAAATAGAAGAGGCATACCCAATTAATTAACAAGATCCGTACGTACAACAGGCTAATTATAGGAATCTCAGGGCTCAATCACCAAAGCATCAGGAGGGATCTTGAAATCGTGGAACTGTACCGAGACGCAAAAATCCTGTCACCCAAAACCCTAACAAACCTTAATTAGCACTGGAAATTTTCCGCATACATCTCACATAATAAAAGAGCAGAAACACAACAATGAATACAGTACTAAACACGCAAAAAAAAAAGCATTTTTTTTAGTGCGAACACAACAGTGAGAAGCAAACCCCAAGAAACACAGATGAGCCTAAATGATATATCTTCATAAAGATCACTCACCTTTCTAGGGACTGGACAAGGAAAACCTAATATTAGCCAGCCATATAAGAAAGTACAAGAAGAGGAAATTAATTAGGGTTTATTCAGAAATAGGAATTAGGGTTTCTCGTGATACCAACTTCAGGTGAAACTGCCACATGATCTTTTCTTTCCTCGACAAAGGAGGGAGGTTAAGATCATGCTGGCAGCTTCAACTGATAGCGGTGCACGATAAGAGGATGCACAGTCTCGTCTAGAAGAGCTAGCTGGCGCCGTATGACATAGATTAACAATAATTAAATACCAGGAGCTGCCAATTTTGTACACAACCACAAGAGTTTTTCTGGTGGTGTTGAAGTGCTTTGATGTAAGATCAGGAGAGGATGAAGGAGGTATAAATAGAAGGGTGAGGAGAGGGATTGAACGGGGATTTTGAACGAATACGTTTATTTTCATTATTTATTTATTTTGGTAGATGGAATATACAAATTAAAAAGCTATAGCTAGAGTGAAAACAAATATTAAAAACAAAATTTAAAGATGGAAAATGTAAGAAGTGGTCCCTAATGACGCTATTTGAATATTGTCACGCCAAGAACAGCACCATGCAGTCTTACAGACAGGTTAGTGAGAATTTCTATATATATTGTAAGATCATTGGTAGCTTTTTAGGTTGGGACCTGATAGATGGGGGACTATCTCACTGAGAAGTAAAGCATCAACCCATGAGCCAAAAGGGGACCATATCTCTAATTATCTAATATTTGCAGGGTTACATCGGCATAAGGTTCACAGATAAAAAAGAAATGAAACGGCGTAGCATCTCAGCCGAAGAAACGTTTTTGAATCTCTCTCTCTCTCTGACGACGGTAATGTGATGTGCATTTAATCCAATTCCATATAAGCATCTTTTCTTGGCTCACTGGCAATAGCCTTTTTCCTAGCAAACTTGCCATATCTTGGATATTTGCCGATCCTACATCTGATTGGTGCCAGCTACACATCATCGCCAGTTCTTAGAAACGTATCTGATTTGGGCAATCAGGAAAATTACTTGCTTGTTCAAGTGTTTCTTTTTATATAGAAATTGGGCAGATCTTTTGCATGCACCTGGCGCGATGATGGAAGCAATGCGTACGCAGCATCATAAGTTTATGATGCAGTTCAATTATAATGGAGTTTGATTAGTATTCCCAATTAAACCCTGATTCGATTTGCCAACCTTTTGAGATATCATCTATCGATTCCAAAATCCCAACCAAACACCTTTTTCTGTTCTCAACATATGTTTAATTTATCCCATTGATGATTAATTTCTTTAAGAATCTCTCGATCTCTCTCTCTCGGAATAGATTCCTTTTTGCTTGTTTATATTCCTCAAACGAATATTGATGCATGCTATCGCTAGAAGCTCACTGCAGTGGACGAACGACCACTCAACACGTTTCAATTATGAAGATCTAGCTAGGTTATCTACCTTCATCTAGCTAGGGTTTTATTTTTATAGCTAACACACAAGCATACATATTCTTCGCATATGATCTACATATATATATATATATATATATATATATATCTCGGACACGTAGTGTCCAACGATTTAATTAGTTAACTACTCAAAATATGGTGCCGAAATTATTTTATCAAGCTTTAAAAAAAAATCCATGCCATTTCCCTTCCTTTTGATTATAACTCCATGCCATATTGCTTTCGGTATGCAGCCAGGATATCTAATATCTAGATGGTTGTAAATATTCAAGATATTAATATACAGCCATATTTGTAAACATCATTTATTTTATTTTTTTTGTGCAGTCGCTCTCTCGAATTTTGTGTATCTGACATTGCCTAGTGTCAATAATTGATCAGCCTGATTCCAGAATTCTCTCTAAAATCAATGAATTGTCCGTAACCTAGCTAGAAATATATCCTCCTAAAATATTCTTTGAGCTAATATATTATATAATAGGAATTGAATTAATTACAGAATAAGATAGTTAATTTAAAAATCAAGTGTAGCATCAATTCCATAATAAAGGGTTGCCACGCAAAACCACAACATGCATGGCAAGCATGGATTCAAAAAGTTTCTTGAATCATGATGATTTGATGCAATAACCATATTCCCCTGACAAAATCTCAAAGATGCCCACTTGAGATTTAAATTACCTTAATATCAACCTCTGTCACATCTCTTCACCCAGCTTGATTAGTTGATGATGCAAGCTGCTAAGCATGAATTACCTAATGTAAGCCAATATTTGTTGCATCAGTTGTTGCCATATATTTTAGGCCCTCGTTATCTTCTTCTTACTACTACCTCGTAATCCAGCCAACTCAATTTGTTCCAAATTAACTACAACACGACGTGAAACAACACAAATAAAAATTCTATGTGTAATTTTATTTTGAATTTAAAATGTGATCTATAACCCAAATTGAAAGAGAAAAATACCATAAATACTTCGTAATTCAAACATAGAGGATAGAAATAGAGAAGGATATTGGAAAGAGGAATTAGAGTGATAAAAAACATTTGTTTTTCTTGGGATTTTTTTGGTTCCTCTTAAAGCAGGGGTTCTATAAATTACGATCCAATTTGGTAATAGAGAAAGAAACTAGAATTATTCAAAAAAGAGGCAGGAAACAAGAAGATCAAAAATAGAAGATAAAAAACACACCCTTTTACATGGTCTTCTAACAGTTTATATACAATATCAGTTTTATATGTATCAGGCTGTATGAGCTGGTTGTAAATGGGGAAAGAAATGAAGAATCAAGAACTTGTTTTTGGGTGTCAGGGCGGCAGAGAAGTGAAGGTGAGATGCAGAGAAGAAAATTATGTGAATGTATGGGAAAGGTGGTTGTTTACAGCCCATGAGGCGTGACATGATGATAAAAAATTTATGATCTGTATAGTAAATCTTGAGTTCGAGTCAGGATGTGAATTCTTTATAAGAACTTAGGATAACTGAGGTTTTACTCGCTCACAAAATATACTTTCCAGGATATGGAGTTTTTCCAGCATAAAAAAAAAAAGTGGTTGTTTAAAGCTATGGGTTCATAAGTACCCAATATACGAGTTTATACTTTTAACATTTACTCATTATGAAGTGGCGTGACAACATAACATGAATCGTCTGTAAAATTCGACCTCCATATTTCATGTCGGGTTCCTACGATATAATATAGTTTTTTTTTTTTTTTTTTTTTTTTTTTTTTTTTTTTTTTTTTTTTTTTTTTATGATCGTGCATAGGGTATATATATGTTGAAGTGATCAGTCCATGCCTGAAGTTTGTTTTTTTCAATCTGTTCCAAGGAAAACTTTTCAAGATTAAAAAATAAAGGCGAAAATATATACATATATTTTTATATCGTATACAAGGTAATTCACACCTTAGTGCATGTATGTGGTTGAAAACCAATTACGTTAAGAAAAAAGAAACTTTTGATATACTATCTATTGACAAAATTAATGGGATGTATATTTTACCCCGTTCTTCCCTAAACAATACATGAAAGGTTTGGTGGGAGAATTGAGGAATTAAAATAAAAACACTTTTTCATGATTTATTTTGATTCTCATACCAGCTGATTATGGAACGTCTAAATTTCTACTTATTGTTTACTCGTATTCTAACCAGTCCATTCTTCCGATTAATTTGGTAATTAATATAATTGGTCTAGATTCTTGAAATATCACGTCGACGAGATCGGCCCTTGCAGAGCCACAGACTTTAATGGGCGGGTCATATTCTGTGGTGACCTAGATGTGGTCCGGTTGCGGAACACCGGCGTGCATGATTTTGTCCTCTATTTTAAAGTAACTGCTCCTCCTTGGCGGCTCTACTTGTCAATGGCTCTAGAGAACACATGATTCACCCATTGAACCACCATGATACCGCGTAAAACTCGCCATTTTGGAGGGTTGCAATCTTGCAGAGCATCCAGCCAGAAAATAAAAAATAAAAAGCCTTTTTATAAAGAACGTAGCTTGTACAGATTCCTGGTCTTACGAAAGGGAAGGCAAGTTTGCGTTATATAATTATTATATACGAAACCAGGCAACTGATCTTGGGGGTCCACGGATCATATGATACCACGAGATACGTCAAAAACATGCGTGTAAACCCAAGAAGTATCTTCATTGAGGGACCGAGCGAGGTTCTCTGCTCCCCGCGGGTGTCCGCCTGATAGTTTTTGTTTTGTTTTGTTTTTTCATATTTTTTAACTGCAACTTTACACACAACACATGATACAGAGGGAGAGCCAGAGGTTTTTTTTATGTGTGCTTTCTAATAACCCCGATAAAGCCAAGATTATTGAAATCTCTTGTATCTTTTGGCATGCAGAATTGACGGTGCAATGCGCGCGGTAAGGTAGCTACAATGGTCCCCGGCCTTACAATATTGTAACATGACCGTGACGAGAAACACTCACTCCCTTCATCTGCTAGCGAACTTGCAGGGTTTTTTTTACCATAAAAGGTCAGATCAAATTAGATAGCTCCATAATAATACAGTTGAGCTGCCGGATGGAAATGGCTATCTTGTCATTGCAGGGCGATGCACGGTGAAGCTGTCTGCACTCTGATTGGCCTTTCAAAATATATTGCGTTATCTCATTCTCAATCGCAAGAAAACAAATCTGAAAACATGGAAGAGAAAAAATGGTACGCTGGCAGACGAAATGGAACGGATGATGATCTTCTCCAATTAAATCTCACTTTTCGTTGCTTTTCAGTCTCTAGATCCGCACAGCATGGCACCATTGTCTCTCGAACGGAAGCAGTTGCAAAAGTGGAAAATGGTTGCATGATTACACATACCTGGTTGCTGCAGGTCAAAAACACGACGTAATCTATCCATATGGTTCCATCTCCATTCGGAACATTCTCAGCATGTGTAATCATCACTTCCTTTTAGATTGCTTTAGTTAACTACACGCCCACTCCTGCTTCTTCAATTTTTCATATTCAAGGAAGGAAAAACACGTCTACGACTAGGTTTTGCTGTGATCATAAGATTGAGCGTTTATTTATTTAATATGTGAAAAGTCTCCCCTCTCCTCGTGTTGTAACCTCTAGCCAGGAGCCGCTTCGAACATGAACTGCGGATTGGAAATTATTCTGCTGGGCCGTGAATAACAACGTTGTTAGGTAAAAAAGAACAAGAATTCCTTGTATTACATTACGTTTCATGATGTTTTCCCAAACACAATTAAAGGGTATAGCATTCTTCAGCCCACACATTCATCCAGGCAAGTTTATTATACAGAAACTGGCTATACGATGGAGTCCCAGCCCAGGTTCTCAACTCACTCTGCTCAGTTGACCGCATAAGATACAAAGAATTTCAGCATAAGTCGAAATGTGCAATGATGCAGGAAAGAGAATTCAAGCAGCCTCCAGATTAACCATACAAGTCCAGCTACCTACTAGCAGCTCTGGAAGTCAGAACAGCTGAAATTATCCTCTCCCAAAAATTAGCAATCAAAACCATGATCCAAAGAAGTTAATCCAAGTTTGAAACCTTTTTTTTGAGAACGTCAATTTATTTGAATGTCTGCTTGCACTGAAAAATACATCGAAGCCTAAACATCCCAACCAGACGGAACTACCTAGAAAATTTACAGATCTTCCACCAGATTAAAATGAAAACAAAATCGATATCAGGTGCCGAATTTGCCCCTGCCTCCTGAATATGACTCATAAAGAAAGTTGACCGCGCTGCTAATTCTAGCTCTCCAACTACAATGATGGTACATGACTCTAGAAAAAGCCCAAAGATATGATCCCGGAACCGATAAATTTTAAAATATAACATCAAATCCCAGTGCTTGAAAAAACCCAAAGATTTGATTCAGAACCGATAAATATTAGATATATTAACACAGCATCCTAGGGCTACAAAAATTTGGGTTGGGAATATAAATCATTACCCAAAGATTCATCTAACACTTTTCCTTCCTAACTCCCTCAACTAGTGAATGTTTGTTCGTGCAAGCAACAGCTTGTAAATATCTGAAGCTGTGGGACGGTCGGCTGGATTTTCCTTGGTGCATCGACAGAATAGATCAACAAGGAATCTCAATGTTTCTGATTGAGTCTCAGGTCCCTCCAGACTTGAGCCAGAATGAGTAACCAAATGCTCGTCCATGGACCCCAATGCCTCCAGCTCATCAGTAAGTGGTGGTCGTTTACCTGACTGCTTATATCAAGACCAGACAATAAAAGAAAACGGTACAGTTCAAGACCAGAGGTGGCAAAATCAAACAGATTAAAACCCTAAAAGCACCATGGGAAAATAAAAATGTTGCTGATTCACCATGCGCACAGTGAAATGGTAACACTAGAAACTTTTGCTTCTAACTGTTATTTACCCTCTATTATCCATTGGAAAGTTTCAGTGTATAGAGTGAAGTACCTGAAGAAGCTCTTGTATGCGCAATTCAGGTAAGCCAGCATATGGGACCTGTAAAGTCAACAATTCCAGAAGTAGGCATCCATATGACCAAATGTCCACTTCCTACAACAAAAAGACAAGTTCCATCACAATTCATACTATTAACCTGCACAAACTAAAGCATATGCAACGAAGTATGGGACCATAGCTCAAACACAAATTCATCACAGATATTGTACATAATTGACATAGTCCATCTTGTGAGTTATAGCCAATGCTAATACAATTTTATATTGAGATCAACATTTGAATCAGAGATTGCAATTATCAAACTCAGTGACATTTTTGGAAAATCAGAAATTGAATCTTGCATCAGATGTTATGCAACAACCAGTTCCTCAAAAGCTGGTATTTGCTGATGATAAGTCTGTTACGATGTACTGCCAGTCCAAACTCAAAGCGATAAACCCTCAATTTCATGAATTCAGCAGTCTACACATTATGATGACAAGTAATGACTATCTCCACGCTTCATTGCAGTTGATAAACAACATTTAAAAGGCTACGCTGTTGTTAATATAAACAGCCGTTGCATCCCTTCAACCTTCAAGGGCACTTTCTAACATCCATCCACTGCTTTGCTAACAATCCCAAAAGATCCTCTCCATTCTCAATTCAAGGCAAGGAAAGCTAGATATGTGCGGGTTGTTTTTTTTACAGGGCATGTGTTTTTAATTTTATTTTGAGATCATGACTGATAAAAATTGCTCTCATTCCAAACATAGAACTTTTACAGAACCCACGCAACTTAAAAAAATTATACTCAAATGTTGATGATTACATGAGAAGAAAAAATGAAGCCAAGCACTATGAATTATTGATGTTAAAAATCTTTTTTCAAACTGACAGGAGAGGCACCATACCAGACCATAAGTGTTGCATTTATCCATTGTCTGCAAAACCTCAGGTGCCATCCAACGTGGAGTTCCTACACAAACATCAGGAGGTGCAATCCCCCTATGAGCAATACAACATGTATGCAAGAATGACTTGCATGGCACGGCTCTGTCAAAATCACAGAGCTTCACTACAGGCATGCCATCAGCTCTCTTATTTTCTAAATCAATCAAAATGTTTTCACTTTTTATGTCACGATGAATTATGTCTTTGGAGTGAATCTCTGCCAGCGCACATGCAACATCTCGTGCTATACACATTGCCATTTCCACTGGTACATGCTTCTCACCAGTTTTAGATACCTCCTCTAAATAATTCTGTTGCATCAAGAGAACAATAATCAGCAAGATGTATGTGGAAAGTGATCAGATAACTACATAAGAAATACAACTAAGCTCAACCATGTCTAGGTCATAAACTAGTCAGCAAGCTATGCGGATCCTATTTCTCATTGTCATACTATTAAGGCCAAACCTTTCTGCGATGTTATTATACTATCATATTAATGTTTGAGTGTTGAGGAATGGATGGCATGTGGCTACTTAATGCTTAGGTGCTAGATGAAGCTTTGAATGGCACATGGTACAAAGTTTAGGAATCTGAGGGTTTAAATGTGTCCGTAAATAGTTGGTTTTTAAGGGCAATCTTGTGAAATGGTATGGTTTTTTTTCTTCAGAATAGGCAAGTCTATAATGCAGTTCATGTAGTCTTTTAAAAACTAATCCCACTACCAATACCATTTAAACATTTCCAGTCCCTATATTTAAAAATTTACTTAATCACTTGCATATTTTGAAATATAGATGATGAATGATCATAATTTAGTTGAGACTAATTACCAGAACCATGCATGAATATTATGACATGTTTTAAGTTGATTTTACTAATATGACAAGTTTGATTAAGCCTGTTTTATATTATACTGTTAAGGTTATTGATTGGATAATGAAAAACATCTTGCAAGGTGAGCAAATTGAAAAGCAAACGAGGCAGGAAAACAAAATAGATTTGATTGGATAAGGAAAAAATAAGTCACTTACAAAGAAAAATAAATGAAGAAAAAAGATCAGACATATTTTGTCAATTAACTTTCTAAAGATGGCATGAGACTATATAGTTTTTATAGAATTATTTAGTTGCTTCATAAATAAATAAAATTGTAATGACTAGAAGTAATGAATGATTCATAACTATGGTCTGATTCTTCTTAGCAGCCTAAGCAAAACCAGGGCATGTAATTAGTTCTGATACTATCATGTTTGCACCTGCTAATTAAAATTAATAGGAAAAAAAAATACCTTTAAAGATCCCCCATCAACATACTCCATAAGAATTACAGACTGTAATATGCGGCGTTCTGGATTTCCATCTTCTGATGGAACCCACTTTGAAGATAGCTGGTGTCCATACATTTCAACTATGCAAGAGTGTTGCAGAGCACCTAAAATTCTTACTTCTCCAAGACAAATATACTCAAAATTCCTAATTTCATCTGCTGATGCCTCACATACCTCTAAAGTACGCACCTGCAGCATCAGAAAAGTTCAAGTGCCCACAATCACTGGATGTTGTAAACAGGAATCTTTCTGCTTATCGCAATACAAACCACAAAAGGTCGCATACCTTTGCTGCAGCTTCAACCGATCCAAATTTGCACCGAATAAGAGTACTGGAACCCACCTTTTCTATCTCATCAGAAGTTGACATGGTAGGAAATGAACAACCAGGACCATGAACACTCTCGGTTGAAAGGGGAGCTTTAGTCCGACTAAGAGGAATGTACCTGTAGCAAGGCAAAATTCATGAAAAAATATAAAATCAAACGCACAAGTAGACAAATAGATATGGACGAAGAAGACAATCTTGTTTTTGGAGGTTGTTTGGGGAACAAATACTTAGTTTGTTCATGTATTTGAATATGCATTGAACCACTAAACTTTCATACAGTGTATGTTTTGCTCTTTCGTTTCTTTTAGAATCCCTCAAAATCTCTGTTTATTTTATTAGATGAAAAAAAAATACCATTATGACATGGTTGTACAAGAGATGACTTGAAAATAAATCATACTCCAAAACAGAAAAATAAGACAAAACACAATCAAAATAAAGGGCATTTCAATCTTTTAACACTGATATTTCTGCTGGAGTGCCCTTAAAAGCACCTGCCTCATGGTAGATAGAACCAAAACACTTAAAAATATAACAAATCTTTAAATATCACTAAAACAAAGCTACTAATTAATTATGCAAAAGGTTTCTGCTCAGACTCCATAAATTCTTGATTGTTTAGTTTGTGTTGGGAATGGGGTGAATTATTAGGAGTTGGTTTTAGGGTGTGGTGTAATTTTTTTTTTTTTTTTTTTTTGAGGGTGTAAGAAATTATTTTGTTTGGTAACTTTCTCAAATCACTTGCAAATATTAATAATAATGAACACCCATTCACCCATTCTGTCTCTTATGATTTCTTTTTTGCTCTTCAAAACACTTGTTTTTTTTCGTGTAAGTGGCAGATTTGTCATATAGGACGCTGGATACAGGTTGGATGAGATTACAGCATACCAGGAGAAGGCGGATTTTTGTAGATGGAGGATTGGGCTAGGATAAGGCATTAAGCTATAGGAGGTTGTGTCAAACAAATCCAAGAATTATGTGTGGGATCTCTGCTTGAGGGATTATGAATAATCGCTAGGGCTGGATGGGGGACAGAGGAGAGAATGCAGAAGGAGAAAGGAACGTCAAGTTAGAGGAAAGATAGTCCAGTGAGAGATAAGAGGGTCAATTTTGAAAAAATAAAAGCTAGAGTAAATCTCATAACTGATGACTAGGGAGTAATGTTTCACCTCACTTTTGGAGGTGAAAGTTAAACCCGCGACAGTTTATATTACCAAACAACACTGAAGGAGGAGAAAGTTTATAGGGATAGGTTTTCACCTCCTACCAAACATAACTTTACATAAAAGAATTCACACCAAGGGCAAAATCAATGTTGTGTGATATTATAGACTTTTGAGCATATCAATTAAACTATAGCATCCACATGCACAACATATTGGATGAAAAAAAATATCATAACCACTTTGAATAGCAGGACTAACCTGCAAAAATATTCTGGATCTGTCTCTTCTCTAATATCATGTGGATGGCATGCGTCCACCACCATCCGGACCAAGGAATTGCCCCTCTTTCTGAGAATGACATTCCAGGCATGTGGCATGAAGTCCAAGTAACCCCTGACAAGTTCACAAGGTACTGGAGGATCCATTCGGTCACATAGATACTGGAGTAATATCAATTTTATTAGATCAAAATAACTGAAAATGTAGCGCAAGGAACATTAACATTCAATAGGTACAGTAGAAAACAGATGTATGACAAGAAATACCTTCATTAGCAAGGCTCTGTGTCTGCAAACACCAAACTGCAAGCTCCCTAAGGGAATCACAATGGATCCTCGTCTTGCTTTAATAGATCGCAAAGATCTCTCACAGAGATCAGAGAAAATAATATCTTCTACAGTTTCCAAAGTCTGTTTACCAGCTGAACTAATACTTTCATTGTTTCCAGTTGGGCACGTGCAAACAAAAGGCTTCCTGTAGTTTGAACCAGACACTGCTTTTCGAGTCCTTTCAACAGAACCACTTCTATCACTCCCCCCAAAATGATCAGAAACAAAAAGTGCAAGCAATGAAGCAATCTGCAAGTTATCAACAGCAACCTTATTTCTCTCCTTGGTAAAACCATATAATCTCTTAAAACGAAACACCAATGCTTGGGCAGAGAGAGCTATTGCATCCAACTGTTCATCCTTCTCCCTAAAAGAAACAATAAGTAACCAGGGTTATTCACACTAAATAAACATTATGCAACCACAAAATAATAGAGCACTTGTGATTCATATGAAAACGAGGTCATGAAAAAGAGTTGACCTGTCCAAAAGAATGACCTCGCGTGAGTCAAGAGGCAAAATTTGCTCAAATCTCCTTAGTGGCATGAAAGGTCGGTCACGTCCTGCATCATAAAAGCCATCTGGTACTTGGTCCCCAATGCTGCAAAATGAAAGTTCACTATATTTGCAGGACAAACTTGAGCTATCTTCTGTTGGTCTCTGATATTTGCATGGCTTCGGATTATCAAGATCCCTATCATAATGCCTTTTTGACTTGCAGGTGCTTTTGGATTTTTCTGAAGATGAACTTTCATCCTGACTAGCAGCTTCATCCTGTATAGAGGCTAAAGGTTCATCTTGCCCACAACATACTTCCTCACTTTTATTTACAGACCCAGGGTCGCATGAGCAGCTTTCTGCAGAAAAAACTTTTTTTGAGCTGATTTTATCATCTTCAACACTGGCATGCAGATTTTCTCCTTCAGCTTCAACAGAAAGTTCAGCTTTTTCATCATTATCATCCACACCTACGTCTGATGTACCCTCTTCACGTACCTCAGGGGTAAGGACATCTAGATTGTTCGATTTGAAACTTTCACTTTCCTTTAGAGCCAAAGCTTCAGCACACCCCTCACCTTTCCACTTCCTACTGTTGTTTAATCGTTCTTGACGAGCTTTTTGCTGCAAATAATGGCGTCTTTTCCAACGCTTACTAGACCTCCGAGATGCAAATGACCTGCTGTTTGATGAAGGCCCAGTCACTATGCTTGACATAGAATGATTGGAACCTGCATCACATTCTTGATCATCAAAAAGTTCGTTTGAGACTAAAGTAGAGACAATGCATAAAAAACCCTAGATATCTTTATAAAAAAAAACCTTTTGAAGTGCATAAAGAGAAAATAACTCATCAGTCCTCACCATTACAAGAAAGATTTCTGTCATCCTCCTGAAAGGAGGTTTCGTACACATCCATTTCAACTGATGAGCTAATGAACTCATCATTTGACAAGTCCTTTCCATTTCCTTCCAAATTGCAGCATATCCATGAAGGTATTTGACAACAGCTAAGAAGCTTATTGTACTAGAAAATAATAAGTATTAAGAAGATCAAAAAACATGTTAGGTTTTGGACATGCAAACTTTGCACCCATGAAAGCATAAAAATTTAAAGAACTTGACAGTGTGATTATCCTTCCATTACAAAGTTTGCTGACATATCAAAATGACTATGAAAAGAAAATTAATCCATGGACATCATGTTCTTGAGATCAAGAATGAACTATTGCGGCCACCATTTGACATGGCTATGAGTGCAACGGCACAGGAGAGGTGATGGATAAAAGCTAAAAGCTAAAAGCTAAAGCCATTAAAATCTTTAAGGGTATTATAACATTATTGAAGAGCTCTAAACTAAAAAGAACAGAAAAGGAGATGAAAAAAAAGCAGAAGTTAGCATCACAAGAGAAAGAAAGAAAGAAAGAAAGATAAACCAACTTAAACCTGATATAAAAATAGAAGTGTATGAATTATAGATGTTCTGATGGAGAAACAGAATAAAAATGAATGAGAGGTAATGTGATAATAAAGTGAATAATTAACATTTTGACAAGTGATGTGTCCCCTAAACAAAGAACAGCCCTTTACTGATAGCTGACCAGACATCCAAGGGTTAAGGTTACTTATAAAATGGTTAGAGTTGCTTAATGCAAAAGGTTTGGATGACATATTTAGTAAAGTAGCAATGACATTTGTATTCAGCCATATTAGGCAATATTTTGGAGAACATCTCAGAGCAATCAATGAACTGAATGTTGGGAACCATTAAATGCGTGGAAACTGAAAGAAAATCACATCCCACCCTAAAGGTTTTGTGATAGAAATGGATCTTTGTTCGCTCATAGAAAAATACCTGAAGATTTAAATACTGGAGGCTATGCATTGAAGTAAGTTCAAGAGATCCCAATGATGTCAGCCTGTTATTTGACAGGTCCAAGCTCTCCAGTGATTGCAATGAGGACAAACTTGAGGGTAGTTCGACTAACTTATTATTAGATACTTTTAATGATATCAAGGCATTTAAATAGGTTATTTCATTTGGCAGACTCTTAATCTTGTTGAATGAAAGATCCAAGTACTCCAAGTTACTTAAGCAGCGAATTTCAGGAGGAAGATATCTGCATGAAAAAGTACAAAATCAAATATTATTCACTTGGAGGCCAACAGTTTAGATAGGTTCCAAAATCTAAGGGTAACACTAATATTATGTGCTATCTACCTTTCCAAATAACATAATGCAATACCAACTGTGTTGTTTAGTCTATCACTTTAATGCGACTATGCTCCCTTTTTCTTTTTTCTCACTCCTACCTTGATACTATCTACCAGTTAACTTTTCGACTATTTATTCAGCACTTCAAGCATTAGCTACTCTATCTTGTTTCATTGGATTTGGCAAAGCCCAACATGTCTCAGAATGTTCGATCATAATTTTGAGCATGATAATTCTATTACTTAACATATAGAAACAAAAGCAGCTGAACATAGATAAAAAAATCTTGGGATATTGAAAAGGAAAAGGAAAGGGGAGTGAGGCACCTAGCAAGCTAATTTGACTAACTTAACAAGTTCCTCGTTTTTCATTTGAGCTAAACTATTAAGGTTTGGACAAAAAAGAACTTTGTAAGCTTATTGAATGCATATCAAGCAGACAATTTTCATGCTTCATTCTTGTAAAAAAACAAGTGATACCATACAGTAGCCTCGAACATACAGCTATTAAACCTATCCTTGATTGTAAAGTTGTATCATAAAACAAATGATCATTCAACCACACATTAATTTTCTTACAGCCAATATCTTTATTTTCTAACTTTTTGTGTGAAACTCTTAAATCATATAATTTGAAGAAAATAAATGTTTTTTTTTTTTTTTTTTTTTAAAGCTGACAATACCAATAAAGGAGAGCAAATAAAAGAATCACATTGTTAGATACAAACGCAATCTCTCCTTGGCCAACAACCGCCCTTTACTGCCACTCTTACAAGAACACAAAGATTACATCATTTAAAATCAACATCCCCAGCATAAATTATAACTTTCACTCAAAATGGCGATAGTATTTTCTTTTTACTATTAATAAAGCTGACGGTAGCAATAAAGGAGAGCAAATAAAAGAATCACATTGTTAGATGCAAGCACAGTCTCTCTTTGGTGAAAACCGCCCTTTACTGCCACTCTTACAAGAGCATAATAACCAACGTCATTTAAAATCAACTTCTCCAACATAAATGATAACTTTCACTCAAAATGGAGATAGTATTTTCATTTTTACTATGCCAGCCAAACAATAAACAAACACATAAATCAACTATTAATTTAACTCGAACCCGTAACAACATAGGTGCACAATTTCATGTCCTTGTCTTTTTATTGATAAAACAAGATTCAGTTTCTTTCACTGAAATTTTCACATACCTGCATCCTCTGAACATGGAAAAACATTGCATAATTCAAATCCCACATGCACAACACTTACCTTACAGAGAAGTGGCAAACAGAGAGCTTCGTCAAGCACTTAATCCCAGAAATCTCGCTCAAGATCGTCAAAACCGAAGGTCTTGGAGGCACTTTCGAAAGCTCAAGCTCTTTCAAACCTTCCAAATTATTAAAACTCAGCCCATTCAACCCCGGCGACGATATTTTGACTTGCAGGCGCTCCAATCCCGCCAAATTCCCAAACTCTGCTGGAAACAAATTCACTTCATTCCCGAAAAACTTGAGCGTCCTCAATTTCTTGAAACCCCCCACGGACTTGGGCACCAAACTAAACGCATTTTTATAAATATACAAACCCTCCACTGAATCGTCAGCTTTTTCTAATAAATCAAATTCCAGGCTTTTTCCTATAACATCAAGAACTACTTCATCATCCACATTTTCACTGTTTTTTTCGACACTGCTGTTAACGGTTGCGGTAACGGTCGTAGAGGTAGCACTGAATTCGGTGGTGGGGGGTTTAGGGTTTTCGGGGTTATCGGTGGAGTTAGAGTTGGGTTCGGTGGAATCGGAAGGCTGCATTGGATGGAATTGAGAGAAAATAAGAGGGGAATTGAACTCTTGGGGGATTAATTTTTGTTAGCAAAAGGGGGGTTTAGAGCATGTTGTGACTGTAAGAATAAAGATGAGATTTTGGGGGGATATTTGAGAGAGAGATGAGTACCGCTCCCTTTTGCTGTGTAATTTGTTTGAGCAAGAAAAGAAACCCTAGAATCTAGAGGAAGGTGCTGTGAGGAGAGAAGGGCGGGGAGGGGCTTTTCTATAGGAAAAGGAGGGAACTAACAAACAATCGGCCCATTTTGTAACCCGATTCTCTGTATTTACGCTGTGCCAAACCGAAGGGAGCCCTCACGCACTGGGAAAGTCGACAAGGGATGGACATTGGTTTTTTAAAAAAAAAACAAAAACAAATTACCTCCTCCTAGCATTTATTTCTCACATAACAATAATTTTTCTATTGATGAAAAGTTTTCAAACGATGAACCATAAATCATGATCAAGGCGTTTGTGGTTATTTTTTAAAATATTTTTTATTTAAAAATATATTAAAATAATATTTTTTTTATTTTTTAAAAATTATTTTTGACATCAGTACATAAAAATAATTTATAAACACCAAAAAAATTTATTTAAAATTAAAAAAAAACAAATTTTAAAAAAACAGCGATGCAACCGTAACCACTATTCCAAACAGTTATTTATAGGTCGAGGGCTGGAAGAGTAGGTCCACGAGAGATTCAGCATTTATAAGGCACATGCTAGAAGCATGATAGCGTTGGTTAAAGCACAGACTGTTTTACAGTCTAATTAAAAAACATAGTGATTTGTAACGGCACCGTTTTAAGCAGGCTGCCTTATCAACTGGAACATCGCTGGCTTGGAAAGGGATGACATGGAATTCTTGCTAGAAGGATCACCATAAAAGCGGTGGTAGAAGGATGACACATGCAGGGATGGTGTCCCCCAGTTACGGAGTGGATTACAATCCTGTTTAGTATACGACGAGCGGTTTACCCGTGCGATACGGCGGGTTTTTTTTATCTATGTAGAAAATTAATTGTTTTTTTATGTATTGCATTTTATTATTTTAATATTTAGTTAGTATAATTATATTTAAAAATACTAATATGAATTTTTGTCCTTCAAAAAATCTAAAGTCATTTTTCCTCTCTCTCAATATATTTTTAGGCGATAATATACAATAAATATCAGACATATTAGAAATAAAAAATATTGTATTTTGTTTTTAAAATATAAACTTAATTTTTTTGTGTGCTATAATTATTTATTGCCGTCTAAAAAGAACAGTCTAATGGAAACGGGAAGTGACTTGTATATTTTTTAATTTGACTTGTAGATAATGCAGGTAAATTTGTCAACATTTTTTTTTTGGAGATGTTTTTTTTTCCAATAATATTAGATCTAATATATTAAAAATAAAAATATTGGAAATTCCCTGCAAGCACTTTCAGACGACTGACTGAATCAAATAGGACAGGCGGGCGGGAACGACAGAAGCGGAGTTGCAAACTGCTACTAAGCACATGCTAATGAATTGAGGGATAAATTCATAAACCTACTTAAATAAAAGAGCACAAAATTAAATTTTGAAGCCAATCATTATATATAATATAATTAAGAAAACATGATATGAATTTATGTCCTTCAAAAAATCTCAGGTCATTTTTCCTCTCTCTTAATATATTTTTAGGCGATAATATTCAATAAATATTAAAACATATAATTAGTTTTACATATTTTAATTTGACATAAATATACAAATATACAAATATTTTTTATAAGATTTATTAATCATATTATTACATTAAATGTATGTAAGAATATTGATATTAATTTTTTTTAAGGAAAAAATCCTAGGTCATTTTTTTCCTTTCTTTATATATTTATAGGCGATAATATTCAATAATTTTGTTTTTTATGTTATTCGATTAATTCATTATATTATTATATAAAATATATTTAAGAATACTGATATTAATTTTTTTTATTCAAAAAATGCTAGGTCATATTTTCTTCTTCCTATATATATTCCTATGCGATAATATTCAATAAATATTAGAACATATAATTAATGATAGACTAAAAATATTCAAGAAACTTTAACAAAAGATAAAACAAAAAAATAAAATAAAAATAAAAATTAGCATTGCTATTACTGTCAAAACAATAAAAAAAATTAAATTATCCGGAGGGAAAAAAATATTAACAAAAGAGTAAGCAAGAAAAACAATTAAATTATTATTATTATAATAATAATAATTATTATTATTATTATTATTATTATTATTATTATTGTGTTAAGTACAAAATTAAAATTTGAAGACAATTTTTTTATATGTTATCCGATTTATTCATTATATCATTATATTAAATGTATTTAAGAATACTGATATTAATAATTTGTTCAAAAAATCGTAGGTCATGTTTTCTTCTCCCTATATACATTCTTATGAGATAATATTCAATAAATATTAGAACATATAATTAATGAAAGACTAAAAATATCCTAGAAACTTTAAGAAAAGAAAAAAAAAATTATCATTGCCATTACTGTCAAAACAATAAAAATTATTAAATTATACGGAGAAAAAAAATTAATAAAATAATAAGAAAGAAAAACAATCAAATTATTATTATTATTATTATTATTATTATTATTATTATTGTTGTTGTTGTTGTTGTTGTTATTGTTATTGTTATTGTGTTAAGTATAAAATGAAAATTCGAAGACAATTTTTTTTTTATGTTATCCGATTTATTCATTATATGATTATATTAAATGTGTTTAAGAATACTGATATTAAATTTTTTTTAATATCCTAGAAACTTTAACAAAAGAAAAAAAAATCATTGTCATTACTGCGAAAACAATAAAAATTATTAAATTATACGGAGAAAAAAAACACTAACAAAAGAGCAAGCAAGAAAAACAATTAAATTATTATTATTATTATTATTATTATTATTATTATTATTGTGTTAAGTACAAAATTAAAATCCGAAGACAATTTTTTTTTTATGTTATCCGATTTATTGATTATATCATTATATTAAATGTATTTAAGAATACTGATATTAATTTTTTTTATTTAAAAAATCCTAGGTCATGTTTTCTTGTCCCTATATATATTACTATGAGATAATATTCAATAAATATTAGAACATATAATTACTGAAAGACTAAAAATATCCTAGAAACTTTAACAAAAGGAAAAAAATAAAATATCATTGCCATTACTGTCAAAACAATAATAATTATTAAATTACATGGAGAAAAAAAAAACATTAACAAAAGAGTAAGGAAGAGAAACAATTAAATTATTATTATTATTATTATTATTATTATTATTATGAAAGAAACAAAAATGCTAGAAACTTGAACAAAAGATAAAACAAAGACATAATATAAAAAGAAAAATAAAAATTATCATTGCTATTACTGCTAAAAAAATAAAAATTAACAAATTATCCAAAGGAAAAAAAAAATTATCAAAGAAGCAAGCAAGAAAAAGAATTATATTATTATTATTATTATTATTACTGTGTTATATTAGAAATTCTAAAAAATAAAAGTATAAGGGCTGAAATGAAAATAAAATATAAAGGGATGAAAATAACAAATTAAAAGTTTAAGGGCTGAAATGAAAGTTAGATTTATTAAAATTTTCAATTCAAGGACAAATTTGAAAAAATTGAAACTTCTGTACCGAATATATTCAGTCTTTTCAACCTAATCCGAAAATTAAAAGATGAAGGACCGAAGTGAAACGTTAAGATTTCATTAACTGCAATCGAAGGACCCAATTGAACAAAATCAAAATTTATATAACTGAAATCAGGGCCATATACACAATTAAAAGTCAAGAGACCGAAATGAATTTATACAAAACTCGGGGGGCTCTTCTGCACTTTTACGTGCAGGAGAGAGAGAAACAGACTAACCGGCTTTAACCGGCCACCGCCGCGTCCACGGCCACCGTGTGAAGAAACGCGCCGCACCGGGAGGAAGACCAAGAGGCGGCGAATCGGATTGGACGCCGGTAGCCCATTTCCGGCCACCGTATCACACCGCACGCGCCGCTTGAATGGGCGTCGGGGCGGACATCATCGTGAGCGTGCACTGCACGCGCCTGACAGATTTTAAAATATATATAAATAATAATGGTCAGTTACCTTTATGTCCCTGACCTTAATTAATAGATTTTGTCTTATTAGGGGCTAGAACCGTCTTTAGCCATTTAAAAAATTAAAAAAAAAAGGTTGCGGCGGATCGGACCGGTCAGTACGCGCGCAATTACTCCCTTAGCCCTCAGCCGAAAACGTTATTTTGTCTTATTACCGGGGCTAAAATCGTCACTACACTGTTCATAGGCGGAAAAAACAAAAAAAAAAGGGTGGACGAACTCGCGCGACGCACGGAGGAGAAAGCTCGCGTCCACAATGATTTTAAAGTGCGTGAACAGTGTTTCAACAGTGATTTCCATTTTCTTTTAGGTATTTGTTAATTAACACTATAAAATTTTAATTAAAAATATAAAACTTTTAATTTTTTTCAAGAATATAGTCGACACGGATGTGGCTTGTATGGTGTTGTAATGATGGTAGCAGGTGAAGAAAATCTCTCAGCAACTCGAAATTGCAGCTAAGGATTTAGCGGCGCCCGATTATGGTTTGTCTGTAGCCGTGCAGATAGGATCCGGCCTGGTTATACTAAACACGGACAAACTTGCTCGTTGATAATGCTCTGGCATGGATCCTGGTTCGGACTCCCACCTCTGCCTCGTAGCTGATGATATTTTTATTCAGTTGATGAATTGTTTCGAGGATTTCTCTTTTGGATACAGTCCTAGGAATTCTATATGGTTGCCATTTGTTAGTAACCATGACTATGTTTATTCTACCCTTGATCATGTTTCCTCGCATGTATACAATTCTAAGAGTTCAGGCAATTTAGAAATAAGAATCTCGTTAGAAATAAGATTCCGAAATTGAATAATGAGTAAGCTAATTAGTTTTTATAATGACTTGCTTGAATAAATATCTTTTAAAAAGATAAAATATAATAGTATTTTAGAGATAGTTGCTTTTAAAATACACATGCACTTGAGAATTAAAAATTTTGTTTTTAAAGTTTCATGGCGTATTTATAGTCCATAAATTTTATTTTTTAATTAATAAAAAAACTTTGAAGAGTCATGTACTTTTGATTACATCAATATAAGATAAATATCTTATATATATCATTAATAGAAATAAGCTTACATACACCTATGATTAATTATTTTCTTAAGTGCAAAAAAATCATCACATTGTAAATACGATAATACCAAGTCCAAGCCTTTTGGTTTTTAACATGTTATCTAAATTCATGTTTTTTTAAACCTGGTTGACTATCACGATAAAAATTTGTGGGTCTGACATGTTTGTTAGACTCGTGATTGCTTGGATTCTACTAATTATCATGTCCAATTATTTTGGGTTCGACGTATTCATCATACCTATTTAAAGAGATTTTTATCTATATAAATCTTAACAAAAAAAAAAACCTTATTCCATCAACAATATCATTTCTTATTGAAAATGGTTATGGGTTGTCATAAAAAAAGGACACCACTTAAGATTTTATAGCCGTGGTTGAGAAAATGAGCAACATAAAATAAAAAATGTAAAACTTTAAAAGCTTGATGTATCACTATATAATATGATTCATAACACCATGAAATGTTGTAATGTAATTATATTTTTATCCTTCGTGACCAAAGAAAAGTAAATTTAGAGGTGAAATAATATTCTAACAGGTTTTAATTGATATTTTTAAAATAAATATGGACAAATTGGATTTTTTATATTTTAATGCCCAAAAATATCACTAATCTATCTTTAAAATATAAAAACAATTGGTTGACAAAGGCTTCATGGTCTTTTCACCTTTTTTAAAATAGTTAATTTTAAATTTTAAATTCACTTTCTTAATATTTCATATAGATATCAGTTAAAAAAAATAAAAATATTATTTTAAAATATTTTCAAGTAAAAAATATTTTAAAAAATAAATGCTAGTAAATTTTTAAACACTCCACTTAAAAAGCAAAAAATAATGGGACGAGGGCATGATATATTTACACTGTCTCAATTGAGATAAATCCTACAATTTTCATACCTGCTCCAAACATAAAAAGTTAACTACGAAATCAATTCAATTCAGAAGCTGATTGGAAGGGCGTTTGAAACGTTGTTTTTTCTCTCTTTTTTTTCTTTATTTTAAATGATTTTTTTTAATATTTTTAAATTATTTTGATATGTTGATGTTAAAAATAATTTTTAAAAAATAAAAAAAATATTATTTTAATATATTTTTAAATAAAAAATACTTTAAAAAATAACCACAGCCGCCATCCCAAGCCCATAATCTACTCGAAGAAATGAAATCAATTCTACTGTAGAATTGGTTCCAAACGCAGCAGCCTAACCGCTCTCCTACACCTGTGAATTGTGTGGTGATAAATAGAAAACAAACGGAGAGCCAAATGGACGGCAACGGATTTAAATAATAGCGGATCTCAACCGTTGGTGTGAAATAAAAAATAAAAATTCCCCCCTGAATTCAGTTCCCGCCTCTTTAAATTCATGCCTGTCGCTCACACATCTCGCATTTCAAATCAAAATCTCTCTCTCTCACTCTCTCTATAAGAAATTAACAAACACTAAAGTTGAAGTTTCTTCCACTGCAAACCAGCGAAGATGACCGCTACTCTCAAGTAAGTCTAGTCGATCATGCTAATGAGTACTTTCTCCCTCCTCTGATCGTTGATATTATTATCGTTGGATTGAATGCTTGGCTGATCAGAGACATAATCAGTACTAGTGATTATTACTTACTCCTAAATTTGTCTGTGCATGTGATGGATGTTTTTAGAGCTGAAGAGCAAAACCAGCTACAGCTGGTGGAGCGAGAAGAAATGGATGACGAAGACGATTTGTTCGAAGCCATCGACAAGTGTAAGCTACAAATTATGAGCTCTCTTTCGATTCTCGACTTTCTTCGCCTTTTCTGCTTGCTCGTGTTGGTTCATGTGCAGATGATGATCTGCCTTCTGTGTCTGTGTTGACTCTTAAATAGCAATTTCAATTTCACTCATATATCATTGTTTTCTGTTCATCACCTTCGATTCTCGATTTCGCTCCGCCTTCATATTCTTAGATGAATTTCACTTGATTTACTTTGAAGATCTAACTTATTTTTTGTCATTGCTCAATTCCCACTCTCCTTGTTTGTAAATTGTGATGACTGCAGTGATCAATCAAGGTATTAATGCTGGAGATGTCAAGAAGCTTCAAGATGCAGGCATCTACACCTGCAATGGATTGATGATGTTCACGAAGAAGGTATACAAGTTCCGATACTGATCGTTTAAATATTAGGTGTTTTAGCACCATCTGACTGCGATTACCTTGGTTCTATTCAGAACTTAACAGGAATTAAAGGATTGTCCGAGGCTAAAGTTGACAAGATTTGTGAAGCTGCTGAAAAGATAGTGGTCTGTGCTCAGTTTATCGGATAACAATCATTATCTTTTTTTAAGCTTTATTTTATTGCGCTTTTTAATTCATTTTTTTTGTCAGAATTATGGTTATATAACTGGAAGTGATGCTCTGCTCAAAGTAAGTTTAAGTTCCTCTTGCTTTTATGAATCGAGGAGATGTTTAAATCACTTCTGATTGCTTGGTTCAAATCCTGTAGTTCTAGCTTCTGATTTGTATCACCTTCTTAAGTTTAAATCTCATTATTGTTTTATCCTGCAGAGGAAGTCTGTGATTCACATCACAACTGGAAGCCAAGCCCTGGATGAACTCTTAGGAGGTGGTCTTATCACTTTTAGATTGGCTAGAACTGTCTGTGTTAGTAGTGCATATGATTTCTCATAATGTGCTGCAATTTGTTTTTTCTATAATTGTAAATGGTATGATCATCTTGATTGATTTTTAAAGGTGGGGTTGAGACTTCGGCTATCACAGAAGCCTTTGGGGAATTCCGGTAAGAATAAACCATCATACCTTTTTCCCTATAAATCACAATATCTTCTGTTGGCATCGTCTCACACATCCTAAAATCTGTCTACTTCTACATCGGCCATTGCTATATTATTTTTAGGTCCGGGAAGACACAGCTCGCTCATACTCTTTGTGTCTCTACACAGGTTCCTCTTTCAGTTTGCTCCTTAATGAGGTTGTTGGTATAATGTCTGGCTGTGGTGTCTATGCTAAATGAGAACATTATTTCTTGCTTATCAGTGTTGTTAAAATATCATGATGGATGATGCTGTTTCAAGGAAAATTGGAACTGTCTTCAATTAAAAAAAAGTACTATTCAGTTTTACAAAATCTGAGTTATAGAAATAGACAACATTGATTCATCCATCTCCGAATTGTCTCTGATCAAAATGTGGGCATAGCACAATTTTCTTGACAATTATTTTCTAATAAAAGAATTCCAAATCATGTGCCAGTATCAATTGTTTTTTTCTGATGAAGAAGTCCTGTGAGATTGCATAGTGTAGTGTTGGTAGCACTGTCTTTGATTTATGCAGACGCCTCGTTATCTGGATTTCAGTTTTGGAAATGACAATATGTGCTCTAAGCTTTGCAAAATATGCGTTCCTATTGCATTTGCAGCTCCCTATAAACATGCATGGTGGGAACGGAAAGGTTGCTTACATTGATACCGAAGGAACTTTGTATCCTTTCTGCTCTCACTTCCCTCTTAACATCTTGCAACATGTACAGTTCCTTATTAGCGAAAAATTTATGGAGAATTATACCCATATGATGCCTTGTGAGATTCAGCGTTTCCTTAACTCTATGCTCTTACAGTCGACCTGATAGAATTGTTCCAATAGCTGAAAGATTTGGAATGGACCCAGGAGCTGTCCTTGACAATGTAAGTACGGATCTCTACTGTATTATCTATAGACTCATGGAAGATCTCCTTGGTCACCCGTTTTCTCTGTGAATGTGGAAGATCATTTATGCCCGTGCATATACATATGAACATCAATACAACTTGCTTCTTGGTCTGGCTGCAAAAATGTCTGAAGAACCATTCAAAATTCTGGTGAGTCTTCCCCCTTATTCTCTTAAGATCGAGTTGCCTGCGATGCTTGTACTATGAGGCCTGGCGTGATGAAGTTTTTGTGTGTACCTATGAAATCAGATTGTCGATTCAGTTATCGCTCTCTTTCGGGTGGATTTTACTGGAAGGGGAGAACTTGCAGAGCGTCAGGTGAATTCCAAAGTTTCTCTAGAGTTCCTGTAATATCATATCATATCTTTTCAAAGACATCAACAGCTACCCTTTGCAGCAAAAATTGGCTCAGATGCTTTCTCGGATGATAAAAATAGCCGAGGAATTCAATGTTGCAGTCTTCATGACCAATCAAGGTATCTTGACTTGCATATTATCACTCGTGGAAGTTTAAGATAACAATCCACTCAGCTTTGGCTCCGTTGCTATAAAGTCTGCTCTGAAAATTATGCTGGTGTATCACTCGCCAAGTTATCTTGTTATTCTGTCAGCAGGCATAATTTTATTTCTATTTGAATTTTAGAGATGAAATAAAACATCAATTTGTTGGTTGCAGTCATAGCTGACCCAGGTGGAGGAGTTTTCATATCAGATCCTAAAAAACCAGCCGGAGGGCATGTGCTTGCTCATGCAGCCACTATCAGGTTGATGTTCAGGAAAGGCAAAGGTGAACAGCGGGTCTGTAAGGTGTTTGATGCCCCGAATTTGCCCGAGGCTGAAGCAATATCCTTAAGTTCGATACCATTGGTTTTGCTTTACCTTTTGATCTTGGTTTACTTAATCATGTTTCCATGAAAAAAAAATGATATGAGTGGGTCCTACCTTGATAAAATGTGGCTGAAGTAAAATCCAAAGTAGAATAAGGCACTGGAATATCCTCTGATCCTAATTCCCATCCAAGTGTTAAGATTGCTATAGTTATTGAGAAGCTATTCTTAACGGAAGCACATATTTCAGATAACGGCAGGAGGTATTGCAGATGCAAAGGACTAACAGAAAAGGTCACTGCTAGATGTGCTTCTGCGTAACTATAGGAGTTAGTAGTGGAACGTCTCATTTCCTTCTTCTATCTACGAGTAGATAGAAGGAGGGTTGCAACAGATGGTACACGTGTTGGATTAAGATTCCTTCTCTGTGCTCTACATTTATCCTTGCCGTTTTTAACTAGAGAGATATACCAGCCTTTACATGTAAAAAACGCCGTTGATAATATATCCCCCCTATCTGAATGTTTTTTAAACGTGGCTGTTCTTGTTTATGCTTTTGAGTTTCTTTACCTCTTCGGCAAGTGTGAGCTAGACGTAGAAAACACGGGGGAGTGATTTTTACTGTTGTTTTTTGCACAAGAGGAAGAAGGGCAGAGAGAGCATGAAGCCCTTCTGGCAGCATGTTTAACTTCTGAAATCCCAACACTCTTCCTTTGTTTATAGAAAAGCATATTTGACTTTTATACTCCCTACAAATCTGCCTTCAGAATCTTCAACATTCAACAGAAGCGAATCAAAGAACAAAGAAATACTCATCCAAGGTTTCCATAAAAAGAGACGATTAAATTTCGATCAGGAAACTAACACCTTAAAGATCTTTTTATGTAATGTGGAAATTTTATTCTGTTGTATCCAACAAAGGCTCGTGATGGTGTGAGAGTTAACAACACATACAGCTGCATCAAATGCCTTGAAAGTACGAATAACACAGCAGTGTCAAGAAAGATAAGAGATGAAGTGGAGAAAAAAGAGAGAGATATGATCCAAAAGCCTTGCCATAAACGGACTGAGGAGCTCAGTAGTTCGAAGACCAATTGTAAGAGCTATCAACTCTTGGCATGCCAACTGATTCCTTCTTAGTCTCTGCATCCACCTTGAAAGTTGCTCCGCAGACCTGACCAGAACTGTCCACTCTTGGCACGGGCTTCAACTCATTCAGTGGGTGCTCAAAGCTCCTCAAACCTCCAGAAGTTGTAAAGAAGCATCCTGAGAAATAAAACAGAAACTTTTAGATTATGAAATGGGTAGGTAGAGATTACCTAAGGGCACGAGACAATTCAAAAAGGAACTTGGCAAAATAGTCATTTATCATCAAATCAATGCCAAGGGAGCTTGATTGGGCCATCCAGAAGTTCAAGGGAATAGAAAAAAAAGAATTAATAAATATTCCAGTGCCTATCCATGTGTTGCCCTTGAGATTTTTTTGTATACATCCTCGCCACTCTAAGGACAATTTAACCATGCAAAAAGAGGCAGAGATAGATTGCTATAGATCACAAGCATGGTGAGTAAACCAGAGTCAAAAAGTTTACCTTTAGGGAATGGTGCAAAAGATTTCCCACAGCCTTTCTGCACAATCTGAACATCATCTGAAAGAACGAGATTGCCTTCAGAATCACTTCCCCAGAAAAAGGGTACACTTCCATCAGCATCCTGCAAAAAGGTAAACTTCGCATGATTTAAGCTGCTGGTAACAGATGAAAGAAGAGATCAGAAATAAAAATTATAAGGACAAAAAACAACACAGGAGAGCATTCCAAGCAGAAAGGATCACTTACAGCAGCAACAAATGTGGCTTTTGAAGTGCTGTCATATAAAATAAAAGCAAATTTCCCTTGGATGTCTTTCACAACCTGATCGGCAGGATAAGGGCCTCGATCTCTGAGGGTTTTGTAAGCTTCAATGACAACGATCACCTCGTTTGCAGTTTTATTTAAACCATACTGCTGTTTGAGAACAACAACATTATCTATGTTGCCTTGGAACAAGCAGAAAATGTCATCCACGACAGCAAATAACCTAGTCGGAGAAAAGAGGCATTACCAATGTTATGTCCAGATAACACTAGCTAGAGATTTACCGATATATATATATATATATATATCAATCCTACAGAACTCTCAATCCAAGTAACGGATCTAAGTTGCACGATTAAAATAATACACAGAAAAGTTTCCAAACAATAAATAAATGAATAACAAGATCTACTAAAAAGTCATTAAAAGCAGAAAATTTATCCAAGCAGATCACCAAAAATCATAAAACAGGCGCAGAAAAACTAGAACTAAATTTCTTCTACCTAAAATCCCATAAAGCTAAAACTCAAACATGAGCAACCCTCGAGCGAGCTAGACCAGATCAATCCCAAAAATCAACCATAGAAACCAAAAAAAAACAGGGGTCGCAGTTTTAAAGGAAAAGGAAATACCTTGGAAGAAAAGGGTTTTGCTTATGAAGAGAGTGAGAAATGTGACCAGAAGTACCAAGATTGACAGTGACGGAGCCAGGGTGCAGCGAGGCAAAGTGGTTAGCCAAGAAGCCGTCTTTCAAAGCAGAGGATGCCGGGGCAGAGTGCGGACTCTGCAAAGCATCAGGGCATTTTGCAACTGTATTGTCAAAAACTGCCAGCATTTTTTTTCTTTCGTACCTTTGATTGATGAAAGGGGAGAGAATGACTGATTTATATTTTAGGATTTGGTGATAGCAAAGAGAGTGAAAGAAAATGAGAGAAAGGTTTGTGAGAGGTAGCTAACGTTTGATGCAGTGGTTAATATTTTTTAAGGTATTTTAATTAAATAAAAGTATTATTTTTTATTTCTTCAAACTTATTTTTAATATCGATATATATAAAAATAAAATTTTAATTTTTTATAATAACACTTTTCTATCACAGACAAAGGGGTCGTAGTCGTTTGCAAGTATTTTTTTATTGATGAAATTGTCCTTGTGAAAAATTGATTCGATTCGATTTGATTTGTAAGTTCAAATCAGTAATAATAATAACTAATTATTAAATAAAACGTGCCTTGATTTCATGTGTATAAAATATAGGGTCATGTGACAATTAATTATTAGTAATTTGGATTAATAGATGAATTAAATTAAATAAACAAAAAGTTCGCAAGAGAGGTCATCCGCCTTTGGCTAGGACGGTGGATCGTCGCATCCGAGCATATTGGGGATGATATTTAAGGTATTTATGTTATTGTTTTTTAAAATATTTTTTATTTAAAAATATATAAAAATATTATTTTATATTTTTAAAAAAATATTTTTGATATCAATATATTGAAATATCAGAAAACACAAAAAATATTTTATTTAAAACAAAAACAAATATTGTTTTATGGAAAGTGCTTTTCAAATATTTCCCAAATAGGGCCTTAACCATGTTAAACTGTGTTTATTTTATGTTTAAAAAATATTTTTGAATTAATTTTTTCAAGATTTAAATACTTTTATTGTATTTTATCAAAAATAAATTTTTAATAAAATACTAATAAAATAGTATTTTTAAATAAAAAAACTTTGAAACAATGATGATATTAAGAGTACAAGCTTTTGGTTCTTTTAGATATTTTTTAGGATATTTGAGCTAAATAATAATTATTTTATAAAGTGTTTTCTATTTAAAATAATATATATATTTTTTTATTTTTTAAAAATTATTTTTAATATTAATACATTAAAATAATTTAAAAAAACACTAAAAAAATAATTTAAAATAAAAAATAAAGATTTTAAAAAACGCAAACACTCTTTGTAGAAGCTTAATGCCGCTGATTTATTCACAAGCAGACTTTCAACTTCTTATATGCTGTATTTGCTAATCTCTCATCCCCATTGAATAGAGAGGGAGAATTATGAATTCCACTGTAGCTCCATGGTTTTGCATTTTCCAGGGCCCAAAGAAAGCCGGCTCCTGGATAATGACCATCGCAGATACACATCATGTCGAGATTTCAGTATCCAAATGATAGAACCAAAGTTGAAATAAATAACCCGAACGCACAGACCATACATTTGTGCAAAAGGTGTCTAAAATCATCTATTATCTTATCAAACTCAGCCTCTTATGACGCAACTGTCAATACCAAATTGTCAATTCCATTTAACATAATATTTCGTTTTTTCAATTAAAACACAATATTTCAATTTCAAAGTGTTTCGGTGTTTTGTTTTAGGGTTATATATATATATATATATATATATATATGAAATTATATATATTAATTTAATAAAAAAAATTAGTTCAAATCTAAAAAAAATATATATTTAGAATTGTGGAATTTAAATTTCAAATATAAGTACAAAAAGAGAGTTGAACTAATATAACTCGATCAACTTGATGAGTTCAGAGATAACATAAAAAAATGATAAAAATATAGTTTAACTAAAAAAATCAAGTTGACATCTTAAAAAATATTGAAACGACGATGTTTGATCAACTCGAGTCAACTAAGATTAACCTTTCAAATGTGGACCATGATAACTTTAAATAAAGTAAATTATGAAGTTCATTTCATAATAAACTTATTGTTGAATAATGCAATTGAGAAAAAATTAATCTAGAAAAAACACAATAAAATAATTTTTTTGAACAAAATTATGAATCTGAATAATATTACGAGAATATCATAATTAATCTCGCAAAATCGTTATATTCTCTGATTGCTCTGAATTTTTTAACATAATATATATAAATATATGTCAAGAGACTCCTTATAAAATTTTATCTCAATCTAATGGTCAGATTAAGAGATATGATTGAATTTGTCAAACTATTTATTATTTAAAAAAATACTATATAGCCCAAACAGAACAAAACCGGAACATCAAGGACAGAATTTGCAGAAAAAATCAAGATTCTGAGCAAGATAAAATTTAATATTTGTTTATTTTTTTTGAATTAAAACAAAATATACTGTCTATGCCGAATAAAATGAAAAAGAATTCACAACCTTAATACAAGTTAACAGGGCTCAATCCCTGTTTTATGGCACTCACTTACTGAAGAGACGACGTGTATTTACAACCTGGAGTGTGCTGGCAGCGGCCAGTAAAAATGAAATAATGTAACTTAATTGCTAAAGATCTATGCAAAAATTGCATAATTCCATTGCATAATTTTAAAAGTGTTTGTGAAGAAACAATAGGAACAGAGTATAGGAACAAAGTATTTTTTTTTTTTTTTTGTATAAACCACACGGTGTCCTAGGCGCTGACCCAGACTAATCCATGTTCGTACCGGGTGGGCCTCGAAGGGGTGAAACCGTGAAAGTGCTCCCCAAATGGCCGGGTCCATACAAGAGGAGGGTTTGAACCCCTGACCTCTCTTAAGGGACGAGAGCGCCCTCACTACTCACGCCAGGACCCCTTAGGCAGGAACAAAGTAATTGTTATATTGTATATTATTCTGTTACAGCAGCCCTATTTATACATGAGCTAGAGATCCTATAAACTTGACGTATTCAAGTCTACCTCTATATTACTATATTTACATAACAATTCTGATTAGGTAACTAGTATTAATAACAATTTGTAGCAGGATTTCCAGGCTAGCTTCCCGTATGTAGCAGATAGCAGCAATATTTCCTATTTAGTATTCTTCAATAGTTTGTCACTCTATCCCATCCTCTAGTAGTCGACTGCAGCAATATTTGATATGAATAAAACAATATAATCGTAAAGATATTTTAGTCTGAAAAAAACTGGAAAAAAATCTATAAACTGGGTTAAGTTGAGAAAGAAAGCACGGGTCTGTGACCTAAATTCTTAAAACAGAGCATATGTATTGGTCCAAAAAAAACATATATCCAATCTTCAAATTCCAACACACATAAAAAAAGTCTCTAATCTAGGATGTTGTCTTTTTCTGTACCGACGCCAGCCATCTTCACTCTCCATCTTCAGGCCGTCACCTCCACTGTTATTCTTTTTGTCACCCTCCTTCCTTTTTTCCCCTTCTATTTTTTCCTTTCCTTTTATTCAGGTTGTTTTTTCTCCTGCGTGACTCTCTCCGAAACGATCCAGGTCGTGATTCAATCTTGTTAACACTGTAATTTAAAGATCAGGACACTCGATCAGATTAGTAAAAGAGTGAGAAAGGCTAAAATTGGCAGCCGCATTTGATTAGCAGCCGCATTTGAATTTAGAGAATTGATTAAATTAACACAAATGAACGAGGAGAAAAGTTTTTTATGCTTTTCATATTGTGTAGAAAGATTCACAGTTTTCTTTACAACCCAACTCGTATATTTCTTATTGAAAACCCTTCTTAGGCGTAGATATTACTCTTTTTTTTATGATTTTAAATATATTTAATATGAAGATATCAAAACTATTAAAATAATACTTAAAAAACAATCATCTAGATAAAAAAAATAATTTATAAAAAAATATACGGTATTACTAAACTCATTTTAATTATTTTTAAAGTATTGTTAGTTTAGAAATATATTAGAATAATATTTCTTTTCTTAACAAATTCAAAAATATTAAGACCATTAATTAAAAAAAATATGTTTAGATAAAAAATAAAATATATGGAAAACATGTTTTTAACCAATTTCGAATCACAACTATAATCATCCTCCAGAAAATATTTCATTTTTCTTGTTTTAAAATAAGTTATTTTAATATTTTTAAAATATCTTGAGGGGTTGATGCTATCAAATAAAAATATATATTATGACTAACACTAAATCAGTGAACGTGTCAAATTAATGCGGGAAAACCGTGGCTGGGTCCAGTTCGATGACTCTGCCGTGGTTGTTGCCCAGCTTAAAAAATCTACAACAGCAGTGGGCTCAGATATACTAAAACGGGGCAGGGATCCACTAGTGACTGTGAGGAGGCCACGCGACCCAATTGACCATATGAGGACACCCAACCCCACGTGATCCAATCACCTTCTTAATACGATATAGATGACGTGGAAGAAAAACACCCTCCTCTCTTGCCCCAGCGGCTATATAAGATCCTACCGAACCACTGTCAATTATATCATTTATCACTGCAAAGCAAACCACTACACCTTCAATTCACAATCAGTTTCTCTTGTAAGCCAAGGAGTCAAGCTCGAGTGATAAACACTGTTCTAAGTTATGGCCACATCAGCAGTCATGCAGACCGTCCTTGCAACTCCGGTAGCCGGTAGTCTGATGAAAAACCAGTCCCGTGTGTGCCACTTGTTTCCTGCTACGTACGTGCCACGACTACGTGGCGGTGCTACCAAACGGGTGCAGTGCAAGGCCGAGCTGGTGAGTTTTGGATTCTATTTCCACTTCCTTTTGTATATATTTTAGGAGCCGGTTCTTAGGACTGTGTTAACACTTGATTCAATTTGCAGGATGACCAGAAGAGCACAGCAGAGAGAAATTCCGCTCGTAACCAAAAGGTACATGATTGATTATATGGAATGAGTGGTTTCGGAAATATATACTTTTAACTATTTGAGTGGAGCGTGGACTTTGTGATTATTGCATTTATATTTACACTTGTAATTAATGTAAACCACGTCGTATTATGATGTTTAACAGGCCAGCAGAAAATTCTCTGAAGTGTTCGCATTTAGTGGACCCGCACCGGAGAGGATCAATGGCAGGCTCGCCATGATAGGCTTCGTCGCTGCGATGGCAGTGGAGCTGTCCAAGGGCCAGGATCTTTTATCTCAGATATCTAACGGTGGGGCCTCATGGTTCGTCGGAACCAGTATCCTGCTCTCTGTAGCGTCTCTGATCCCACTGTTCAAAGGGGTCAGCGCGGAATCCAGGTCAGAGGGAGTTATGACATCTGATGCGGAGATGGTGAACGGCAGATTTGCCATGCTGGGTTTGGTTGCGTTGGCCTGTACCGAGTATGTCTCGGGTACAACCCTTCTGTAGTTTCTGTTTTATATATCATTCAAGCCCTGGCTATATGTGAACACGGGTCCTTGAATCAATGTAATTTCAGTAGCGAAACATATCTATAAATTACAAATTATACTTATGTAAATATGCTGTCTTGTCCAAGGGATTCCATATTCGAAACCATAAAAGAAGGCACAAGGACTCATTTGCTTTCTTCGAAAAATGCAGAGGAAAATTGCAGTGCTAATAGTATGTTTGCCGCACGCATGCATACACGTAACGATAACATGGCGTACAATTATCGAGGAGCAAATTAAGTTTAAAACCACTCGTTCTACTGAATAATTGAATTCACAGCGGTACAGAGGGGGAATAGATTTGTTAGTTTTTATTCCAGCCAGAGTTGATACGAATAAAGAAATATAATCGTAAGGATATTTTTTAAACCATGTATCTTTCTCGGCTACTTATTATATCATAATGTTTACTTATGCTTCGATCCGTCTATTTCTAAAATCTTTTTCTTCCATCATGTGTAGTTTGCATAATCAAATATTCCTATACATTGATCTGCACAATCAATTGCCTAGCCCTTATCCTTTATAGCTACTAGGGGTGAGCATTTTCGGTACGGTTTGGTTTTGATAAAAAAAAGTAATCAAACCGAAAATGGTAATTTCTTTTAAAAAAATAACCGAAACTGAACAGGACCTATTAAAAACTGACCATTTTCGGTTTGGTTTGGTTTGGTTTTTATGATTAAAAAATTAAAAAAACCGAAATTGTTTTTTGGGCCAGGGCTTTCTGATGGGTTTTTACTTAATATTAATAAAAATTGATTTTCTTAATTTTTTTGTCGTTGATACAAATATTAATGTATTAAATTAATAGTGTTTATTAAGTTTTGTTAATAAACATTACCGAATGAAGACAACAAAGATCTAACATTCCCATATCCCAAAAGACATTAACATTAACAATTGATTTTAGTTAACAATTGGTGATTGTTGTTGCCTGAAATTATAATTAAACAAGAACCCAAAAAACACAATACAACAGAGAAATCAAAACACATAAAGATGCAAACTTTACAACAACTTAGCAAAAACCCAGGAACAAAAACACTCGAAGTAAAAATACACAACAAAACAATAAACTTTACACACAAACGTGTCGGGATGATGATGCAAATTGCAAAGAAATTGTCTACTGGTTGCAGATGCCAGATGCAGTTGCAGAGGGAGGGAGAGGGTGGTTGCTGCCTTGTGTAGGTTGATTGCACTGTTGCAAAGGGGTTGCTTGTTTTGAAGAGGGAGAGAGAGAAGTTGAGAGGTGGGGGCTGCTAGGGGTTGTTTTGAAGAGGAAAGGAGAGAAGCCGAGAGGAGGGTAGGGGCTACTAGGGTTTGTATTGAAGAGGGAGGGAGAGACGTCAAGAGGGGGGGCTGCTATTAGGGTTTGTTTTGAAGAGAGAGGGAGAGAAGCCAGGGGGTGGGCGGCTAGGGTTTGAAATTAAGAAAGAAATGTGAAAGTTTATATTTATAGTAGGGCGGCGGCTAGGGTTTAAAATTCAAAAAGAAATGTTAAAGCTTATATTTATAGTGGGGGCAACGTCTTATGCATGTTTTTTAACCAAACCGGTTTGGTTCGGTGTATTCGGTTTTTACTTTACAAAACCGAAACCGAACCAAACCGGATATTTTTCAAAGTTTTATAATCGGTTTAATTAGTTTTTTTTATCGGTTCGGTTTTTTCAATTATTTTTTTCCAGTTTTCCCGGTTTAATCGGTTGGCCGGTTTTTTTGCTCACCCCTAATAGCTACCACTTGGATTCCATATCCACTCAAAGCCTCTCTTTCTACTCTGGCACCACAATATTCCAACACTCCTGACATACATGCTTCAAACATGTCCCCCGTTGCTACTTTTTTCACATATTTTTCACCACCATCTTACCAATCAGCACCTCATAGACAATAGTTGCTCCCTGCCCCTTCACTCATCTCAATCGCAAACTTCTCTACATTGTCATATACAACCTCAAATCACCCTTCTCATCTAATGACTATCCTAGCAAAAAATAAGATCAACAAGCCCATTAAAAACTAAACCTTCATAGTAAATTAGTCCATTTTAAAGACCTGGAACCCTTATTCGTAACTCAAACACTCAAAGATCCTCACTAAGCATTGTAGTAAGCAATGGTTGATCACTTCGCTAATTGGATAACAATAATGCATTTCTTCAAGATCATGCATCTAAAACTATTTATATGACTCTACCTCATGGCCTCATTGATTCTGATCATCCTACTCGTGCTTGCAAACTTCATAAAGCTATCTATGATTTTAAACATGCTCCTCGGGCTTAGTGTAATGAGTTGTGCCAATTATTTATGCACTTAAGGTTGATTATCTTGAAACATTCAATCTGATTATTAAGCCTACTATTGTGAGACTTGTACTAAGTATTGAAGTAAGCAATGATTAGTCACTTCGCTAGTTGGATATCAACAATGTATTTCTTCAAGACCATTAATCTAAAACTGTTTATATGACTCTACCTCATGGCCTCATTGATTCTGATCATCCTACTCGTGCTTGCAAACTTCACAAAGCTGTCTATGATTTTAAACAGGCTTCTTGGGCTTAGTGTAATGAGCGACGCCAATTTTTTATGCATTTAAGGTTCAAAAACTCTTACTTTAACACATATGTTTTCATTTCTAATAATGAAAATCACCTATTGTATTTACCGGTCTATGTCGATGACATTATACTCACTAGTAGTGGTGTAAAACTAGTTTCTCTGTTTATTAATTGTCTTGCACAATCTTTTCTCTCTAATGGATCTAGGCATTTTGTCATAATTTCTTGGCATTGAAGTTGTTTCCCCATCAACATGGTGTTATGTTTTCTCAACACCATTACATTCAAGACATATTTACTCAGACTCACATATTTGATGTTAAACTAGTCCTCACTCGTTTACCAACAAACTCAACTTCATTTATGCTAGCATCAGGATCCCCTCTCTCTAATGCCTTTGAATTCAGAACTGTAGTGGGTAGCCTATAATATTTGTCTCTTAGTCGTCCAAACATCTCCTTCGCACTCAATAAAATGTTATGGTTTATGCATAAGACCACTATTGAATATTAGAGTCTAATTAATTGTATTTTACGCTACTTATATGGTACCTTAAATAAAATAGCTTCTTTTCCACCGTAACTCTTCTTTGTCTCCTCATGTATTCTCGGATGCTGATCGGGCTGGTAACAAGGATGACTACTCTTCCACCGGTATATATCTTGTTTATCTAGGTCTTAATCTTATTTTTTGGAGCTCCAAAAAACAGAAAACAGTTGCTTCCATCGAGGCTGCATACCACTATGCTGTTGTTGATGTTGTTGAACTGTTTTGGGCTTGCTATCTCGTATCTAAACTTTGTACTCCTTTGTCCCATCCTCTAGTGGTCTACTGCGATAGTATTTATGCAACCCAATTGAGATCTAATCCAGTATTTCATTCCTGAATGACACATGTGGTTGTTGGTTACCACTTTCTTCGTGACCAAGTTCAATCTGCTACTTTATGTGTTACCCATGTTTGACCTTCTTCCCAAGCCTTTGCCTCTGCCATTATTTCAGGATTTCAGCAACAAGATTGCAATCTCAACAGGTGGCCTCTCTCTTGACAAGGGATATCAAGGTGGCTGCAATAGAGAAAAAATGATGTTTAAAAATTATTTTTTACATCATCAAATTAAAAAAATATAAAAATATGTATTAAAATAGATTCGATTTTTTAGAAAACATGTCACAACCTTAATCATCCTCCAGAAAATATTTCATTTGTCTTGTTTTAAATTAAGTTATTTTGATATTTTAAAATATCTTGAGGGGTATATGCTATAAAATAAAAATATATATTATGAAAAACACTAAATCAGTGAACGTGTCAAATTAATGCGGGAAAACCGTGGCTGGGTCCAGTTCGATGACTCTGCCGTGGTTGTTGCCCAGCTTAAAAAATCTAGAACAACAGTGGCCTCAGATTCTAAAATGGGGCAGGGATCCACTACTGACTGTGAGGAGGCCACGCAACCCAATTGACCATTTGACAGGCCACGCAACCCAATTGACCGACAACACAACCCACGTGATCCAATCAGCTTCTTAATACGATATAGATGACGTGGAAGAAAAACACCCTCCTCTCTTGCCCCAGCGGCTATATAAGATCCTACCAAACCACTGTCAATTGTATCATTTATCACTGCAAAGCAAACTACTACACCTTCAATTCACCGGTTGATATAATTCTTATTGAACGTTTTCGGCAGCATTAGAATAGATTTCTAAGTTTAGATACTGATAAGCTTCACAATCAGTTTCTCTTGTAAGCGAGGGATCAGTTAAGCTCGAGTGATAAACACTGTAATTCTAAGTGATGGCCACATCAGCAGTCATGCAGACCGTCCTTGCAACTCCGGTATCCGGTAGTCTGGTGAAAAACCAGTCCCGTGTGTGCCACTTGTTTCCTGCTACGTACGTGCCACGACTACGTGGCGGTGCTAGCAAACGGGTGCAGTGCAAGGCCGAGCTGGTGAGTTTTTGATTCTATTTCCACTTCCTTTTGTATATATTTTAGGAGCCGGTTCTTAGGACTGTGTTAACATTTGATTCAATTTGCAGGATGACCAGAAGAGCACAGCAGAGAGAAATTCCGCTCGTAACCAAAAGGTACATGATTGATTATATGGAATGAGTGGTTTCGGAAATATATACTTTTAACTATTTGAGTGGAGTGTGGACTTTGTGATTGCATTTATATTTACACTTGTAATTAATGTAGACAGACGTCGTATTATGATGTTTAACAGGCCAGCAGAAAATTCTCTGAAGTGTTCGCATTTAGTGGACCCGCACCGGAGAGGATCAATGGCAGGCTCGCCATGATAGGCTTTGTCGCTGCGATGGCAGTGGAGCTGTCCAAGGGCCAGGATCTTTTATCTCAGATATCTAACGGTGGAGCCTCATGGTTCGTCGGAACCAGTATCCTGCTCTCTGTAGCGTCTCTGATCCCACTATTCAAAGGGGTCAGCGCGGAATCCAGGTCAGAGGGGGTTATGACATCTGATGCGGAGATGGTGAACGGCAGATTTGCCATGCTGGGTTTGGTTGCGTTGGCCTGTACCGAGTATTTCTCGGGTACAACCCTTCTGTAGTTTCTGTTTTATATATCATTCAAGCCCTGGCTATATGTGAACACGGGTCCTTGAATCAATGTAATTTCAGTAGCAAAACATATCTATAAAATACAAATTATACTTAAGTAAATATGTTCTCTTGTCCAAGGGATTCCAAACCCAAACCCATAAAAGAAGGCACAAGGACTCATTTGCTTTCTTCGAAAAATGCAGAGGAAAATTGCAGTGCTAATAGTATGTTTGCCGCACGCATGCAAACACGTTACGATAACAAGGCGTATAATTATCGAGGAGCAAATTAAGTTTAAAACCATTCGTTCTACTGAATAATTGAAACTTGAAAACGTTTGCATCAAGTAACATGCACCAAAAACCTGATTTCATGAATCAACCTCAGCTAAGCCGCGACCTGCAGGTAGAACAATCGTGCACCTGTGTTACATTTGAATCTGCTCTGTCAAGAAGCATTTGTCCAAATAATTGGAATCCATATTTTTTATTCCTTCTCCTCGACTTCTCTTGGAATCCTCTCTTATTCATAATTACATCGTGCACGTCGAATTTCATTTCTATGGGGCAAAAGTCCTCTACATGGTTCCAGTCACATAAAAAAAGAAAGAAGAAGAAATCATGACTACTAAGAATAGGGAGATATTTTATACCGCGCCTGGCAGAGGTCAAGCAGAACTCTTCGTTCCCTGACCTTCGCGTTTTGCACCTTAATTTGATGCTCTCCGTCAATCATTTGGTTTCTTTTATTTCCATGACTATTTCTCTCCCTCGTTGTTTTTTTAATCTATTAGAAGTCTTCTTTGTTTATCATGTCTGTGTTGCTTTACGGGATTCGCAATTAGAGAATGTAGTTAGATGAATTTACATCGGTACAGAGGGAATAAAACAGTATAATCGTAAAGATATTTTTTAGTCTAAAAAACAGTGAAAATATCTACTTGTCAAAGTATAATATGTTGAAAGACAACATCATATGAAAACTGATGTGTAGGAATTCATCTGATATGACAAAATGATGTATTGTAATGACAGTGGCTAATTACATCAGCAAAATTACTTTGCAAAGCATTACTCATGGTTATCTAAGTTAAAATCAAATCTGTTATATAAATCGATAATTTAGTTGTTTAAAATCTTATCCGAATATCCATTGGCAATTAGTTGATTAAGTTTGACTAAAAATGAGGATTTCATTGAATTGTCTGGCTCTTTAAACATGTGTTAGGTGTATTTAGTATTGCTTTTGTTTTTGTGGATGAGGTTTTAAAAAAACAGTTTCATGAAAATCACTTTAACTGCGATTCAAAATAATTTTTAAAGTGTTTGGTTAAAACTGTGGTTGAGTTTGAGGTTAATGAAAAGCATTTTCAAGTGTTTGGTTACTAAGTTTTTCATATTGCTTTCAACTTGTGAAATTACTTTAAAGTGTGTGTGTGTGTGTGTTGTTTTTTAAATATTTAATAATTATAATAATAAAATATAAGTAATAATTCAAGTAAATTAGACATTTTTTTTATTCTCACATCAAACTACTTGTAATTTCATCATGAACTATAAATCCATACATGAAGGCCTCTGCGATCCCGGAACAACATATAGTAAAATATCATCTGAAACAAAATTAGGATTGCAAGACAAAAATTATATTGTGATCTCCTTGTAATATATTTATTTATATTAAAATTAATTTTTAGATTATTTTAATATTAAAAATATATTTTTTATAATAAAATATAATAAATAATAAACTAAAAAATACTACGAGCCCCCCCAGCTCCCCCTCCCAGATGAAATGCACGGAAAACAACAATTTGTTGCTTTCCATGAAACTCCGTCTCCACTTGTTTTTGAGATGGGACCCACATGATTTTTTTAACTTATCTACGTTAATCAAACACCCAAAATAACATTTTTTTTCTACACCTCCGATCACACCTCACTCCCAAACACCCTCTTAATTATTTTGTAATGATTATATATGTACTCTTCTCTGATTAATAATTATGGGGAAAACATCATTCTATCATGGTATCAATCGTATTTTACTCTCTTCTATTAATTTGTTTTTTATGATTCCCTACTAGCTTTAAAGCATCAATATAAACACCTCATTCAATTCTTAAACTCTTCACACCAATGAAATCCCTCTTATCACCATCAATATCCCTGCTCAAACATCTCTCAAACTCACCTCTACCAACTATATCTCCTGGAAACTTTAACTTGAAACTTTGGATATGATCTTCTAGAATATATTGTTGGTTCCATATCTTGTCCACCAAACAAAATAACCATTAACAACATCACCACAATAAATCCTTCTCATAAATTTGGAGGATCAACTGATTTTGAATGCATGAAGTAGCTCTCTCTCCCCTACAAATTATATTCTTCATCGCATGAACAGACACTTCTAAAAAGCATATAATTTTCTTAAATTTATTTTCAATGAATATAAAGAAAAAATTAATATGAATTTGGAAAAAAATATAAAATACTATAAAATTATAAGAACTCGAGTTAAAGAATTTTGAATGGGCATGGGATTTATTATTCATTTTATTCAAATACGATAAAAACAACATAAATGAATATAATTATGAATATAACACAAAACAATGAACCCAATTCCACCATCACCGACCCAGAAATTCTAGATCCCCTTCCCAGCAACCCATCTTCGGCTCATCAACCACTAATTTCAACGATCTCACAAAACGATCCCCCCGCAGTTTCACCTCCTCCATCAACCCTTCCATCATAGATCCATTCCATCACAGATAACCTAGCCTCGCCCTCGTCAACCACCCACAATGCTAATCGATTCATCACTCGCTCTATGACCTAACATTCCAAACTCAAAACCTTTCTAGATTTCACCTCTATATACTTGACTTGGCATCCTCTGCAGGTACTCTCAACCATGGTCACCGATGGTGAGCCATCTACGTACACCCAAGTTGCTTCTTCTCCTCAATAGCGTGCTGTAATAGGTTCTGAGTTTGATGCATTGATGGTAAATAGGACTTGGTCCCTCTGTCCACGTCCACATCCACCAGATAAGCATATTATTCGAAATAAATTGGTCTTTAAGCTTAAAAGACTCTAAAATGGTAGTATTGAGCGCTATAAAGCATGACTAGTTGCAAAGGAATTTGATCAACAATATGGCATAGACTATGTCGAAACATTTTCACCCGTAGTGAAACACCTAATTGTTCGGGTAGTTCTTGCTTTGACAGTTTCTTTTAACTAGAATATACATCAATTGGACATCTTAAATGTCTTTTTACATGGGTTTTTAGATGAAGAAGTATTTATGGAGCAAACTTAAGGGTTTGTTGATGAAAATTACCCAGATTATGTGTGTCATTTGCACAAATCTCTGTACTAGCTTAAACAAGCACCCCGTGCTTGGTTTCGTCGTCTATCACAATCTTTGTTGGAGTATGGTTTTATTGAGTCCACTGTTGATTATTCACTTTTCATCTATGATACAGATTTAGTAAAACTAAATGTGCTAGTTTACGTTGACGACATCCTAGTCAATGGTTTCAGCCAGGATGCTATTGATTCTTTTATTTCATCTCTTACGAACTCATTTTATGTTACAGATCTGGGTGAGTTGAGCTTTTTCTTAGGTGTTCAAGCTAGCCAAGATTCACATGGGCTACACCTACGTCAAACTCAGTATATCATTGATCTACTACACAGCACCAACATTGTGGGTGCCAAGCCTCTCAATTGTCCAACAATCTTTAACCCGAAACTCTCTTCCACTGAATGAGAGCTCCTGTCTGACCCAACTGAATATCATCATGTTGTTGGGGCTCTTCAGTATTGCACCATCTCACTCCTTGAAATTGCATATGTGGTTAATCAATTATGCCAATTTATGCACAATCCAAGAGAACCCCATTGGACAACAATAAAAAGAGTGTTTTGCTATCTTAAGACAAGTATTGACTATGACCTCTATTTTTCTCCCAGTACTATCAACTTACAAGCTTATTGTGATTCTGATTGGGCTGACAATCCAGATGATCATCGTAGCACCACTTGGTATGAGATCTTTCTTGGGAAAAACCTGATCACATGGACAGCCAAGAAACAACCAATTATGTCCAAGAGCAGCTTAGAAGCAGAATACATCTGTTTGGCCATTGTAACAGCTGAACTATACTGGATACGGATGCTTATGAATGAACTTGGTGTGCTCTTATCTTTCACTCCAACAATTTGGTGTGACAACATCGACGCCATTGCTCTAGCATCAAATTTGGTGTTCCACGCTCGTACCAAACATGTTGAGGCCAACTATCACTTCATCAAGGAAAAAATTCTCAACAAAGACATTCAAGTGAAGCATATTTCGACACAAAATCAAATTAGTGATATGATACGTGATTGTTCATGGGGGATGAGGACGTGGGTTGTACAAGTAGTGGGACACGTCCTGAGCTAAGGGGTGCAGGAGTTCTTGTATGTAATGGGACACGTACTAGGGAGTACAGAGTGCAATAGTTCATGCATGGAGGCATGATGGCCTTGTTGATAGGTGCTAGTATAGTGGGTGATTATTTCCTTATTGTTAGTTTCATATAGTTATCCATGTTATTTACTTTTCCAAGTTTAGTGGGCTATAAAATATAGCCAATGGTTTGTTTTGGGATTATGCAAATAATAATACAGAAAACTCTTCTCACTTATGTCTCTTCTTTTCTTCCTATGCAATTATTTACAATTGTTTGAAAAATCCATATCATGATATTTTCAGTCATACTTTCCCTCGGTTTACTTCACCTAGGTCCAAACTAATGGTGATTTTAATCCCCATTAATTTGAGGGGGGTGTTAGAACAGCTATTCCTGAAGATGATCATACAATTACAACACATTCCAAATCTGCAGCAACAATTCAATTCTCTCCGAAACTAGCGTGATCAACGTCTCCTTAATTCTCAATTTCCCTTGTATTATGCTAAAAGTCTTATTTCAATTTTGTATATTTTCATATTTAATAACTGTAAATCTGTAATTCTGTATTGGGCTGTGTAAAGCTCTGCTCTATTTAAATGCAATGAAGCATATGGAGAAGATAAAGTTGGTATTTCAGTTTTCACTGTCATCTATTGTGTTTTGTGTTGTTTCATATAATATGTTTTCTAATTACCTCTACAAATTTGCCAATACCCCAGTCCCATTGATTGCTCTACAACGAAACACATAAACCACTCGACTGTGCACAGTTTGAAAGATAAGTGTACATGACTGATTGTCATTTTTTTTAATTCAGAGTGAACTTTTTTTTTTTTTTTAATCTATTAGAAGTCTTCTTTGTTTCTCATGCGACCAAAAAGTGCTTGTCACAGTTAGCCTTGAAATTAGATATTCAAATAGCTTATAGATACCTTAAACACGGGATGTCTGTGTCGTTTTACTGGATTCGCAATTAGAGAACGCAGTTAGATGATTTAACAGCGGTACAGAGGGAATTTTATTTTATTTTATTTTTATTCCAGCCCAGATTTGATAAGAATAAAACAATATAATCGTAAAGATATTTTCGTCTGAAAAAAATCTATAAACTGGGTTTAAGTTGAGAAAGAAAGCACGGGTCTGTGACCTAAATTCTTAAAACAGAGCTTATGTATTGGTAAAATATATATATATATATATATATATATATATATATATCCAATTTTCAAATTCCAACACACATAAAAAAGTCTAATCTAGGATGTTGTCTTTCTGTACCGACGCCAGCCACCTCCACTCTCCAGCTCCAAGCCGTCACCTCCACTTTTGTTCTTTTTGTCACCCTCCTTTTTTTTCCTTTCCTTTTATTGAGGTTGTTTTTTCTCCTGCGTGACTCTCTCTCTTTTCACTCCGACACGATCCAGGTCGTGAATCAATCTTGTTAACACTATAATTTAAAGATCAGGATAATCGATCAAATTAGTAAGAGAGTGAGAAAGGTTAAAATTGGCAGCCGCATTTGATTAGCAGCCGCATTTGATAAGCAGCTGCCCAGGAACGAGCATCTACAGGAAGGGAAAAACATTATTTAATTGAATTTAGAGAATTGATTAAATTAACACAAATGAACGAGGATAAAAAGTTTTTCTTTTGCTTTTCATATTGGGTAGAAAGACTCACAGTTTTCCTTACAGCCACACTCATAGATTTCTTATTGAAAACCCTTCTTATGCGTAGATATTACTTTTTTTTATGATTTTAAATATATTTAATATGAAGATATCAAAACTATTAAAATAATACTTATAAAACAATCATTTAGATAAAAAAAAATTACAAAAAAAATATACGGTATTACTAAACTCATTTGAATTATTTTTAAAGTATTGTTAGTGTAGAAATATATTAAAATGATATTTTTTTTTAACAAATTCAAAAATATTAAGAGCATTAATTAAAAAAAATATTTAGCAAAAAATATATATTTAGAAAACATGGTTTTAACCAATTTCGAATCACAACTTTAATCATCTTCAGAAAATATTTCATTTGTCTTGTTTTAAATTAAGTCATTTTGATATTTTTAAAATATCTTGAGGGGTTGATGCTACAAAGTAAAAATATATATTATGACCACCACTAACTCAGTGAACGTGTCAAATGCATGTGGTAAAACCGTGGCAGGGTGCAGTTCGATGCTCTGCCGTGGTTGTTGCTCAGCTTAAAATCCAGAACAGCAGAGGCCTCAGATTCTAAAATGGGGCAGGGATCCACTACTGACTGTGAGGAGGCCACGCAACCCAATTGACCATGTGACAGGCCACGCGACCCAATCGACCGACGTGATCCAGTCAGCTTCTTAAGACGATATAGATGACGTGGAAGAAAAACACCCTCCTCCCTTGCCCCAGCGGCTATATAAGATCCTACCAAACCAATGTCAATTGTATCATTTATCACTGCAAAGCAAACTACTCCACCTTCAATTCACCGGTTTTGATAACTCTTATTGAACGTTTTCTGCATCATTAGAATAGATTTCAAAGTTTAGATACTGATAAGCTTCACAATCAGTTTCTCTTGTAAGCGAGGGAGTCAAGCTCGAGTGATAAACACTGTAATTCTAAGTGATGGCCACATCATCTGTCATGCAGACCGTCCTTGCAACTCCGGTAGCCGGTAGTCTAGTGAAAAACCAGTCCCGCGTGTGCCACTTGTTTCCTGCTACGTACGTGCCACGACTACGTGGCGGTGCTGGCAAACGGGTGCAGTGCAAGGCCGAGCTGGTGAGTTTTGGATTCTATTTCGACTTCCTTTTGTATATATTTTACTGGTGAGTTTTGGACTGTGTTAACATTTGATTCAATTTGCAGGATGATCAGAAGAGCTCAGCGGAGAGAAATTCCGCTCGTAACCAAAAGGTACATGATTGATTATATGGAATGAGTGGTTTCGGAAATATTTACTTTTAACTATTTGAGTGGAGCGTGGACTTTGTGATTGCATTTGTATTTACACTTGTAAATAATGTAGACAGACATCGTGTTATGATGTTTAACAGGCCAGCAGAAAATTCTCTGAAGTGTTCGCATTTAGTGGACCCGCACCGGAGAGGATCAATGGCAGGCTCGCCATGATAGGCTTTGTCGCTGCGATGGCAGTGGAGCTGTCCAAGGGCCAAGATCTTTTATCTCAGATATCTAACGGTGGAGCCTCATGGTTCGTCGGAACCAGTATCCTGCTCTCTGTCGCGTCTCTGATCCCACTTTTCAAAGGGGTCAGCGCCGAATCCAGGTCAGAGGGAGTTATGACATCTGATGCTGAGATGTGGAACGGCAGATTTGCCATGTTGGGCCTGGTTGCGTTGGCCTGTACCGAGTATCTCTCGGGTACAACCCTTCTGTAGTTTCTGTTTTATATATCATTCAAGCCCTGGCTATATGTGAACACGGGTCCTTGAATCAATGTAATTTCAGTAGCAAAACATATAAGATCAGCTGTCGATCGTTTCTATAAATTACAAACTATACTTATGTAAATTTTGCTTGTCCTTGCATGACGGTTGCATTTATTTAATGCTTGCTAGGGACATGATACAAATGAAAGCTGTTGTTGCATCCACCATGACAGTTGGTGTAGAAAAACTCTCGAACTCTCCAAATATCCTACCCCGTGGCAGATATTTCGGACGTGTAATAAATCACGCATCTTTCTTGTAGCAAAAAATCGCCAAGACTTACTTCTTTAACCAAAAAAAACATATAATCTATTAAAGTTATTTATAATTAAACCATTCCCTTGGCAGCTACAAAATAAATTTACAAACTTCAATACCATGAAGTCCTTTCAACTCAGATTTTCTCAAATGATACATGATGTGTCAAAAATGCACATAAAAACTACAGAAGTCCGATTGAACTGGATGCCAAGACAAACACTTGCAGGTTAACAAGTTCTCTTGTCGAAGGGGTTCCATTGTTCGCGTCTAAAATACTTGCTTTAACAATCTATTGGGTTGCGTCTAAAATAGTTGTGGAAAGAATGGTTGATAACAACTGTAAAAAGAGGAGGAAGCAGTTGCTGTTTTCGCTATTGCTTGGAGATTAAATTGGCTGGAGTTGCTAGCGGTGGAGAGATGGAAAATTGTTGCTGCCAACGGCGAGAGGAAGTCCTGTTATTGGTACTCGATGGTGAGCTGAAGAAAGTTGTCTCTGGTATTGCCGAGAGTTAAACGAGAAATGGTGATAGAGGTGACTGGAAAAGGTAAAGGAAACGCTAGCGAAAAAAAAAAAAAAAAAAGGGGAAGCAACTAGTTTTTATCAGAATTTGGCTTCCACTTTCTTCCCTTCGGGACTTCGATTTCAAGTTTATTTATAGTGAAGAAGTAAAGTTCATGTTGATCTTTTAATGTTTAATTGCTTTAATTACAATCTTTATTGGCCAAAACCTTTCAGTTGCTTCGATTCTGCCTCTAGCAAACTTCAATGATGAACCTGAATTTTGTACTTTTTTCACTTTAGTCCCAGTCTCAAATTTATAAAATTTGACCTTCAATTAACCCTTAAATTTTGAATTTCCTTCAAATTCACCCCTCATTTCAGCTAATAGAATCTCTATAGTTCAGCACTTATTATAAAATGGTCCTTGGTTGCAGATTTCTTCAAACTTGTTTCTAATTGACCCCAAAATATTTATTTGTTTTGCAATTCGCCCCTAATTTCAAACAATCAATATGGTAAAAACTAAATTTGGTCTTCATAAACTCTAATATTTTCAATTAAGCCTAAATTAGGCTCTTAAACTCAATTTTTCATCAATAAAGCCCGTAATAAAAGTAATTTGATCGATTTAAAATATAATTAAGTCCTTAAACTTAATAAAATCTTTTAATTTGACCCAAATTAATTTTTAAAAATTAAGCTTTAATTTAACCCATGATCAAATCAAATTGGCCAAATAAAAAATCTAATTAATGCATTGAACTTAATATTTATACAAATTTATCCGATAATCATTTATTTTAGCTTTGAATTTATATTTTCCTTTAATTTCGAGCTCAATAAAGGTGTGATCGGGCTCTTGAGACCGTTCAAATTTTCCAAGTTGATTTTTCCACCACGTCATCTTTTTTATTTTATTTTTATGATTTTTATTTTTTAATTTAAGTGAATTTTAGGAGTAACCTAAAACTAGATCATAACAGCTATAACAATTAATCCTGAAACTAAACCATAACTCTGACATATTGGATAATGATTTTATTGAGCATATCTCTTTTATTATGCCTTTTGTTTTCAGTATTGATCAAGGGCCTATGACCACTCTTCTGATCTTGATCTCATATATCCCTTCTTTTTTAACCTACGGGTCAACTTTATGACCTATCTTTTCGTGTTTTTTATGAGCTTTTTGATGTATCTCTTTTTAAAAAGATCCTTTTTATCATTTTTTTGGTCATTCTTTACTTTACAACCTCTTGCTACTATATTTATAGCACCACAACAAACAATGAAGTTTCATGTGATTGCAGCATATAACAAAGAAGTAACTTGAGATGAGTGAGTTGTGATACCAACCATTACAGGAAAAAAAAAAACACAACAAAAACACAACAAACACGGAAAGATAAAAGATATATAAAATGAATTATGGTTAAAATACAAAGAGCTATAAAACCTTATTTTATTTCTAAAATAATAATATGGCCAAGTTTTCATCGTAATGGGATTTTTAATGTGTTTAATAGGCTAAAAAACTCATGGAATAGGAAAAAAAAACTAGAATCCTGACACATAAAGTAAAATAACATAAATAATAAATCCATAAATATATAGGAAAAATGATAAAACCGACCCAAATAACAACTTTTGGACCTAATATGGGGAGGTCTAACAACCTTATAAGCGATGAAATGGTCATCCTATGGATTCTTTTGTAAAAATTTAAGTTTGATTCAACAGTTGGATCTTGTATTATTATCATTTTAAGTCATTATCCTAGTCTAGCATAACCATACCTTCTATGATGACTAAACATACTCTACCAATCCATGAAAATATTTGTTAGGTCATTCATATAGTCTATATAAGGTATACCTCTATATAACTATTTGTAACCCTAAATATTTATAAACCTAGTTATACCATTTTCAGGTTGTAAAAACTCATCCTCGAGTTCATGTCATCAACAATGATGAATCTTTGTCATGCAATCAATTCAAATAAAGTAGGCTAAAAATTAAGTCTCAAAACATCACATCTAATTTTAACAAAATCATTGTGACTTGTTCCACACCAGACCCTTACCTTCTCATATGGATTCTCTACCATTTTTCTCTTCTCTTTTTTATCATTTTTTTTATTCTGAGCTCTAAAAGATAAAGCATTTGAAAGGGCAAAAATATTATATAACAAAAGATTGATTATACTTTATTATATTGATATATTTGAACCTCAAAGTAGATCTCACATGTACCAAATTAGTTAGATCAATTGAAAACAGCTTTATGGACCTTGAGATCAAAACTTGATCCATTAAAAAACACATGACATAAATGTTTAAAACATAAAGTACACATAATCATATTGTACTGGTCCAAAAAACATATATCCTAACTTTAAATTTCAGCATTCCAAGTCTCTAACTTGGGATATTGTCCAGTTTTCTCTACTCATAATAATAGCCTTCACTCTTTAACTTTTAGAGCATCTCCTACAGGAGTGCTATAAGAAGAAGCAAAAATAAAAATAAAATATTTTTAGCATTTTGTATCAACTTTTTTCACTCCAATGGGGAAGCTATTTGGATAGCCAAAAATAGTTTTTCCTAGACAAGTTGTTATTTATAGCAACTTGAAACTAAAAAGTCATTTCTTTTTTGTCTTGCTGGAACCTTATATGCCACATACTTCACAGCTATTGTTCAAAAGTTGGTGGCAAATGAAATTTTGATGTATTTTTTTAATATTTTAAAATTTCAAATTTAAATTGTTGCGGGGTTTTTAATTTTTAATTTAAATATAACTAAAAAATTAATAATTATATTGTTGGAGAGTTTTTTAAAAGTAATTATTTAATTATATAACTTACTCCTGTTAATTATATAATTAACTATATAATTAACTATATATAAAATAATTACACTATTATCCAATTGGTCGACTTAGTATCCAATTCTCGTAATTGTTTTCTCTTTTATTTCTTGGATGAGATTTGGGAGCCGTTAAAGGTAACTGGTTATTTCTTGGGATGAGAGAAAATATTAAATAGTTTGTAAGAGAATTCCATGGGAATTGGAATTGTGAAAAATAAAGGTGAGAGAGAAAGGAGTGGATCAAGGAAAAAAACAAGAAAAGAAATCAAAGCAATACATGTACATCGTAGAACTTTTGAATTTTTTAATTGAATAAAAATATTTTTTTTAATTCTCAAAACATAATGTAAAATAAAATAAATATCAGATAATTTTTTTAAAATAATAATTTTACATGAAATATTTGCATTGCACTATAATCACAAACTTACGTTTTCTTACATTTTTCAATTGTAACTATCGAATTTTTATGGCATAAAACATTAATATAAAATGAAAATAAAATTATAAGCATGATAATTTTTTTGTTACTATTCATATTGGTTTGCCAGGTTATGATTGAACGTGTCAAATTAATGCGGTAAGACCGTGGCCGAGTCTAGTTCGTTAACTCTGCCGTGGCTGGTGCTCAGCTGCGAAACATGGAACAACAGTGGCCTCAGATTCAAAAATTGGGTGGGGATCCACTAGTGCCTGTGAGGAGGCCACGTAGCCCACCTAACCATGTGAGGACAAGCGAACCCACGTGATCCAGACCGCTTTTTAATATGACGTGGAAGAAAACTACCCTCTCCTCTCTTGCCCCAGCGGCTATATAACATCCTACCAAACCACCATTACTTTTATCATAAATCACTGCAAAGCAGACTTCTCCTCCTTCAATTCACTAGTTTTTTATAAATCTAGCTTTCAAAGTTTAAATACTGATTAGTCTTCACAATCAGTTTCTCTTGTAAGCGAGGTAGTCAAGCTCGAGTGATAAACACTGTAATTCTAAGTGATGGCCGCATCAGCAGTCATGCAGACCCTCCTTGCAACTCCGGTAGCTAGTAGTCTAGTGAAAAACCAGTCCCGTGTTAGCCACTTGTTTTCTGCTACGTATGTGCCACGACCACGTGGCGGTGCTAGCAGACGGGTGCTGTGCAAGGCCGAGCTGGTGAGTTTTGTATTCTATTCCGACTTCCATTTGTATATATTGTAGGCGATGGTTCTTAGGACTGTGTTAACATTTGATTAAAATTGCAGGATGACCAGATGAACTCAGAAGAGACAATTTCTACTCCGACTCCGACCCCTACCCCTACCCCTATCCCTACTCCTAAGCCAAAGGTACATGATTAATTAAATGGCATGAGTTGTTTCAGAAGAGTATGGACTGTGATTGCTTTTATATTTACACTTCTAATGTAAACACGTCGTATGATGATGATTAACAGGTCAGCAAAAAATTCTCTGATGTGTTCGCATTTAGTGGACCCGCACCGGAGAGGATCAATGGCAGGCTCGCCATGATAGGCTTTGTCGCTGCGATGGCAGTGGAGCTGTCAAAGGGCCAAGATCTCTTTTCTCAGATATCCAACGGTGGAGGCACATGGTTCGTCGGAACCAGTATCCTCCTCTCTGTCGCGTCTTTGATCCCACTATTCAAAGGAGTCAGCGTTGAATCAAAGTCAGACGGCTTTATGACATCTGATGCCGAGATGTGGAACGGTAGATTTGCCATGTTGGGTTTGGTTGCGTTGGCCTGTACCGAGTATGTCTCGGGTGGAACCCTTCTGTAGTTTCTTTTTAATGTATTATTCAAACCCTATATGTTGATATGGAACCTTCAATCAACCAAATTTTTCAGTAGCCAAGAAAAAATTGAAATCAACAGTCAATCATCTCTATAAATTACAAAAATTCCGTAGCTCTTGCTTCTCCTTTTATGCTATGCTTCTTATTTAGTAACATGCCAAGATTGAAAGCCGTCGATGCCATCCATCAATAGTGAGAGTTTGAGTAGCAAAACTCTTTTAACTAAAAATATCACACTCCGGGGAAATATCTTGGCCTTCTAACGAATCACGAATCTTTCTTGCAGCAACCGATTACAAATGTTTGACCATCACTTAAAAATGAAATGGTAGATTAAAGCGCATTTCCTTTCCAGTTTAGGCCATTTTTAATCGCTTAAAAAATAGTTTATAATATGAACTAAAAGAATTATTCACAATTAAACCATTCCAAAGTTCAAAAATCCGTCAAAATCAGATAAATAATTGGAATCAATCGTTGTTCCTTTACCTGATCTATCCTCGGATCCTCTTTTCACTATAACATCGTGAATAATCTCAAATTTCTAATTTCTTATCATGTGAACAAGAAAGAAAAGAATGCTTTACCACTATTTCGTGTATTTACATAACCCCTAGGTATGAATATTAATAGGAATATATAACATACGCACCAACTACAGGTCAAGCAGAATTCTCTCCATTCAGATTCGCATTTTGAAACTTACTTTGACACTCTCCGTCATCATTTGGTTTCTGGAGCAATGTAAATAAACTGTCAATCTAAAGAGCTGATGACGTGGAAAAAAAAGATCAATATTTATGAGGAAAAGAAATAAAATTAAAGTCTAAAATTATCACTTTCCTTCAAAGCCAACAAAGAGTAGTTGCTCATAACAATGTAATTACAAAAAAAAAAAAAAAAAAGGTAGAAACGCGAGCAAACAAGCATGACAGGGGGTAGCTGTCTCCATAAACCTCCGTGTTGTTTTCGATTTTATTATTTGATTACGAAAGACTTTGCATGCACAAGCTTCGTACGAATGAAGTAGCCAGAAACCTCTTTATTTGTTGGTATGGTAGTTAGTTTTATTACGCTCTTTTATTTCTTTTTCTTTTTTTCATTTTGATTCACCTTTTTGGATTTTACTGAAGAAAGATGCGCAATGAAGTAGCCAAAACAAGAAGCAAGCAAACCATCTAGCCTGCCTTCCAAGCAGGCAGGAGGAATCACCTTGCCAAGCGAAAACAAGAATTACTTCCACAGAGATGAGAAACTCCTCTCTGATTCCTTCTTTCATGCTGAAGTTGTAGGAGCCCCATCTTATCATTCATTGATCTGAATTCTACGCAAAACAGATCACTTTTTCTATCCAATGCTGATTCAACAGGTACTGTATCCTAACTTGCCTAGTTTGATTCTCACAACCTCCCTCGCAAGAAATCCTCTAGTCAAAATTAAGAGGAAACCACCCCTGAAAATTTTTACAGGAAAACCTAAGAGCTCCTGATTTTAGAGGCCATTTGGTCTGGTCTGGTCCCTTTCAATAAGCACTCAATTCTCATCACCTTCCCTTTAATCAGACATTAATGAAATCACTTGCAATTTCAACTGCTTCCTAAGAAACTCACGATTTAAAGGCCATGAATGGGTGCTCCTCCATATTTTGATTAATCTTAATTGGGTTATCTTTCAAGACATTAACAGAACAGTCGAGGTTATAACTAGTAACTGCTTCTGGTTGATATTTCATGACAGCAAATCAAGAATTAGTGCAGCTTGACATGGATTCCAACTCTGAATAGAGCAAAAGAAAAGTCTGATTTAAACAAACAAACAAACAAAACAAACACCACAAGACTCATGGCTCAATAGGTCTCAAGAGATGAAACGTTTGAAGAGTGGAAACGGTATGTAACAAAGCTAGGCGCCAAATGTATGGGGTAAAGAACTCCTCTGGGTGACTCTCTTGTTCATATGAGAAATCCAATTGAGTAAATACCTGCCAGATATAACAAAGAAAAACTCGTTAAAATGTCAAAAAAATAAATAATCTTGAGATAATGCATTCGAATTAAGGGGAGATTTCTGATTTCCAAAGTTATTTTAACCTTCATGCCTTCAGCCCGCCAAGAGCGACTAGTCATAATTATGAATTGGACTTTTTCCACTGACCATTCACCATCATGTGTTTGGGAATCAATGCGGCTATTGAAAAAAATCTAAAACCTACAAAAGTCACAAGAGTCATGTAATATCGAAACACAACCAGGTCAAAAAGCTTGTTCAGATAATGGAAAAAGTTGATAGACAATCGCCTGGAGTTCTGCTCTAATGTATTCAGGAACATCGAAGTTCACATACAAAAAACTACAGATAATTCCATGTAAATATTTTCAATCAGTTCATTAAAGCATGGATGATTCTTGAATGGCTCAAAAACTTCTTGCCTGTGCATCATTCCATATACAACCTGCCCAATAAGGAAATGTGGGAAAAAAAAGGGAAGTTACATGATTGTTCTTGTAAAGTTAGAGGATGGCACCCAATAATAACAATGCATATGAGATTATACCTCAGGATTGCATGGCAAGGCATAAGTCAAAATAGCATTAATATTTCAAGGACAATTCTCAAGAAGTCAGTGTAAATATGCAATTCTGCCGATTGCAATAAAACAATCCAGTTTAGCTAACATGGAAAAAAAAATTAAGTGGAAGCCTTCAATAGCATAATACTTTCACGGTGTCCGTTTATCATAAACAATTACCACAATGACTACCAGATCTTCAGCAAGGCTGTTATGCCCCAAAGAGCCACTCTTCCCCACTTTATCACTTATCCGCTCTGCGAGTTTGTTATACCTAAACATGCAATATCACTTTTAAATAAGCTGCCAAAAGATAATGCAAGAATGCCAGAAAATGAATAGGAGTGACATACTTGCGTGAGAGCATATAGAGGCTAACAAGTCTCTGTGATGCATATGCACTCAAATAAAGAAAATGAGGAGCCATGTTTGCTAAAGTTGCCAGGCAAGCTGTATGGAGATAGGGATCCTGTCAAAAAATTAAAATGTTACAAAATGGCAGAGTAGAAGAAATTTTTAACTCATATATCACAACAGTTACAAGCAAACTAGGTAAACAAGATTATAATAGAACAGGCAGAAGAATATATTGGACAACAATCTAATGGATCTTATGGTTGTGATAAATATATGAAAACTTTTATCTGTTTCTACATTAAAAGATCTACTGCATGTAATAATAAAACTTCCAAGACATTGGCCATGCCAGGCTGATATAACTTCAAGACAGATCACTGAGAAAAATTGAACATGATTTAATTAGCAAACTACTTCAAAACAATAGTACTACCACATATATGAGGAATATGAAAATAAATACAGGATATTAAGGATTCAAAACAATAGTATCCTTGAGATTATTTTTAACTACCACAGAAGAATGTAATCATGGTTCCTTAGCCCCCATTCTTTTAGCCCTCTACAATTGTAGATTGCACCTGGTAAAAAAAAAGCTGGCAGAAGCAAACCCTAGTACCATTCCCCTTAGACCTAAAGGGGAAAAACTGCCTTCATCAAAATGGAGTTAGAAGCATGATTTATAATCATGATAATTGTCATCTTTGGGGTCACAGTTGCAGTTAAAAGGTAATCAGGATTGCATTGCAACTGAACATGAATTGTTTTCAAATTGTCATTGATGATAGCTTTTCAATAATCTTTTGAGAGCAACAAGCTAGTCCCAACAAAATTTTCAACTGAACAATTCAACAATTTAGTCTTGATGCATGCATAAACTAAGAGATTCTAGGAAGACTGTGAAAATAAATGTAGAAAATTTACAAGTTTCCAGTATAATGGCTAAGAAAATCGTGATGATGATTAAAGACATGATCATAAAATCTATACGCTGGGATAATCAAAACACAACTTTCCGATTCCGTTATTTAATGAATGTAATTTGCCTCGCCAGTGCCTAGACTTTCAATTGGTAATGCCCTAGGGTTCAAAATTTTGAAAAATCTTTGTTTCTTCAAAACAAGCAGGAGAACAATTGAGCTGAACTTTCGTACCAATGTATCCAAATCGGTTCGCACTAAAACATACTCCAATAAGTCAGTTTCCATGCACCAATGTATAAAGCAATAGGACCGCAGTTTCATCAGCCAAGCACCTGCAGAGGGAAAACCTGTTAGGCAATACTGAGAAAGAGAGACAGATTATGCACATTCTCGTATAAAAGATAAGAGTAAAGTCCTTTAAGAAGCTATAAGACTTTCTTAAAATTTATAACTCCAACAACTCTTAGTGACAAAAAATTCTGAATGCCTTGAATATTTTTTTGGATAGATTGGGGGAAGGAATTTTCAAACTTTGCTACTAAGATCAACGAAAATAGGAGCAACAAAGCAGAGCAGAATTTGTCCTCGGAACACCAATGATATTGAAAACACACAGAGCAACAGAGGCAACCAAGTGCCAATGAGCCTTTTGTTATTATGTTTTTCGTTTTATTTTTGTCCAGGTACCCACACATGCATTTGCATGTATACATCCAATCTAACAAAAACACTAGTATAACTTGAACCATAGAAATTACTGTCATCATGGAGGAAAAGAGCAAGACATTTACATGCCAAGAGTATAAAACAGAGATGCAGATGGCAATCTCACATGTGACCCACTGTGTGTCTTCCCCTCAATATCTACATGATCAACTGAAAGCATGGCACTACTCAGTAATATGGAAAAGGCATATAACATATCAAACCAATTTGAGAAAAAATTGCAAAAAAGAACTCACATTCTATATCCCTTGCATTTTCTAAGGCTTGCGATAAGGAATGTCAGAGAAATATATTTTTCCTTCAGAAAGAGAATCTGCAGTTGCCTTTTCATCGCTTCTGTCTATCATGGACTCGTCACAAACAACACACTTATGATAATAATTAAGTACAAGCAACACATGAAGACTGCAGTCTGCCAATGGGTTTCTTGTGCCTTCACCAGTTGAACTGACCAAATAATTGAATGGCAATAAACAAAAGTGGCTGCAAATCAAATATATAATGTCAACAAAAGCAGTGATGGTAAAGAAAAGCTAAAGAATATCACTGAGTTTCAAATAGTATCCTTGAAAGGGAATCCATGGGTTAAGAAAAATAATATATGAAAGCTAACAAAAATATATGAATCAAATTAAGAAGCAGTTTTGGAGAATTTATGCTCCGCCTTAGATGAAGGAGACAATCACAATGCATTGACACTAATACCCCATTCTTAGTCTGACAAATATGACCCAAACTTGAAAGCAAAAGGCAGGCATTGCAAATGAGATAAAAACGAGAAAGAGTAAATAGATATTAGAAAATTCCAAATAGCAGTCCTATGTGGTTCGAGCCTTTTTTAGATGAGAAAACTGACTAGTTCGTGCCTATTTAAAAAAGAAAAAGGAAGCTCTAATAAGAACATCATACCAGCTGCAGAACTGACTCTTTGCAAAACTCCAGGCTGACTCCCGCCAGAAAATACAGGATAAGATGCACAATTAAATGGGATACGAGGCTGCACTATATAATTGAGTAGCAATCTCCCAACAACCGAATTAACTACAGAACTTTCCTGCAAATAATGGAAGATGTCCATAATAAGAATGCAAGATCTAAAGAATTCTGAATTTAGAGCAAGAAATAAAGCCAAAGCTCATTCTCTAGCCTGAACCATGGCTGCATCAATAAAAGGGTTTGTGTCAGTTGGTCCAGGAGATGGTCCGTAGAGAAGATGGGTTGACATTGCAATAAGCATGAAATTGAGCAACTCGTGATGTAGAAGATATGTCTTTGAACTTGGAGCAAAAATAACACCTTTTAGAAGATCAAATTGCACAAAATCTTAAAATTTGAGCATGGTGAGAAATCCACGGTGTACCTTACTTCAACAGAGGCAATGAAGTTAAGTACATTATGCATGACAAGATTTCAATGTTTTGATCTGCAAATGTAAGAAATTCAGCATACAATGATTTACTAGTACTGGAAAACATAACTGTCAAACAAACACTTGAATAGAACTGAAAGCAGAGAGTCTAAAGTGCACAATTAGCATTCTTGGGGCTTGAATAAATAAAATCTGATCCCCTTGAAAGTCCAAAAGATAAAATCTAACTTTCTTTTGACCTCCTTTCCATAATTAATCTGCTGTTTGAGGATGTATAGCCAACCACAAAGGCTTATTTAAACTTTCAGAAACTTCTATAACAATTGCATTTCTTTACATAACCTTAATGCAAATCTAGTTTCCAATTATAGAATAATAATGTAGCTTATTGGCACCCATTTCGCCATTAGATTTTTTACCTTCGAAGAAAAGATGGCCAAACTAAGCCGATTAAAAAACAATAACAAATGAGAAAAGGCAAAACACTTGAATGATGCTGACTATGGATGCTTTGAAACAAACCTCCACCCCGCCATTCAATTTGCACTACTTACCAAATAATAAAGATGAAATACCTGCGTTGAAATCATTAGGTGCTGGTTCGCTTACATGCAATGACAAATACAACTCCTCGATGATATTATTGCTTTGAGCATTTTCAATTAAATACTTCAAAAAGACAGATGAAATGTGAACCGCATTAACAGCCTTCGCATAAACTTCCGAAGGTGCGACAGAATTCGAAACACACTCTTGCAAACACCATGATAAGTGAATCAAAATCTTCGCCAGATGCCTAGTATAACACTTATTCTGTGCTGCAAAAAAATCATTAAATATACATAATTTCTATAATTATAGTTCCAATAAACAGAGAAGCAACGACACTAAAAAAATGGTGGAGGAAAAAAAAGAGAGCATGATTAGTGTGCGAATAAAGTAACAATTAAAGCAAATACAGATAATATAATGCAGGATTAGACGTTGATGAAAAGAGGAGGAGGTTTCGTGGCAAACTGACCGAAGAGCTTGAAGACTTCATGAACATGTTCAGCATGCCAATGGAGATTGAGAGGGAGTTCGAGAAGTTTCTGCCAAAAATCAGAACCTATAGGAAACGTCTTCTCACCGACAAAAGAACCGGTTAATACTCGGCCGTGTTCTGAGGGAGAGCGCCGGAGGGGCGCGGCGTTGAAGGCACTGCTCCCATTCGAATATTTCAGTCGGTTGTTTTTAGAGAGCGGAGTCAACTTTGGTTAAAAAGCGAGTCCGGCGACTCAACTGGCATCGTAGAGGTAAAGCAAGAGAGTGTTGACGTATTTTTTTTATCTGTTTAGTGTTTGGGGGATAATGGAAATGGAAGTGGATGTTGAGAATTAGATTGAGCTGTGCTGGTGAAGTTAAGGAAGAGAGCCAGAGAGGGAGCGTAGAGACGAAGTTTTGAAGAATTGAGAGTGGATTTGAGAGCAATTTTTTAGTTTTCGGGTTTTATTTTTGGACAATGATAGTGGTAATCAGATAGCTTAGTTAAAAACATTTAAAAAAATATATATTTTAAATTATTTGTTTATGTTTTTATTTATTGATATTAAAAAAAAATTAAGAAATAAATAGTATATATTGTATCAATATATTTTTAAATAATTTAAAAAAAAACAAATTTTATTTAATTTTCAGATGTGTATTTTTCGATTTTATGTTGTGTTTTAGTTATGAAAAAAAGAGAGAATTAAACGTAAAGGACAAGGAAGAACTTCATTTACTTGTATGTTTTCGAATTTTTTTCGATTTTATTTTCAGCAAATCAATTCTTAATTGCTTCCCAAGTAAGTGGCCACTATACGCAGCAAGCAAAACTTCTTTTTTCTGGAGTTTAAAACGAAAATAATATATATAGACACGATTTTATATTCAATTTGCAAAATATTCAAATATATCTCACTTAACTCTTTTTTTAGAGTTAATGGATACTTTAACCCATCAAAATAATTTAAAAAATTAATTTAAAATTAAAAACAAAAATTCAAAAACATTTTTAAAATCCATTGATGAACAGTCACTAATTCATTTCAAGACCCATGCCCTAAAAGAAAATTAAGTACTCGATCACTAATTCAGTTTGGGAGTACTCGATCACTACTTCATGGAAAGCAATTTTCCAGCTAAATGAAATGAAAATGTTCTAACACGTGTATTCCCGTGAGTCTCCAACAGACTTGTTGGGATGGTATAACACCGTAAAGCAGAACTTGAGTTCGAATTATGATATATATTTTTTTATAAAAAATTAAAATAATTAAGATTTTACTAGTTCATTTAAGTTAATAAAATATGTTTTCTAAAATAGAGTTTCCTAGCATCTAAAAAAAATATTCCCATGCCTTTTTTTGGTGTTTGCCACGTTAATCCTCGCCAATCACTTTCTATCTGGTTTTTGTGTTTTAAAAATAATAATGTTTTAAAATTATTTTAATGTGTGATAATAAAAATATTTTTTAAAATATAAAAAATATTATCCCGATGTATTTTCAAACAAAAATTATTTTAAAAATAATAATTATCAGACTCTCAAATATTCAGTGCTTTAATATCATCACCATTGACTTGGATTTTAAAAGAGTTTTAGATTGACTACACTTTCATGAATTATATTTATATGTAAAAATGGCAAATATCTGATTTATTTAATAATATATAGGTAGTGTGGTTAAAATAATATTTGAAATTATAATAACTATTACTTTTAAAAAATATTATTGGGGAAAGTATTATAATAATATTATTTTTTTAATTTTTTAAAATTTATTTTTAATATCAACATGTCAAAATAAAATAAAATAAAACATTATTTACACTACCAAGCTGGAAACATTTTTTTCTCGAGAAGAGAGAGAGGCCATTAAAACTTAATGGTGATGTAAGATATGAAAATTAGATATGATATTAGAGGTGTCATGTAACTTATATTACTTATAGTTCTTTTTTAAATACAAATCAATAAAAAATAGTAATATAAACCCTACTAGTAGATATATGTAATATTCATACAAAAAATCTACCTTGTTATAAATAAATTAGATTTAAATCTCGTGAAATATAAAAAATTATATTGGATTCGCTTATGGATCCAAACATGAACTAATTTATTCTTAAACACCGTTAACATCATAGGCAAAACTACCTTGACGCTTTCATTCCTTTTCTTTTTTAGTAAACAAGTTTTATACTTTTCCAAGCTCGTGTTTTTTAGATAACAAGACCTAGTTAGTAGCCATACGTAACAATCACAGACTTCACTAACTAGGTATACAAGTTTCGATATATATATATATATATATATATGATACAAAGACTAATGATAAAAGGAGACTAATGAAAAAAAGGGAAAAAAAACAAATTAAGATGATCATGAAGCTGTAACATGGTTTTCCGAGATGATTGGCTGTCGATATTGATTTCATAATTAAGTGACAAAAGAGATGAGATGAACAAGTGAATAAAATCAGTCAATATTCAATGAAACCTAGAGAAAAAAATGTAAAATACCCCAGAATGAAAATTGTCTGTCAATAATTACCAAATCAAACCCACCTGAAGATACACGATCGGCTTTTGTCAGCCAGGCTATCTGACTCAAGCCCACAAGAACCAGAAGGTTAGATAAATATTAGAAATAGTTTCCTACTCCAGCGAAGCAACAAGGAGTAAGCTGCAGCCAGTCTCAAGTCCTCTACTCTGTACTGGAACCCACAAAACCAAGCTGCTCAACCAACACGTTTACATCTTCCTCATCTTCACCTTCGCCACCCAATACTGCTATTTCTTCGTCGATATCCTCGTTCAATAAATCTTCCCAGAAAACCTCATCAATGTCGTTACCTTTAATTTCATGTTCTTCTCCTTTCTCATAACGTTGTTCCACCAAGTTGATCAGTTGGTTTTCACTGAGTCCTTGCATGTTCATTGCCGGATTGTGAAATTCTGGAACGTCAAACTGATCAGAAAGATCTCCAAACTCCTGATGTTCAATCTTAACAAATGTTCCTACTCCCTCGCCATGGCCGAATTCTCCAACCTCAAAATTACTACGCCCTTGGTCAATCGGTCGCCTTCTCTTTTTACTAATCGCCTCTTCAAGTTCTTTCCTCATGTCCTTTTGTTGGACTAGTTGCTGCACAAAATCGGGATTTTGCATTGCTCTAGCCAGGAAACTCATCATCTGTTGCTGTTTATTCTCGGTCCTTTTAAGTTTTTCTTCCATGAGTTGAAGGCAAGCTTTAGTAGTCTGCTGTTGTTGTCTAAGCTTCACCAGTTCCACCATTAGTACTTGCTTGTCTCGCCTTAATCTATTGACTTCCCCATCTAGTCCAAATGTTCCAACTTCAACACAAGCCTCTAGAGCTTGCTGAGAAGTTTGTGTTTGAGGAGATTTTCTCCTCCTAGTAATATTATTGAGAAGATGTTTTTTCCCTCTGAGAAACCCTTCATTAGCAAACTCCCATCTGTCTGGATCAACCTTTCTAAACCCCTACACCATCCAAATTTCATTTTCTTGATCAATTCCAAAACAAGGCTAAGAAAACCAAAAATGAATTGTACGCTACTATCTGAACTCTCAACGACAGTATTCAAGAGCTACAATTAAAGGATGAACTAAAATTTATGAGCAATTACTAGGGGTTTAGAGAGGTTGAGTTTTTAATGAACTTGCATTTCATTCATCAAACAGTCATAATTCTTAGAACAAACCAAATGTGGAAACACTGCTGAGGCTTAACAACCCATAATAGCTTTGTGTATTATTTTATGTATTTAATCTCAGCAATGGCCCTTTTCAAACTATACATATATATTAAACAAGCAAAATGTCCCCATTAAATAAAATGGACAGAAAGGGAACCAGTTAGATCTTTTCCTAAAATAACATTATTATTATTATATTTTGAAAAAAAGAAAGATATGAATTTCTACCGTGTTCTTGAACAAGCAAGTCGTCACATCTAGAAAGAGAGCCCACGTAAAATTACAGGAAAAAATAATCCAAAAAAACCAACGCCACTCCCTTAACTGTTATCCCACAAAAGATGAGTTAAATTAATTTGATGAATCGGAAGGTAATAAAGGAAAAGCACTTACATATGTGTTAAGCTGCCTAACAAAGCTAGAGAAATTGTTGTGCTTGAAGTATCTAGGGAGGAGACTCGACGAAAACGCTTGGGGATCCCAAACAATAAAGCTGTTGTTACCTCTACTCCAAGAAACAATATGGTTTGTGCTTGCATCTTCAATTAAATCATAAGTTTTGGAGAGAAATGGGGGAGGAACCGGGTCACGGAGTCCCTCCATTGGCTGTGGAATAGCTGTAGATGCCACGCCTGGTGAGGATGTGCTTGTTGAACTAGCTCCTGTAAACTCCCCTCTGATCTCTCGGCCGCAATGATCCATGGTTTGGAAACTGATCTGACTGAGATATAAAAACAAGATTTGATCAGGTAGCTTCTCTTTTTTCAGGTAGATACAGACTAAGTTGGTACAAGGGCCTGATCTTAAGAAGAAAGCAATTTGGAAAATGTAAACTAAATTTGAGAAAGCTATTGAAAATGGGAACTATCACCCTTGAATTAATCAGATAAGAAAGGGGAGATAGACTGATTAGGAAGAGTTAGTCGGAGCTTTGTGCTATGGAGGAATGGTACTGAATGAAGAAACACAAGGGAGGGAGGTGAAAGGAGCTGAGGAATCGGAGAGAGGTGTAAAATTTAGGCTATGGATCGGTTAGTCCTTAAATAAGCTGATGAGATTATATTTTTGGCCTTTACCTTATTTTCAAAGCTTGAGAGTACAACAGTCAGCAGGCTGAGCGAGTGACGAAGACAGAAAAGAAGCAAAAAATGGCATTGTGAGATACTTTGCCCCCGCATCACTTATTTCTCCTTCGAGAAAGTACTGTCGTGGCCCCCTTTTGTTTTGTCAATACCAAGATCTAAGGAAGTTCTAGCCTGATGTTTTTTTTTGTTGTTGTAATAATATTGATTTACAAAAATAACTAGTTGTATTCTCCAGCGCGTTACGTGGGGATATAATATTAATTATTTTATTATTAATATATACTTAACTGTTTAATAATTTAATTATATTATTATAATTTTGTTTATATGTTGTCATAGTTATTGCTACAATATAAAACACGTAAGGTTTATATTGTGTTTGGACATAAATAGTAATAGATCCTATATTTTCGAAAAATAACTAACCCAGATTTTGCATAATTTTTTTTTAAAAAATTCAAACTTGGTATCATTTTTTTAATTTCTTTATTATATTGAATTTAGAGAATTTATATTCTAAAACTAAAATAAAAGATAATAAAGATTTTACTATATATATATATATATATTATACTTATCGATTTTAACTTCTTAGATTTTTTTCTCAACTTGATACCGATATTTTTATTTTGTGTTTTTTTTTTTATCATCGTAGGTGGCCGAGAGAACCTGAAATGTGTTCAATTTTTTAATGGATGGTAAAATCTTATTGTTAAGATTTGAATATATTGATTGATAAGCTATTCAAGTGAAATAGTTTAAGCATTACTTTGTCCAGCAATTTGGATTTTTTAAAATATATTTTTAGATAAATTTTAATAATTTTGATACGAGAATCATTGAAAACCGTTTTAAGAAATCAAATTTTATAAAAATAAAATAAAATAAAAAATCAACCGCATTACCAAATAGCAAGAACCATATAAGAATAGAAGTATAGCAATATTATTACAAGTTTTTATAGCAATAAAAGATTATGGAGCAATTAATAATTAAGTTTTTTACTTGACGTGGTTATTAAAATGGGACTCCATGGGAATGTTTTAAAATTGTTTTTGAAAAAAAAAATATTTATTTTTATTAAAATTTAAAAAATATATTTTTATTTGTTGATATCAAAAATAATTTAAAAATATATATTATTTTAATACATTTTTAAACTAAATTTAAAAAAAAAAAACTACAATCACACTTGTAATCTTCACCATAGTGAATTTGCAATGATGAATATAATTCTGCACCGATGAATATGATCAGTGTAGAAGTTACGTTGACCTTTGACGGGAATATCTAGAGGGGTTGACGAGGATAGATATCGTGGAAGCCAATGCTGTTGTCGAGGCTATTACCATTTACCACATTAGATTATTTTTAAAACATTTTTTAATTATTGAGAAATAAATTTAAATAAAATAGATTATATTTTCGGGTTTAATTGTAATTCTACAAGCACAAGGGTCATAATCTGATTGCCCTAAATTGACAGTGACAGGTGTGGGGTTGTTGGCTATCCACCGCATCATACAAAAAGGCGAATCATACACAAGCACAAGAAAATATTTATTAGCTGAGCTATCAGAAGCTGACAGGTGGCTCTTGTTAGTAGCAAAACTATTAAGCAAATGGAAGAATGGAGAAAGGAGAATAAAACAAATGCAAAAGTGTGGAATAAATTATTGAGTATATTACAAAGAGGCTTCAAGATGAGTGTAGAAACGCGTGGAATATACCCGACACAGCCAAATCTAAAGAGAGGAAAATTTGCGGCCAATCAGATGTGACTTTTGTTGAAACAAATTATTGCACTCCAGATCCACCTCTAATATGGAGTATATATAAGAGCAGCTCCTGCCGTTCTAAAATAAATTAGTGATTTTTTAATTAAAAATATTAAATTATTGTATTATTTTAATAAAACAATTTTATTATTTTGATATATTTGTATTAAAAATAAAAAAATATTTTTCAAAATATTTTTCTTAAAACAACATATACCACAAACAAAATCAAAGTTATAAATTAAAGCGAAATTATTTAAGGGAATGAAAATTGATTTTTTGATCTGTCAAAAAACAAAGGGATGATCGATTCAATATACCATTCCTTCCATCTCTGTACATCATAGGGACAATAGATGTGAATGTCGCAGGGAATTTAAATATATCTCGTATCTCTAGTAATAATTATTTTTGTTTTTATTGAATTCCTTTGCTAACACAATATCGGATTATATCCACATATAAAAAACATCAATTAATAATAACTGAATAAAGAATATAGTGGCATAACCGTGCTAGTTTTTGCAGTAGCACCGCACTTCGAAAATCTTTAATTTTTTATTTTTTATATTAATATTACAAATAAATTTTAAAAAAAATCACTATCATATCACCAAACACTTTTACATTGCGTTTAAAAAATTTAAAAATAAAAATAAAATATTTTTTTATTTTTATTTTAAATTAAAAAAAATTAATGTTTTTAAATCATTTTAATATAATGATATCAAAAATAATTTTTAAAAAATAAATAAATAATATTTTGATCATTTTTAAACAAAAAAATATTTTTAAAAACAACCTCAAACCTCACTTCCAAATAGTTACTTAGCAACTAACTTATAGAGTTGCAGGCAGGCAAGAAAACATTTACACAACACAAGCACAGGCAGCCATACAGGTTGTCGATAACCAAAGGGTAACATGCCTCGCATAGATATAGTTATCACAGTAAGGTTTAATTTTGCTTTCCAGGACTGGGTATTATTTTATTTTAAAAATATGATCATGCTAATATTTCAGCTTGCATTTCACCGGCGAAAGCTGTTTTCAGGCGGCGGCAGCATCAACAGCACGAGCACTGTCGTCCTTGTTAGCAAAAGCTTGCACGTACTCTTTCCTGCAACACAATCTTTTCTTAGGCTCGAGGGAGCTCCTGGATATCTCTTACTGCCAAGACATGTACAACAAGGGAAGTCAAAAATATGAAAGAGGAATAAACAAACCTTGCAGGTAGATGATCGTGTGGCCGATTAAAAGGAGTCCAAACTGGGTCGCCCACAAACAGCCTCATTGCCTGAAAAAATGTCGTCAGAATATCATTTTGATGCGTTGGTTTATATCAGGCACAGTTGCACACATACCATATAACTCTAAAAGTGGTCCGTGAAACTCATTCCAGTATAAACTCATTCCAGCATAATAACATTCATGCTGGGAATCAATGTGGGATCAGTCAAGTGAGGTTACATATCAAGATACTCCAGCGTTCTCCATGTGGGAAAACATTAAAATACCAAAATTCTATTGATGGAATTTGATTTGATGTCTCAATAAAATACCAAAACACTATAGCCTTGATAATAGATGTAGAGCAGTAATGTTGATTTGATGTCTCAATAAAATACCAAAACACTAATACATGTAGAGCAGTCATTTGATTTGATGTCTCAATGATGTTCACACAACTTCACTGTAATTACCTCTCAAACAAATCATTTTGCAAGCACCAAATAGCATTGAAGATAGAATAAATATTGCAAAGCATAGCGAGGACGCCATCGGTGGGCATCCATGCCTTAAACAAGAAGTCTAAAAGAAAGGTGCCGAGGTGAAAATGTACAGGAGATACATGTCTTCTTTTTAGATATGGGACTACCAGAATCCCATACCTTGCATTTGACCTAAAGTCACAAGCCCCCATATGAATAATCATTCCTTAACAAATTCTTTGCAAACAGGTAGAAACTACAAAACTATAGGAGCATTGGTTATCAATAGTGAGGTTAGTGCCAATCTTGACACTGACAGTTATAATTCTCAACACAAATGTTCTGCGTTGGCCATTGGGCAAGGAGAACGGTTTTATGACTAAATCCTAGTTCCCAGTGAAATGGGATAGGGAAACAAAAGAATTCTTACAATTGCCCCCTTCTCCTAGCTCAAGCAATCAGCTCTGTTGCAATGTATTGTTATATACCTTTATATAGTTATCCGAGTCCAATGTGAAACGGTGGTAGATTCCAGCAGGTAAGACGATGATTCCACCTTTCTTCACCCAAACACGGATCCAGTGGTCATTATGATCCCTGACATCAAAATAACCTTCACCGAGTAGAGAAAGTAGGAGGGCTTCAATTGGTAGCCAAAATGAATGTTTGTGCGCGTGTGTGGGTAGGGAGAGCAAAACCAGTCTTACCACTTCCAGCCAAACAGTAGCGGATCTCCTCATCAGTGTGAAGATGTTCTTCAAAAAAGTTTTTGATCTTCTCTTCATAATTAGGCAGTTTCTCTGGGCAAACTTCAATCAAGTCCTGAAGAAAAGGTCTTATTTAGTTAAACTTGTTCCTTGTGAGTAAATTACCAAGTGTCATGTTTACAATATCTGACTTTTGATTGTAAAGAATTGTTTCCCAGTTGTTTCTAAAGTAATTGATAAACTGCAGACTTGGAATATAAGGAAAAACATGAAATGACAGTCATAATGATAACAGCACATTTCTACAATCTTGCTGAGGTAAGATGACAAACCACATAGGAATATCCACGGTCTTCACGTATCTTCTTCAACTCAGCATCTGTTTCATAGTTATCAGCATCAAGCTTCCAACTAAGTACTCCAAGCTCTGCAAAGCAAGACATAATTGCAAATGATATGCAAGTTACAGACTTTTAACAATTTGATAAGCCCTTTCAATTTTAACTTTAAGCGATTCCTACCAGAAAGTTGGTTCAAAGACACAAATTCCTTGGGCTCCCTGTGATGAGGCAGCCTCTGGTCTTCATCACTATCATCCATGTACCATGCTTGAATGACTTCTTCTCTGGGATCCTGGGGAAAGAAGATGCGATATCACCTCATGTTCATTTTAAGAAAACAAGGGGAAAAAATAAGAACTCATAATTTCAGCTATCAACATTTCCTGTAGTGTAGGCAACTGGCACTCCCCTAACCTAACCCAAGCCACGTATCCAGATAACATAAGGTCACTAAGCTCGGAAACTAAAAATCAATAGAATAAATTCATGCAGACAAAACATCCAAAAATCTACATACAAAGCCCTGCGATTTTTTTTTCGAATTCGGTTCTGAAAGAAGCCAATTCATTAGTCAAAAAAAGAATAATATAACTCCGACAGAGCTGTATGAAAACAAGCGGTTTTTTACACTCATTCTAGAAATTAAAAAGTCCAGAAATAAATAAGAGAACCTATTTGTCAATGGCAACAAGCTGCAGCAATTTGACAAGATTATAAATTGGCAATTTATTTTCTTCAATTTCTAATGAAGTAAAAAGTACAGGAAGAGGAAGAAGGTGAGGTCGGAACGCTAGATGGACCTCGCTGTGAAGAACTTGAGTCGAACCTCAACAAGACTCTGGTATTAGACCAGGCAGCGAAAGTACAAACACTCACTACCTATGAGTCTCCATTCCATGCTAGATTAAAGAACAGCAAGGAAGCATCCATATACATAGATACCAAGGTCTTAAATAAGTTTGAACTTCGATAAAAAATTGTTACAAAATTGAGTCAAATGTTTTCTTTAATCAACAGTTAAGATTTTTTCAAAATTCTAACTTATAGAAATGACTTGATTTGCCAACATCATTCTAACTTAACTCATTTTTTCCATACATTATTTATGAAAATAACTTTTGAATTAAGACTCAAATTCATAAATCATCTACCAAAAATCGGGAACAATTGCTGGTTTAATATTGCTGCCGTGAGCCGCCAAAAAGACTTTGTCAATGGACAATTAAAATCAAAGCGCATGAGGTTCTACTCTGCATGTGAACTTGGTCCCAATCAATTTAGATGGGAAGGTAAACAATTTCCAGTATAAATCTCTCCCTCAATCGAACAAACAAAAACAAGCACCACCACCGTAACTCTCTCATTTACCTGTTTCCAATAACGCTACATTTACAAGACGTTTATTTTTTCGTTTCAAAAATATTTTGGAAAAAAATGAATTTTGATTCTTTAAATTAATTTATTTTTAGTGTTTTTAAATAAAAAAAATCAAAAGATATTATTTCAATTATTTCAAAATAAAAATTATTTTAAACCATAAACAGGCTATTAATCACCCTAGCTAACTTAACGTAAATACTACTTCTTCAATCTAAATTGATCGCATCACCCATTAACAACAAATTTCGAAGAAAAAAATACAGTGGATTTCCACATAGCCCATCCACAAAATCAACACAAGCTCGTAAATCTTTAAAAAATCATCCTAGCTCTGTACAATTTCGAAAGAAGAAGAAGAAGATGTAAGAATAGGAGGCAGCTTACATTGGCCGGTGCAACCATGTTTCCTTTCCGTGCTGCCTTTCTCTGCCTCTCGTCTGTTTAAGCTGTTTGTTTGTTACCCGACGCTTTGAAGCCACGCTAGAAACGCCAGCGGGTTAGAAAAATGATTTTTTAAAACGTGGGGTCTTATTTATGAATAAGTGAAAAACATAATTGACCTTATCTATAAGAGGTGGGTATGGCAGCTCGAGGAAGAGAAACCATTGCAGATTATAAATTTATGATTTTATTGGTCCAGGTTAATTGAATCTGCGAATTGGCAAAGTAGGGGCATGTTAGTCATTATAGATAGTGGAGGCTTGACTGTTGCCGGCGAGCCGTTCCCAGAAAAATCGAAAAACCCTGACGTGGAAATTTTGATTTGATATATTTATGAAAGAGATCCGAATAAAAGAATGTCAAGTCAACTAATGCAATGCCATCATGTCTTGCGTAAGTTTATCCAGAAACTGGGCTCTTACTTCGACTGGGAATACGCTTCATTTTCTGGCATGGGCCTTTTTTATTAAACTTGCTATGGGCTTATATATCTACTTGGATCATATCCTGTAATTCGTGCGGTTCCTCTTATTGCTCCTGGAAACACCTGGATTGTATAGTATATTAGAAGAATTCAATTTCATTGCCAATTAAATCCGTGATTCGAGAGGGAATTCAACTTTTTATGTCCTATAATGGGATTTTTTTATGTCCTATAATGGGATCTTCGTAGAACTTGCAGGATGGGGGTAGTTCGCTCCAGCTCCAATCAATTCAGAAGATGAAGACAATTTGTCTAGGATCCAAGTTTGCTACATTTCAGAATCATTTCGTTATCATTTTCTCGGGTGATTTCTCGGAACGTACCAGGGATGCTGTAGATTGTGGAGCTAATGGAAAACCATAACTTATATTGAACTTTACTTGCATAAGGATCTCTACTTTCTGATAATTCAGTATCACCAGAGGGCATATTTAACTTGTCTATGCCATCTCATAAATGGGAGAGATGGTATCAGACAACAACAGGAACACTGCATCATACTAAACCGATAGGTACTCGAGCACCTTAATAAGCTTCAAGTGCCGCACCAACCTTCTCGGTCACCAAATTCTTAATATACTCCTTCCTTGCTGGATGATCTTCCTGTGGGCGATTATGAGCTGTCCACACTGGCTCTCCCACGAACAACCTCATCAACTATATGTTATTGCCAAGAGAAGAATCTATCAGACAATGCTCTGAAATCACTACTTTATGATGCCATTGCCGAGTGTATCTTAAGATGCCTTACCTTAACATAGTCGCCAGTGTCGAGAGTGAACCGGTGGTAGATCCCTGCGGGCAGAATGATAAGATCACCCGCCTTGATCCAGATACGGATCCAACGATCATCTTTGTCTCGAACATCAAAATATGCACTTCCTTCTAAGCAGTAACGTATCTCTTCATCAGCATGTATGTGTTCTGTATAGAAGTTCTTAAGCTTCTCCTTTAAGTCAGCAACTTTCTCCGGGCAAATATCAAGCAAGTCCTGCAAAAGGCAGTGCAGGAAGATTAATTGTAGGCGTAATAAGTGATCCCGAATAGAATGGAAGTCGAGTTTGGTCGGCATTGTTTGAATTTCGTATGCTGGCATAACAAAGAATGGTAGAGCTTGGCAGAGAAAGAAAAACAATAAGGGCAAGCAAACAATCTTCAAATAAGGTTCTATGAGATTACTGGGGCAAGAATCCAGTCCTTAGATAGGTGATTTCAACAAAAGATGGCTAATTTTCCCAGTAAAGAAACCGGCTAAACATGTTTAACCTGGTTTTTTTTTATTGTCTACACAACATTATCTAACATTTAACAAACGTAACCATAACGATATGAAAGACTTCAACTGTTTTGATTCAATTATGCAAATGTAATAAAAGAAGACAAAATTGAGGTAAGAAATTGAACAAATTAGACATACCATGTAATTGTATCCCCTGTCTTCCCTGATCTTCTTTAATTCTGCATCGTTCTCGTAGTTCTCTGGGTTCAAGCGCCAGTATAACACTCCCAACTCTGTATTTAAATACAAACACAATCCTGAGTTGGTGTGAGAAAAAGAGAGAAAAGAACAAAGAAGAAGGAAACGGAGATAGAGAGAGAGATTTGACCAGCCAAGTAGTCAGGGGAGACGAGCTCTTTTGGGTAACAGTGACGAGGGAGTCTTTGGTCTTCTCCACTAGTTTCATCCATGAACCATGCCTGCATATGCATCTTTAATCATAAAACATTGACTATAAGTATAATAATCTTCGAATTTGACATTTTAGAAGAACTTGCCTCGATAGCCATTTGGGTAATTGCAATCTTCGAATTTGACATTTTAGAAGAACTTGCCTCGATAGCCATTTGGGTAATTGCCTAGAATATTGAGCTCTCTCTCTCTCTCTCTCTGAATGTTCGACCTACCTTGGATTCTTTTAGAAAATCACGTAGCTTATTGTATGAAGCTAATAAAAAGAGAGAGACGGTAAGGTGAGTTGTGTCGTGATTTGTTGATTGATTCTGGTGTTTCCATTATTTGGTGGATGCGAATGCCATGTGTAGAATTCCATTTCCTCTTGTTTATTTTGTGGTGGTCGTCGTAGCCCCCAGTGATATCTTGTTTGGCATCTTCTACCATGATCAACCAAAGCATCCCAGCAGTTTGTCTTTAGTGACACTGCTTCTTCCTTACACACACACATCTTTCAATGTTAATTTTCTTTCTCGTTTCTGGTATTCCTTTTTCAAACAAAAATCATATTAGAGATAGAAGAGGACACGATTTACACTTAATTAAAAATATATAAAAAAATATTTGTATAGTTTTTTATTAATATAGTATTAAAGTCTTATTCACTAATGATAACAAGTTTGAATTTCATTATATTTAATAAAAAAATAAACTTAAGGTAGCATGTATGATATAAGTTTCTAGCTAAAAATATTAGAAAATAATAAAAAATATATTTAAAAACATCACTAAAAACTTAAATATTTACGTTTCACTTGAGAATATACACGGAGACTTAATGCTCTAAAGATACATGTAAACAAGGCATAGGGCAGAGATCATGTGGTTACCATCAATCACGAACCAGGACCTACTGTCCAGCAGCGATGAACTATCTTACTTATATATTCAACCAACTTGTTAGTGTCACGTAGCATACATATATATATACAAAAAAAAACTACTGTTAGTTACTGTGATGCCCCTAGATACGAGGATGGGTGAAGTAATTTACTGGGCTCTGCCACTCTAGAAATACGGGAAAGCAGTGATAGCTAAGGAGTTGATTTCGAATAAATTCTGGCCTTCTTACGAGGCCCACAAATCAAAAGGCTCTATGGTGGGCTCTCCACCATCCATAAGCCCAAAACGAAAAGGAAAGCACAAGCTATAAAATTCCTTCCGATTCTTGCCCTAAATTGTACAAATACACAGGATCAACAGGCTAAAAGGATTTGCAGAATCCCTTTGCTTATGTGGTAGCATGGATACTATTCAGTACCCGAATATGAAGCGTCCCTTTCCATTTTCTAAACCCGATGTCTAAAAAGCTAATTGTTGCTTGCTGCCACACTCGTCCAGGTGGGTGGGTCCCTGTTCATCTCCATGCTGTTCTCAAGCTAGAATCCGCAAGATCATCCGCCCACTTTCAGTTGCCCTCAGGCCTACCATTTAGCCTGTAGATTCTATATATTAGAATGTCTAATTATTGTATTTTTCTCTCCACGTCAAACTAGAGCAAGTAGATTAAAAAGAAAAAACTGAGCCCGCATGTTTTGCAACAGTTCCCTGGTTTTACTATTTACTTCGTTGTTTTTCCATGTTACTATCTGATATGTTGACCCTGTAAGCTTTCTTGATGAGTCCTGAACCAGAAACCTGACTCCAGGCCAGTCATTTGTAAGTCTGAACCTGCCTTGACCTTAAGCGTTAAATGCTACCGAACCTAAATCCCACCCACCACTCCATTGATGAGATCAGAGAGCTGAGGGTGACGCTGGAAATACCAAAACCCCACTACTAGAGGTTTAGGCCCGCACTTAATCAAAACTGGCCTGACCTTTACGCTCTTAATAATGTTGCCACGACAATAATGTCATCAAAAAACAGAGCACCGTCTCGGTATGTGCCGGGTTTTGTGGGGGTCCTACACTCTGCTCGCCGGGCCCTGTCCCATATTTATGAGCCACATGTACTGTACTGTACTCTCTCCGGTCTCTTCTCAAGAGAGATAAAATAAAGGGTTTCTGAAGATGGGAGAGGGAGAGGTGTTTTTCACTGCAAAAGCATTTCTAAAAATTTTAATTTTTTTAAAATTTTTTAAAAATATATTTTTATAGATTATTTTCATGTGTTAATATAAAAAATAAAATAAAAATAATTTTAATATATTTTTAAATAAAAAATATTTTTAAAAATAACATAAAAAACATCGGATTTTACGGAGATGTTTTTCGCGTAAGAGACAGCACTCAGAACTCCCTATACCCACAGACGTACGCAACCGCATTAGCCATCAACCTGAACACCCCCTTCTTATGGAAACATCACTTCTCGTACTACACTCCCAAATTTAATTCAACTAGGTTCTTAACTGAAATAAACAAGCCAAGCCTAATCGTTTATCAGCTAAAGTAGCTCACTTCTGCTGCATCACTTAAGCTGAAAGTGATTTTTCTGCTAAACTTGGCACTGGCAGTGTAAAATAATGCAAAGTGTCGCCATGCATTCTGAATTTACCTTGTCCCGGATAATTGGTATTTAATGTTAATATAACAACGTGACATGGATTCTGGTATGGTTGTGTTCGGTTGGAATGATATTTTTGAAAAAATCTGTTTTTATATATTTTTAGATTATTTTAATATTAAAATAATTTTTTTAAATTAAATAAATATATTATTTAATATATCTTTAAATAAAATAACACTTTGAAATGAAATTACTATACCGTACTCGTAAAAACCATATATGTCACAATCATTCCGAGGCCAGCAGATCACACCGACTCCCACCCTTCGGCCAGACAATGAGAAAACTCTCTAATGTTTCTCCCCTTCTCTAATCTTTTCGGGATGTGTCTTTGACTTGGACCAGTCGCTCCCACACGCTCACACGCAAATCTTCTGCAATAATAGCAGCAGCTCTTTCTTAGCACAAGACTCCACACCTCCCCCAGGCACGGACACACACACTTGGTTTCTAAGTTGCAGCAACTCCACCTCGGCGATGACATTACAACGCCACCGTCACCACTTCTTATCAACACTCACATTCTTCACTTTTCTTTTATTTTTCTCTGCCCCAGCCACCGCACTCTCCCACCTAGGTAAGTATCACTCGCTAAAATCAATTTCTAGACTTTGATAACTTGATGCTAAAATGGTATGATTGGGTGCCCTTTTTCTTTAACATACAGGCAGTGGAGTATTTCCGCAGGGAGGGGAGGAAGGGGGAAATGGGTTAATGGATTTTCAGCCAGTTCTGACCCAGAAGCGACTCGGTGGACCTGGTTCTTCACCACCTTCATGTAGATCCAGGTGCGGAAAGTGCTCTCCATGTACAGCAGTTCACGTCACAATTCAACCTGGTTTGAGCATGCCATTAGAGTATTATCCAGAGGCTTGGAGATGTAAGTGTGGCAACGAGCTTTTTATGCCTTGAAGAAAAAGCAGGAAAGTACAAAAGGCAAATACGATGAAAGACATGACTCTCTTTCGTCATGTTACAATCCTGGTAACGCAGCTCCCGTTGGCTGGCTATGGAGGTGGGTGCTTTTCTGTGCTTATATTATGATTTTTGCCCATTGGACACGGAGCTTTGGGAATGTAAGTTGTTGTGGAGGTGAGATTACCAAGAGGGATCTCCTACTCTTTCTATCTCTCTTTTTAATGATCTGTTCTTCGTTTTTATCTTCTCTTAACTTGCATTGATGCAAGTTTATTAATTATTAAACACATTGGAGTTAAGTAGAAGAGTAGAAAAGCTGTAAGAATCAGCTTCTTTCCAGGAACAGCTGTTGCAACGCCTAGGTTACTCCTACCCCCCCTCCCTTAATTTGTACTGATACATCGTGATATTTCACTGAGTCAAACATGTCTGAGATAACAGGTTGATTACAAAGACTAATCCTTAAGCACACTGTCAAGGATCTGCTTAACTGGCTAACCAAGTTTCTGTGCACTTGCCATATATATATTTGCATTTCATTGCAGAGTTTCTGCTAGCTCGGAAGAAGACAATAAATATATGATCACAGTAACATGTGGAGGTCGGAGGAAGGGATATCTGTGTGAAAATGAAAACAACATGCGCTAATTTTATTTTTCTTTGACCGAGTGTCGGGCAGCCTGGGTAAAATCCTGGATTTTTGTTTTTGACCCACAAGTTAAATCGTTAGCTCTTACCCGGGGAGCATGTGAGGGGAAAATATAGTCACCACCTTCTTTATTTTCATTAATTTGTCTGCAATCTTACAAGTTACGACCCCTTTTGCTTCTCTCTTCTATGATCTCTTGAGTTTTTTTGTGCAGTAGAGAAATACATTATCACACCGTTCAAAACTTAATAATAGAATGCTAGGTGTGGCTCTCTTAAAAAATAAAATCTATTTTAAGATATTTTAAGATTTAATTTTAAAAAATAAATCAATCATATTATTATGCAATGATAAGTTATCTATTCCTATTTATATTCCATGATACAAAAATTAAGTGTTATATTTTTATGTAACTCTACAACTGAAAAAGAGTCAAGCACTTGATTTGAAAATAAAATTGTTTTGAGATGAGGAAAAATACAGCAATTTAGCTAAGAAAAAATCACATCATCTATCTTTTTAACGAAAAATTTATTTCTTTTAATAATAAATAAAATATTTTCATATAGTTATAACCAGTAAAATTTTAAAAATAAAATGGTTACATTTAAAACTACTCAATTCTCTATATGTTGCTTTTAAAAACATTTTTTTGTTCATAAATGTATGAAAATTATTATTTTTTATTTTTAAAAAATTATTTTTTATATAAAATGATAAAAAAACAAAAAAAATTAATTTAAAGATAAAATAAAAATAAAAATTTGAATTTGAATTTGAATTTTTTTAGAAAATAATTTTGAAATACATTCCCATTAAATGAAATGTTGATGTAAAAGTAATTTTTTTAAAAATCAAAAACTATTTTAAAATATTTATAAATAAAAAACAATTATTAATCATCAGTAACCAACACCCCAACGCTATTTTCTTCTCTCTCTCTCTATCAAGAAAACAAAGTTTCCCTCGTAGTTCTGAGCCTACAAGAACACCAGCCTCCCGTTTTCCATTCTCCTTCCCCGTAATCACCAGAGACCATACCCGTGAAACCCAGCTTCCTTTTCATTGTCTTTTATTAAATCTCTTACAGACCCGTAGCAGCCCTCCCATTTCAACACCAAGCCCTTCTCTCGCTTTAACTTACGGCCAACAACTCCTTACCACCAGCAACACAACAAGCTCCCATCCTCCAGCCGACTACCAACAGCTCCTCCCCTCTTTACTGCTGTCAGCAGCAGCAGCCACCACATACAACAAAAGCAAAACCAGCTCCACCTCCACCTTCAAGCAGACCCGATTCGGCAAACCAGCTCTCCACCACGCACGAACGTGAGCAGCCACCACCCGTGACAGACTCTTCTCCAGCAAAACTCCTGCACGCCGACCGTCTCCTCTCAGCTAGCTGTTCCTCTCGGTCACTCCCCCCCGAGCTACCGACAGAAGTAACAGAGGAGGTGAAGAAAAAGAATATGGAGTGTTGTTTTGTTTTTGCAGGTACCATAGCCTTCCCTAAATGCAGCTCTTAATTTGTGGTGAAATGGAGGGAATGAGATGATTGATAGTACAAATTAAGAATTAATTGAACGGGTCAACCAATGGTACTCCTCTGGCGTAGATGTGCAGTGAAATGAAAGGAATAATGTTCTAGGATTTGCTTAAAACGGTGCGAACGGAAGTGACTAATGAATGATGAATCTTGGAAACCAAACAGATTTCATTTGTTTTATTTGACAACCGATGCAACTTCTAAATTAATAATTAATTTGTCGATGCTGTCATGTGAGTTTTTTTCTTTTTTTATACGCCATGGTGGGTACCTTTTCATGGAAAAGAAAGGACGCGGAGTAGTCCATGGAACGCTTCCCGTTCATATGATTTTATAGTACGCTTTTTAAAAAAGAGTTAAAGGATCAAATTATAAGTTTTCAAAAATAAAGTATCTTATTATAATTTCATTCAAACACCAGGGACTAGAAGAAAAAAACTCGCTCCATTCTGTTTTCTTCATTTACGAAAGGCTCGCGCGTTATATATTGGATTACAAAACAGAGCTTGGAATTCTTCATTTTAAATGCAAATATTATTGATTTTTTTTTAATAAAGCACTCTCAATATTACGAAACTGCAAGCAATAAGAAAACAGCACTTGTCATGATGAGAAGAAGAAGAAAAACGATCGTCACCATCTCAATTTCTCAACAATATAATTCCAAAGCTGCACATTTCAAGCCTTTTATTTACACCAGCAGTGAATTATTTTTGCCATTGTACCTGTATTCCAAAGAGCCCTGGTAATGTTTCTGCACGTGGAAAGTTCATTAACCGGAGGACAGTTGGATTCCCCGGCTCACCTGGATGTCATCAGAAATATTTCCTGTTTCGGAATATCAACCCATCGTAGCTTCGTTTTCACGTTTGGCTACGGTGTAAATAGTAAATGGAAGACCCCACCTCACACCGTCTGCTGTTGTTTCTTTGCAGCAGAAGAATATCGGAATAGGTTCTTCCCAGATAGTACTTCGTTTAGATGCCCCATGCATAAGAATCGTTTCCTTAGTTTTTCACTCCCTGAATGGAAGTGTCGTTAATTTAAAACCAGCAGATCGAGCCCCGTTGTGTTCGGTTGCACGGGCAAGGCAATTTAGAACTGTTTAATATTGTATTTTAAAAGTTTTTTTTTAAAAAAATATATCATATTTTTTATTAAAAATTAAAAATATATATATTCTTAGTTATTTTTGTGTATTTATATTAAAAATAATTTTAAAGATTAAAAACAATATTATTTTAATATATATTTTAAATAAATAACATTAAATAAAATATTAAACAGTCACCTATTCGATAGTGTAAAACGAGGAGAAAGAGGGAAGGTGAGAAGAAAAGCCTCTCCATCTCTTGCTTTAATAGGCCCCCGCTGCTGCCAATCAATCAATCAATCAAATTGATGATCTTATCACGGAATTCAACTAAAATTTCTACATGATGATGCCTTCTGATCACGAGACCTGACATCATGTAATTCTTGTAGATGTCTTCGAATCATTGAAGAGTTCTTCACTTTGGCTATAGAATTATTGAAGCTGCAGATTACAGTAGCTAAAATGATGATTTTACCCTTGTAAATATACCACGATTGGCTTGGGAGACAAGCTATGGTAGCCTTTTTTATTCTTGTCGTTATTGTTGTTTGGAAAGGAAAATTATTGATGCAACTTTGGAGATGAAAATAAATAATGCATTGCTCGGTAAGGGTATTGTTGACATTTTATTTTAATACATAGTTTGATGTGCGTGATACCTTGAATAAAAAATATATTTTCTTTGGGTCAAGTTTTTTTTTATCTTTTATCTTTTTTTTTAGTTTTCCCAAGAATAATTTAGTATTTTGATATATATAAATTATTATTTATTTTAAAAAAATCAATCTCACGTGAAAATGATAAGAGGCATGTGGATGCTCCATGCTCTACAAAAAAACACATTTGGTGTTGTCTATGGTAAAACACAATTTGACTGAATTAATTTCTAGTCCAATTAAATATAAAAAATCAATATTAACTAAATTCTGAATCCACGTGCTATCGGGTTGTCTTGCTTATCCGGACTAGTTATTTGACATTGTTATTTAAAAATGTTTTTTAAAAAAATTAAATTAATTTTATTTTAAATTAATTTTTTAAATATTTTTATATGCTGATATTAAAAATTAATTTATATTGTGATATTTCAGTACTTTTAGTGCTATCTTCATCACTAGGCAGTGCAATGCATGTTACTAGAATATTTTCGGTTTTTGTGCAAATGGGTTTTTTCCCCTTTCTTTTTTCCTCTCTTCTCATTGGTTTCAAAGCCCTCTCATGCCCATTTTAAGAGTTCTTTGAAATTATTTTATTTTAAATTTAATCTCTATTATTTGTTAAATAATCTATGAAATTGAGATTTTCTTTCAATTTAATCCTCCTTTGATATTTTTTTACCTTTTAGATTTTATTTTATTCTTTTAATTATGATTTCTTTTGTTTTTAATCATTCTCTCTATTAAATTATCTTTTTATTTACATCCCTTGAAATTTTATATTATTCCCTTAATAAAATTATTTTTTCAATTACATCTCTTGATATTTTATTTCATTTTATTTATGTATGTTTAGTTTTTATTATTTTGATTTTTTATATGCTTTCCTCTTTTGATTTCACCCCTCTAAGATTTGACTTCATGGTTTATTCAAGTTGCTTTCTATATGGTAATTTTGATCTTATAATTAATGTTATATTTTTTTTGTGATATTTTTTATTTTATTAAAAAAAAACTCTTGTTTCCATACAGAAAGCAAGTTGATGTGGTGTGTGGGTAAGGTAGCTAAGGATATTTTTGAAAATATAGTTAAAATTATTTTTTAAAAAAATATTAGAATTATATTTGTTTTAAAAAAAATATTTAAATATTATTATGTATATATAATTTTTTATATTTTAAATAAAACACACGGGAGAGGGTCGGCCTAGTGGCTCCAGAACGTATTCAAATCCCAAAAGGATGTCTGGTCAGCACAGTATGGCCATATTTTAGGCACCTTAGCTTAACTTCGGGTTCTCTGCGAGAGATCAAAGCAAGATAAAGAGAGATGATTTTGAAGTGATATTTGATTTGACATGGTTGTTGTGGTTGCCGGTAGAATAGGTGTGTAGCATTAAGACTTCACTTCATCCTTGTTTGGTTTTTTTTTTTGTAAGAAAAAAATAAACTAAATTGATGAGTTTTGTATTTTAGTTGTTACGGCACTGTTTAATGATTAAAATTATTTTTTAATGTATTTTTTATTTTTTATATAGTATATTAAAATATATTTTTAATTAATTTAAAAAAATGAAATTTTTAATTTTTAATTTTTCAAAAATATTTAAAAAATAGAGTGCAAAGTGAGAAAGAGACCATAATATATAAAGATCTTCAAATTTAACAGAGAAATACAGGATATTTCGCAATTTTTTTTTTGTTAAACGCTACAGATATGTTGAGAACATATTTTAACAGAAAGTATTACATCTATTTTGAAAAACATAATTATGTATTCTATCAAACCTTCAAATATCTATATAAATGATGTTAACTGAGTAAAAATAAATCCCCAGTCAAGAAATACTTGTGAAACTCGATTTTAGGATATGATGAGTTGCTGTTCACACCATTCTTCCGCATGACGAGTCCATTTATTATGTTATATAATTAGAAAGTTGTAAGATTGTTCCGGTGAATATAAAACTAAACTTTGGGAGGGATTTATTATATGAAAATTTTTGTGGATTCACTTAAATGGCTCTATATGAGATCCTTATGGTTTTCAAAACGAAAGGAAAAAATAATTTTTATCCCTAACCTCATTTTGTTTTTTGATCAATGATACGAGAGAGGTGGTAGAAAATTACAGGGATCTGACACTGGAATAAAAAATAATTGTTTGAAGAAGATCAACAATTCCTGATGAAAGCACGGTGACGGGATGGTCCATCAGACGATTGCTTGTCAAAGAAGTGTGCGGTGCGATTGATAATAGCTTGGACTCGCTGAAATTAATTTGTTGTGGACCTACATAGCCGTAAATAGAAGGCCGACACATGCTATATTAAAGCCCATAAAACACAGGACTTGACGCAGGTATGAGGAAATGATCTCTCGCGTGCAATCTTTGTTTCATCCACAGTAAAATGCATAAAATAAGCAAAATTGTCACCATCATCATCCTTACAGAACAACTTGTCAACTTTCATAAATTCGGAGATAATCCAACAGTTTGAAGCTCCACTGGTCCGGTCTGCCCATCGCTAATAGCCATCAAGTCACTGCTATCACCTTCCAAGTATGCTTTCATAAATGCAACTACAGTCTTTTCAAGTGAGTGTGGTGCATCGTGATTATAGTTATTTTATAAATTCATTTTTATTCAGAAATATTTTAATTTTTTTTTTTAATTTTTAAAGATTAATTTTGATATTAACTTATCAAAATAGAAAAAAATTAATTTTTTTTGATACTAATAGTAAAACACATCTAAATCTATCTCCTCGTTGGGTCCGTGGAATTCCCATTCCTGCAGACAGTAAGTTGCGTGCACTCAAAGTTCTTTCTTATCACCATCAAGCATATCAAGATGCCCATAATCCTTGGCAGCAAAGTAACTAGCCGGTCTTTTACATTCTCTAAGGAAATCCGCAGCGCACCCAAGCCAGAACCATTGACCATAACTGCCATATCATGATCAAACGAGCGAGGAACATATGTGAGTCCTGGTGGCGGGATTTGTTTTCCTTTATCCATTGCATCAACTGGGTCCACACCAATCAGTGCTCAAAAATTTAATGTCAAATGCTAAAAACCTAAATAGCAAATAAGTACAGTGATAGAAATATGAAAAAAACTTTTTTAAAAAGTCAAAAATACTTGAAATTGACTGCGCGGAAGCACCTCTACTATGGCCTGCAAGGCCAACCCTGCTTAAATTTGGTTTGACACTGGCTCTAAAACAGAAAATCCAATATCTCTATGATCAATATCATCACCATGAAAGCAAAACATTTGCGTTACTGCATGTAGTTTTTTATTCCACGTTTTAAACCACGTCTGTGTGCTGTAGTAACAGTTGCAATAGCAGAAGAGACGACATGGCTACTGTTTTAGGATACCTTTCCCTCTAAACCTTTTGTCTGATGATCTTCAAAGTGGTTACTTTTTTTTCTTATTTTGAAATCCATTAAAATAATAGTTTTTTTGAGGAAAAAAAAAACAAGATATATTTTTTTTGTGTCCGTTTTTATGGCCTACGTTCTATGAGAATCGAGAGAACAGTCCTGTCACCTCCTAGTGGATACTCCACTTGTGGGCTGAGTTTTTTGAATGGTGGGCTTGAGGCCCGTCTAGTAATTCTTTGGTGGGCGAAGAATGTCTCGGGCCAGTTTGGACAGTGACGTAGACGGACAGGTGGAACCAACCGCGGCAAAAAGTTCCAGCAAAACTCACCACCCACCTTGCTGCGAAGATACACAGTTACACACAACCATGGCGGGCAAAAGTCGTTGACTCAAATCTTATTATTAGATAGAATTTAATGAGATTCTTCGCTGTATTAGCTGTCAAGCATAAAACTTCTTCTTAATATGGAACACATAAAACATTCCCCCCCTTCAAAATTCGAGTTTGGAAAGGAACGACAAAAGGTAATTTTCATAAACACTCCGAGCTCTCTCCAAAATCTTATAAACAAAAAATCATGATTTTTTTAAAAAAAAATTATCAGAAACATTATTTCCTAGTCAGCCTTTACATATTTAAAAATAGAAGAAAAGTTTAATAAAATTAAATTTTAAACCCCCCCTTGTGTCTCAAATGCTTTGCTTAACTTCACTTAACAAAATAAAATGATAGAAATAAAAATAAAAATAATTAATACCAAAAATAATACTGTCGTCCGCGTGCAAACCCGACTGAAAAACCGCCTCTCCACTCTCGTCCTACCCTTCAAAATCGCAACGCGTGAAGCGACCAAGAGAATTAATATTCTCTTCTTTTAACTACCAAGCAAACAACTCCCCTCTATAAAATCCAAATTAAGTTCACAAATAAATATATATATAAAAACCCTAATAAACCAAATCCCTGTTCCTTCACCACCTTCGGCCGGCGTTACTCAGAAACCAACCCTAAACAACAACTCAAAATGGCATCTTACAATAAGAAAGGATCTGACATTGAGGCTGGTATAGGTAATCATCAACTGTATCCAATGATGCAAGAGCCACCGCAATTACGCTGGGCCTTTATCAGGAAAGTTTACGTTATACTTGCCATGCAATTGCTTCTCACCGTTGGTGTTGCCGCCACCGTTGTCTTTGTCCGTCCAATCCCTCAATTCATTCTCCATACCACGCCTGGCCTTGCCATCTACATCGTCTTCCTCATTCTTACCCTTATACGTGTGTCCTTTCTCCCTTTCTTCTTTCTATTTTTTGTTTCTTTTATAAGAAAAAATGATTCTAGGGTTTCATATCTATTTATGTGTAATTGATGACACTGCACGCTATTTTTTAGTAGAATTGTTTCTGTGATTTTTTGCTAATGAAACTATTTTTTTTGTGATGATTTTCTTTGCTGCTAATGCAGTGCTTTGGCCATTGCATGTTTATTCCAAGCGTCACCCATGGAACTATTTGTTCATGGCGCTGTTCACGATTTGCATTGCGTTTGCTGTTGGTCTTTCTTGTGCTCTCACAAAAGGTATAATCCCAGTACACCCATTATATTATACAGTTTTTTTGGGTAATTTCGTGGGTTTTAATTTTTGTGTGTGATCTTTGTGTGACTCAAAATTTGAAACCCCTAATGAATATCTCTATTTTAATTGAGCGAGTGAAATGCAAAATAAAGTTTTATTTGGCAACCGAACAGAGGTTTGTGACTGCACTTGTTTCATTGAAACTTTTTATCTAGAGCAAATGCTAGCTAGCTCGCTGAAGAAATCAATCGAAGGACACATGAAATATAAAAATAAGTGATCTGATTTCACTGTCTTGGAAAGCCATATTGTAAATTAGGAAACCGTAAATTAATCGGTGATTTATTTAATTAATCACCTCTGCCTGTCTTGTCGATACAGATAGGCACAATGGAAGTTAGGAGAGTTTTTTCGTATTTCTTACGTTTCTGTTATTGATTGTCTTGGATCCTTTTCCATTTCGATCCCCGACATAGGGGGTCTGTGATTTTGTTTCTGTGCTCGTTGGGATTATTATCCTAATAAGATCCTTGTGCTTTGAATTTGGTGGTATATTTTATTTTTATCAAGCAATTGGACGTTCAGGGTGTGTCTGCTCCTGGCAAGAATCAGAGAATCATAAATGTATAATCAGAAGGCTGCATGTATTACAATTGTCACAGTTGAATGTGTCAGTCATGCTATATTCAGAATATTTGTGAGCTTGTTTATTAATTTATATTTTGTTTTCATGGTTACCCATCTTTATCAATGGAGCATTGTATCTGTGTGCATATTTGATTTTTAGAAAGTTTGTTAATTCACACAGTAAGATCGAAGCAATGCATGGTTGAAAAGGAGTTCGACATATCTAGGGAGCATGAGTTCATATACAAGCAGTAGAAACCTCTATTATTAAGTTAAAAATCAAATAATTAATGGTCTTTTTCATGAATTTGTTTTCAACAGGCAGGATCGTTTTGGAGGCAGCAATTCTGACAAGTGTTGTGGTTGTCGGTCTAACTCTCTATACCTTCTGGGCTTCGAAAAGAGGACAGGATTTCAGTTTCCTAGGACCCTTTTTATTTAGTGCTGTTCTAGTCCTTATTGTTTTCGGGTTGATTCAGGTATTCATCCAGGGATTTTGCATCTATAAACCTCGATCTACTCTCTCTCTTTTCTTTCTTTCACTTGTTTTTGAATCTAAACGAATACATTGCAATGCAGTTCCTTTTCCCTCTTGGAAAGTGGTCACTGATGATTTATGGTGGCCTGGGCGCGATCGTATTCTCTGGTTTCATCGTCTATGACACTGGAAACTTGATCAAGCGTTTCAGCTACGACGAGTACATCTCAGCAGCAATCAGCCTTTATCTTGATATTATCAATCTATTCCTTGCTCTCCTCAACATATTCAACGCAGTTGACAATTAGACTCCTCCGACCTTTTACTGATAATATCTTTCTCTCCTCGATTGGATAGCTGGTACAGAAAATTATGAAATGCAAATCTTGCTGGTACAGCCTACATATGATTACTTCACTCTTCTAACACTAACAAATTGTATTATTTCTTTATATTAATCTCAATTTAAGTGAACCCCATTTTAATGTGAGAGAAAGAAAAAAGATTGAGGAGTATATTGAATGGGTGTTCATGCAAGATAAGGATCGAAGAATGGCATTCAATTTCCTCCTGTACATGCCTCGAACAAAACATGGAATTGATAGAAAACATGACCTCTACTGTCAATACTCCCCGCTTTCTGTGCGCAAGCATTCTTTCTGGATTCTGGTGGTCCTTGTGGAACTGAAGATAGCTACATCACGAATTGTTTATAATCTGCTGTATAGATGTAAACTGTAAGAACATTAGTGATTACCAGCGGGACGAGAGTGGGAGATATATGGAATCAGATTTTTGATAATTTGTGCTCTCAAGGATATCAAAGTATCTATAAATAATTGAACAGCTTCATGATTCAAAAGTTGAGGAACTTCTTCAGTAAAGAAATGTTTCTAAGATTGTTAACTTGTATTTCTATCCTTGAGGGCATTAGAAAGTATCTTAGAGTTAAAAAAAATGTATGTCGAAGTTTGTTAATGTATAAATCAACGAAATATACAGGTTAAAAAATTCCTTCTTCCCTTCTAATCTTTATCGTTTTCGTTATCCCCTCACGAATCATAATTTTTTTTGTCCATCACTCGGATTTCAATAGGATTGTGCCTAAAAACACAGAACAAGAAACAACAATTAGAAATAATCTTCTTCGCGTCTAAAAAGGAAAATAAAAATAAAAATGACAGATATATATATATGGGCTGGACTTAATCTGTAATATAATGGCCGTTTGGGCCCACTTCGGCTAAGAGTTTATTATGCCTCTGTAGTTATAAGCAAACAAGTTGATTTGTCATCGTGTTGATCGTAAAAAAAGTTCATGCTTTTTTTCTTCTGTTTTCCATGATAAAATCAGTAAAGAACTCTTATCAATTTTAGCAATAAAGTAAGGAGGGTACCCAAATTCAAATTTCAAAACATTTTGTCATCATGGAGACAATCTTACAATTTTTATTTTCAGAATTCTTGTTAATGTTTAGATGTAAAATACAACAATGATATTATTTCATCAGATCGTATGTGCAAGAGGGATAATTGCCTTCCATTTGTTGTCCAAAAAAACAACTGCATTAAAAACCATGGCGACACCTTCAGAGTATGTTAACTGATGAGAAAAAAGAAGATAGCTAGACATTAATTTTCCGATGCGATTCCGGAGCAGAACCACCACCCCTTATCGGAGCAGCCCTCTGTGCTATTCAAGACCTAGTCCAACTTCACATTAATTTAATATTGCTAGAATTCTGCATTCACCTGATCCAAACAATATTGTTGTCTGAAGTGGATATTACACTAAATGAAGACAATCATTGCCTCCACCATGACGAAAACACTACATTAATTAAACAAACCGGGGCGACAAAAGCAAATGGCCCACATGGCATACATACAATCAGGCCGTATCTTTCTCTTCCATTATCATTCCTAAATCAAATTGGAATCTTCTTTTTTGACCACCCACGTCCAGACCAGAGGTATCTTTCATCTCCTTCGACAGGGAAGCCCAAGAGGACTTCGATCACGTGGTTTTGCATACGTTTGATTTGCAAGCTCTTGCCTTTTTCCTATTCAGATTGGAAAACCACGAACCCTAAGAACTATATTCCCCATGTAGACCGAAAGAGAGACCCCCATGAATAGGCCGATCTTTACTAAATCCTCGTTCTTTACAGTTTAGGTACACCAAAAATATAGCCCATCCAAATTTTAAAAAGCTTTGATAATAATAAGTTCAGACGGCCAATCTACAAATATATAATAATTCATGTATCCCCAGTTTTCCATTTCATTAGATGGGTTCACACACTCACATTATATGTCTGTTGCGCCTCTCTGCTGCAAAGGAGAGAAGCCTAGCGACGCCACGTGTCCAGAGATCATATTCCTTCTGGTCCGAGCACTCAAATTCTACGACTCCCCGTTGCAGAGTCTTCAAACCAAAATACCGCCGCTGCTCCCCTCTCTCCACCAAGTGGCGGCCTGGCCAGGAGGGCATATCTTTGACCACCCCCACCACCACATCTGTAAATACAAAAGGAAGACGTGAATTCAAAGATAACCCCTTTCGGTCTTTCAACTTTAGTGCCATCTGAACTTTCTCAAATCCCCAAAAATGGAGGAAGCCCCACCAACTATTATGTTTTTCACATTATTAGAGAAAGACAAATGCAATGATACTCACTCTTTTTCTTTTTTGTGATGGTCCCAGCGACATGTTTGCTCTTCATCTTCAACATAACCTGCACAAAAAGAAGATTCAAAAGTTAAAGGTAGAGAGACCGGAGTAAAGAAAGTGGTTCCATTTATTTCATTAGTTGATCGTCTTTAACTTTGACACTGATTGTTTTCTGCCTCATTAGATTCACATTCATCATACCCGAATAATTAATTCAATGATTTGATATTCCGAAACAATAATTCCATCAACTTTCGTTTGAATAGGGCTATAATTACCTGGTTCATTTTGTTGACATAAACAGAGACTATCTTCCAGTGAAGGTCACCTGCATTGATCACAGCAACCTAATCAAAACTCCTCCCCCACATCAAGTAACGATTTTTTTTTCCAAAATTGCAGCCACATAAGCTTTAGAGTTGTCACAAAATTTCGTGCTAGTGTCACAAAGAAATCAGATTCTAAATTAACTGAGCTCGGAAATTTTTTGCAAACATGACAAGGAATTGCAAATTATCGTGGATTAATTTGGAACATAAAAATAATAACCTTTGCGAGTGCGCTTGAGTAGCTCACAGCCTCTGGCAAGCAATTCCCTGCTGCAGATGCCCAGGAAATTCTCTTCCGGCACAAGTTCACCGCTGAAACTACCATTAGAACTACCATTACTGCCATTTCCAACACCCGTCCCGACACCTTTATCCACAGGAATGACCGCTGCAATATTCCAGACTTCCTTCAATGCCCGCGCCTTCAACGTTGCCGCACCACGTAAAGCTGCAGCACTCGCACCAACAGTCTCGAATTATTTGATTTAAATCGTATCCCATAGTGTACATAGATCGCGTATAATTTGCATTTATCTGCTGCGATTATTATAACTGACAACTATTAAATGAAGGGCAACAAACATACCCGTTGCAGCGGCAGCAGTTAATGTCATGATATCACCAGCAGAACGCACATTCACAGCAGAATTCACAACATATGCAAGGTGCTCACGCTCTGCCCCCATGGCCTCTGCTGCCTCCACACATTGTGCAGCCACCAATGTAGCAGCGGATGCCACTGCCAAGTCGGTCTTTGCCATTTGCTCATCTTTCCCGGCGCCAGAAGTGGCAGCTGTTGCAGCTGCAATTGCAGCGACAGCCGCAGCAACCCCTGCCACAGATATGGCAGCATGAAGCTGCGCATTGTGGGTCCGTGCCTCCTCCTTTTTCTTCTCTCTCCTGTCCTTCAACCACCTGCCAACAGTCTTACCACCACCGCCGGCTGCGGCTACTGTGAGGGAAGCAGCACCACCTAGAGTGACCGCCGGTGTACGGTACTGTATATTATGCGGATTGTTGGATCGAGAAAACTGGGGATAGGAACAGCATATGGATCAAAAACTCATTATTTTCATAAAAAAATCCTCAGAATTGGGTTTAGTATTTTTCTGCAACATTAATGCAGGAAGTAAAATTGATGACTAATAATTAATAATCATAGAGAGACGTCGGAGATTATCTAAATTTATGGTTGTGGGTAAATTGGGTCCATACGCCATTAATGCGTTGTTGATGTTATGCATTGTAACTATTCTAATTCATTCTCTACGGGACCAGCTTGTACCCGCGTTTACCAAAAACAACCAAAACAGTGGGTGATTGGATCTAAACAGACAAGAGAACGTATACAGTCGTTATTCACACATCACAAACAATGGCAGTTTCAATATTTTTGCTAAAAAGACAGAAATGCAATCACCATCTCACCCAATTTTGCTAATCCTATTGATTTTACGGGGAAAAAACAAGGAGAAAGAAGAAAAGCCACAGCAGTTTGGGACAAAACAGAGTAGAATATACAGGAGACGTGAAAATAATAGTATTATTGCTCTTCATTCTCAAAAAAAAGAGTATCACTGCTATCCTTATTTTAAAAACAGAGACAAGACAATAAATAATAGATACTCTCTCCGTCTCTGGTGTGATAAAGTAAACACTGGTTACAGAGAAAGCCTGAGATATGTTTCATGGGGGGCTAGAGTCAGTGGATCAGAAATCGTGTTTTGCACCTAAAAGATCAAGAACAAACACAAACACAAAATCGACGAGGCCACCTCTATTCACACTTGCTTAAAATTACCCTTAAAATAGCAGCAATTTTCATACCATTACTTTGCTTCGGCCAACTTTTAAGGAATTACCTTGCCATCCTCCATTTCAGATGGAGAAACAGGAGGGCTGTCCGTTAAGGACCCATTGAGAGGTCCACTGCTGTGAGAGAGTCTGCCTGAAGTGCGTGGAGATACTTCCTGCTGCATTAAGAAACCCCGCATATCAAGAAATGAAGTAGAAAATAGGGGCGTTGGCAACCTTTTATGAGACTGAAGAAAAATAAATAATAACAGGAGGGAGCAGACAAGTGAGTGAAGAAACAGAGTCTTTGTTTGCGTTTCAAGAGATTATAGAGTGGGAAAAGAAAAGATGGTGGATCAGCTGTTAATGTGGTTGATATGGATTTTCAATGAAAGATAAAACCAAAAAAAGAGCGTAAATGGATCAGAACAAGGCCAGACTTAAGATTTTTCTTAAAAAGAGAATATGCAGATCAATACAAAACATTTTAGCGAATTGGATCGATCAGAAAACAGAGAAGGAAACAAACACCAAAGATGAAACGAGTTTTTTTTGCAAAAGAAAACTAAACAAACACCAAAGTGTCAAAAAGGACAAAGAAGGTGGATTGCTTCGTATTTTATTAAAGAAAGAACAAAACAAAGACTCAAAGAAAGCCAAAAAGAAAAAGAAAGAAATCTCGCTAACTGTCTTTACTCTTTCCACCTCCCTCTAAAATATATAAAATTAAACTCACCGACTGTGACATGATTCTCTCCAAGACCATCTGTGATGTCTCGGAGGAAGCAAAAGAAAATGGGTTTCCAGAAACGATAGCACCACCCTCTTCTAACTCTCCAATGATATCCTCCTGTATCATCCCACCAGCACCACATGGGATGGTCTTGCTAGAGAAAACCATTTGTGGGGCCAGGGCTTTTGATACTTCTAAAGCTGACACACTCCATGAACGTGAAAGAAATTCCATGGGTTCACGTGGTGTTTCCGGTGGCCGGAATTGGACCGTGTCCGGTCTCCATAGCTCTGCTACGGGTTTGTCCATTGGAAAGAGACGAGGTGCACGTGTCTTAAGTGTCGAAGTGCTGGTTGTGTGTTTACTGAAGAATACGGCTGGGTGCGGGTGTTTTATAGAGGATGGTGGAGCGAGATGTCAGGTTCTTATGATTGTTCCTTTTTTATTTTTAAAGTATTGGTTCAGGGATAATTATATTAAATTAAAAGGAGAGAGAAAAGTACCGATTATTAGTTTTGTTTTCCCTACAAGAAAACACTTATTGGAACCATTAATGGCTTGTCATTGAAGAGCTACGGCTTAAAAGTTATCATAGGACATGCATTATTAAAGAAAAATATTAATAAAATATATGCAAACTTGTCTATGATAAGTTTTTATATATAAAAAAACATTTGTTGTAATTTTTCTAGCTGCTTTGTTAAAATCAATTTTTGTATAACTAGAATTTCTAAGGGTTAAAAGTAATAGTATGTTTGGGAGTGTAGTTGATATTGTTTTTTAAAATGTTTTTTTGTTTAAAAAAATTTTAGAATAATATTTTTTATTTTTACAAATTATTTTTAAAATCAACACATCAAAATAATTTTAAAATACACAAAAAAAAAATTAAAAAAAAATTATTAATTTTTTCAAAAATATTTTTGATACGCAATAATAATGACACTATATCTATAACATATTATCCAAGTTTATAAATGTATTTCAATAATAAAAATTGAATTCTAAACAATTAAATAATATTGACCCAAAGGTCATCCTAGTCAACAGGGTCGTACTCTTAATTGCTAGGTTGCCACTTTAGATGCTTCCTTCTAGTATTATTTTGTCGTGAAGGAAAACAAGTGATTCGCAATCTTTACAAATTCATCATAATAAGCAATTCATGCCACCGGGAATTACGAAATGAGGTTCCTGGTTTTGGGATTGAAGAATTGGAGATGGGGGATGTAGCGTCACGTGTATATAGCTTTTTTTTTAAAAAAAAAAACATATTATTAAAATTATAAAAAATATATTTTTTTAAACATGTATATAGATATTTATTCCACGCAAAGGCTAAATGTAAATTACTTTTTTTTATGTACTGAAAAAAACAAAAAACTATATAAAAAAAACATGTTAACCTAGATTACATCAACTTATCCAGGTTTCACGGCTAGTTACAGGTTATTATTTTCAGTTCAATTTGATTTTTATATATACAAATAATCATATTAAAATTATACATAAAAAACCGGTTTAAATTAACACGTTTTAGTTCAGTTTGTTTTTTTATGTAAAAACTAATATAGTTTGTCTTTTTTAAATTATAAAATGTCATCTCTTCTTGTATTTTACTAAAATTGAATCAAACCAAAAAAAAAAAAAAATTGAACTAGAAAAATAAAATTGTTTTATGGTATTTTTTTAATTTGAGATGATTTGGTTGACCGATTTTAACTTTTAAAAAAGAAAGCCGGGCTAAATCAAAGTTTTTAATCAAAGTTTTAATGGTTTGATTTTTATGGTTTAGTTTATTTTCTGTTTTATTGGTTTTTTTTATTTTCCTATCACCCTAGTAGCAGCCCCGAATTTTACCGTGTAACCTGGCTAAAATCCCACATAACCCCGCCAAGTCAGACAAGGTTTAAAACTAAGGTCACATGATGCTGAAAAGGTGATACGTGTTGAAATTCAGTACTGTGATGGTCAAACACTCGCCGAGAGCTGGAATTCGTTAGTGACGGCGAGTAAGACTGACTGAGATGAAGTTCCTTCTTGGAAGTCTATTCTTAGACTGTTTTAATATTCAAGTTATTGACGATATGGGAAGAGCGGTTTGGATGTTTGGATGGTTGAGATTGTTTTGATTTTTTTTTTAAATGTATTAAAATGATGTTTTTATTTTAAAAAATATATATATTTTTAATATTAATACATGAAAATACTTTTAAAAAATTAAAAAAATTATTTAAATTTATTTTTTCAAAAATATTTTTTGGAACGTAATGTACAGTCACTTAGTGTATTAGCATTAACGAAGAAACTCTTACAGGAATTAAATAAAATATGTAGCAATAAATAGAGTGGAGGAGAATAAGTTATAGGATTTTCTCAATATGTAAGACAACTTTCATAGTACCTGGCGTCCATGAAGCTTACATCGGTTTTTGCTAGTGGATTTAGGAAAAATCTTAAAATCCATGTACTTACATCCTGTTTAGGAATGTGTTATAAAATATTTTTGAAAAAAAATTAAAGTTTTTATCTTTTAATGTTTTGATAGGTTGATATCAATAATAATTTTAAAAAATATATATTATTTTAATATATTTATAAATAAAAATACTTAAAAAAACATGTACAACACTACTATACAAACGTTAATCTCATTTGCATGTGAATACTACGATGTTAGTTACGAAGCTCCCTCTCTCCATAGAGAAATATAAAGAGAATAGAGATTTGTTCTTTTGGAAAAAAACAGGACCGGAGACCCGGAAACTACATAACACAAGAACGTGGCAAGGTCGCCCCACCCGTAGACAGCCCACTTGAGATATAATTGGAAAGCTCCATTTGGAGTTAGCAGTTAACTTGGTTTTTCATTAAAAAAAAATCTATTTCAAATTATTTTCTTAATTATTTTGATTTACTAATATCATAGATATAATTTTAAAATATATATATTAATATATTTTTAAATAAAAATAAAAACTACATCTATCACGTTTCTAAATATGCCCATAAAAGAGTAAATTATAAATTGTGAAAACTAAATTAAAATCAAGAGAATTGTGAACGAGAAAAAAAAATGCAAATCAACAAATTGAGGTAGATTTTTAATAGGGAACGACTTATAATTGCATTGAAAATATAGAAACTAAATACCACTTTTCTATTTTTCAAATGCTAGTTTCCATCAAATTAATGTGGGTTTTGCAAGTGTATATGATAAAGAGTGATAGATGTTGTCTAGCATTTGTTTCTTTATATAAAAATTTATAAGTCCCACCTCTAGTTTATTTGTTGAGATATTTTTTTAAAAAAAAAAAAATAATTAAAATGTTTTAAATGTGCTCGGTTTGTTTTTTTCTAGATTTAATGTGATATTTTTTTTAAAAACAATAATCAATTCACAAAATTATCCATTTATCTCACCGCCCTCACCAATCCATTATCATTTCTACTATCGTTGCCATTGGCCCATTAGCCTACTCCGAGCTTCACAGCGCTCACGCCGTCGCAATCTTCTCCTCTTTTTCACAGCTGAGACGGTCGTTACTTGCATCGTCATTCTATTGTACTTTTTGCTTCATCATTTTTCCAAGACGATAAGAATTACTCTATATAAAATGTTTTCTGGTAAAAACAAATATCTGTAAATTTTATTACGAAACAAATATTTCTTAAATGTTTTATTTTTTTCATCTCAAATTAAGTTTTTTGTTATTTTGATATGTTTTGATACATCTCAAAATAAATAAATCATTTTATAACATAATGTTACCACAATATGAGAAATTCTATCCAGCACCTCTGTCGTGGCCGCCCCTTCTGCCGACTTACCGGCAAATTCCTTTCATCACCCTTCCCGTGCATGCTCTACCTGGAAGACAGTCGAGAAATTGAATAGTAAAAACGGTGAGTATGGAGAGATCGTACGGAGTCAGATGCTAGGCGGCAGACCCCGTAGGGACCTGAATTCCATGTGGAGCAATAAATGAAAGGGGCCACGAGTAACCTGCGAATGAGGTAAGGCCCCCCGCAAGAACCACCAATCAACAGTGAGTGAGTGGTGACCATCAATCATAGGGAGACACATTTGTTCCACGTGTTCGTGTTTCAATTTCGTGCCTGCGCAGCTGTGTATTTGAAGCTATGCAATAATATGCGATCCAAGGTAGCCACTGAAAAACTTAAATCTTGCCTGCCAGGATAACATATCCAAAAGCATGGGATGATTTTGAAAATAAATAAAGCATGAAAGGAATTTAGACCACGTCAATGAATTCCGGGGACCAAAGACATGGGCATATACAAATAATACCCTTGAATACGAGGATTAAATTGAGCAACTTCCAAATCTCGGGGGTGCCATCCCCCCAAGCTAAGAAGTGGTTCCGAACCTAAATGTAACTGTGAAGTGTTAACATAAAATGGAAAAAATTAATTAACTGAAAAATAAAAATTATGGATGTTTTACTGTGTAGTGCATTATAGCTTATGAGATGATTTATTATGGATTTCAACAACACGTAGATGATTTTACTCTTAATGAACCCAATGTTGTTTGTTGTTGGCTGAGGACATTTTTGATTTTCATCCTATTTTGAAATTGTGCTTCCAATTTTTCTCTTGAATCACGTGTCCATACACATGATAGTTATTGTCGTGGGTGTTGCTCTCTCTCTCTCTATCTATCTATCTAGAATGAATAATTGGAAAAAAATCTACATCATGATTTTCTGCACCAAGATTAGGTTTAACAGGGATATCCACTATTTTTATCTTCACCTGCACAAAAATCTGGTCAAGACCAACCTTGATAAACTGCACATTACTAGTACAAAGAAAACAATTTGTAATAAGAAAAAATATATTCCAACAATTTTTTTAATGAAGATTATTCTATGTTGATCATTTCGTTAAAATCTACTAAATAAATTTATATCGATTTAGAATTTATATATTTTATAGGATTCAAACTCCACAAGAATTCTGCATGAATTTATTATTTTACTCAAATTTATATCATAATAATAAAAATTTCATACAATTAATATTTTTTACGTTAATAAAATATAGTTCCAGCTACAGCAAAATGTGCGCAAGTGGCTAGTTAATATATAGTGATAGTGGATGATAACCTGGTCTTGTCAAAATTCACAGTATAAAAATTTGGCCCGCGAACCATCACTCTTCCTTTTCAATGTTGGATTTAAGTGGGGATGGGAGATGGTTCGACCGCATGATAAGCCATTGGCACGCGTACAAGCCGTGCAGAATATGTCCATGCATGCCAATTTTACTGATCATTGGCAGTCTCTCCTTGTTTTCTTTCAATCCTTTGCTTCTAAGCTTTATCAAGCCGACTTTTGATGTAACTACATTTGGTGACGTTCATCGCATATCTCAAATGCCAGTATAATTTAATTTCAATCCAGTTGACATCGATGTTACATGGACGGATATTTTATAAATAATCACGGTACTCTTTAGATAACAAAAAATAATATAAATATTATTAAATTTGATCTAAATTTATTTATATAATATAGATATATTTGCTAGATTTTTTAATACAATACATATATATGTGATTATTTTTGATTGAATCATAAATAATAACATAGAGTATAAATAATAACTATTTTGTAGTTAATTTAACTTAATTTATCGTTATTTGAATATTATTTTTAATAATAAAAAAGGTCTGGCCTGGGCATGACATGACACGGCCACTACAGTGTCATTTGGAAAGAGGCATCGCAACGATCTTGTCTTAGGTTGCACGTGTGACGCAGACGAACCAATCATGGCGGTGGGAAAGGGATCGTTATGCCCTCCAGGAATAAAATTTACTTCCCTTGACACTTGCCAATTAGGCCCCGGCCCTGCATGCAGCCAGTGCTTGATAACAAACGAATCTTTATATCTCAATTATTCAAAGATCATTTGCATGGAGTGGCGGTGTTTGCCTGTTTTTTCAAAACTATTTTTAAAAAAAATGAAAATTTTTAATTATTTTTCTTTGATTTTTTAAAATTATTTTCGTGTGTTAATATAAAAAATAATCTTTTTTAATATATTTATAAATAAAAAATTTAAAAATAATCACCCTTTAAAAAAAAAAAAAAATCTTATAACTGGATACTATCAGTGACATAAGCCGTCTAAACTCTTAAATCAGTGAATGGGCAAGATAAGATTCTACAAGAGATTTGATTTTAGGTGTGGGCTCGCCAACGTCAGGAGAGTGTTGAATTTATTTTCCTGATGCAGAATCGAAATCCAGACTAGACAAAGGGGCATGTTCGGTCGATTCATTAAGTTTTTGAGCTACTCCTTATCATCTCTCATAATATCGTCCACCCCACCCTCTCTCCTTTCGGTGTCCATTTGCGCAACCCCCTTTGAAAAATTCTCTTCGGATTTGAAGGGTGGATAATAAATAAATATCTAGATATTATATTTTAATTCTCGAGAGAAAAAAATAGTTTACTGAAGATCCATCCACCGCTTTTTTAATAAATTACATTTTAAAGAAAAATACTGTAATTAAAAAATAATGTTCTTATATTTTTAAATATAAGAAATTGATATGTCAGATAAGACCTCAGGTGCACAAACTAAACCACCGGATAAAAAGAAAATATACCTAAAAATTTCATCTCGGATGCCTTCTCACGTGTTTATGAAAAATAAAAGAGCCTGTGGAATTTTCAAAAGCACGGTCCTTAATTTTAGCAAATACCCATCCCTTAAAAACAAAGACCTTGTCCACTTCGCGTGGACCAATACTCCAAGGATGATTGTGCGCATTATTGGAGACGGCTACTGCAGGCTACCGATTGTATCTCTATCTTCGGCAGAGAGGCTTTTGAGCCTGGTTTTCTCCGAGCCAGACAAACCAGCACAGCGAGGGATATCCTGACACGTGTTTGGTTATATTAAATCAAAACATCATTTTTGTTTTTTAAATATTGAAAGAAAAATATAGTTAATTGTCTCATGTTGACCAATACATTTATGAAATTATAATAATTTTATAAAAAATAATTTATAATAAATTCAATATTAAATAATAAGATTGAGAAAAAAAAGAATTGAATTAACCGATGTTAATTTGTCAAACTTGCAATTTAGGTCATGAATTCAATATGACATCACGTAAAACGAATTAAAACAAATTATTAAACATAAAAAATAAATTATTTAATTTTAGTTAACTTGTGATTTAGCTTATAAGACTGAGCTAATTTTATAAAAAAATAAATTAAAATAAATTATGAAATTCAATATTCAATCAAACAAATGTTAAAAGATGAAATTAAAAAAAATATCTATAAAAAAATTAAAAACAAATTAAAACAATTCAGGTTAATTTATCAAATCTATGAGATATAAATAACAATAAATTATAAAATTTATTATCTGATAAATGTAATATTAGAAATAAAACCACAACAAAATAATTTTTTAAAGAGAAAACATTATATTTTCTCCTTTTTCAACCATGACAATTCATAATTTGCAGAGATACAAGTACCTCACGTGTGTTATTATTATTACCGGCATGCCCGGCTATGTCATCATATCTCCCTTACTTTATTTCTTCCGTATTCTCTCCAGTATTTTAAGAGACGAGAAGTTGTGTGAGTGAAAAAAGAAAAAAGAAAAAAAAAACACAACAGCCTTTTTCTTTTTTCTGTCTTCGAGTCTCTTGATCTTTTGTTTGTTCCCCGTGGAGGAGAACAACACGAATGGATGCTTTTCTCGTTTCACGATTTCAATATTGTCAGGTTGATGAAATATTCTTTTTACTTTAATATATTTTCAAATAAAAAGCAGAAAAAATTGAAAAAGAAGTTAAATTACGTTGTTATGAGGCTCCTCTCGTACCATAATGCGTACAGCACTGGCATTCACATGTAGTCCATAGTCAACGGTGCATAATAAAACAAAGCAAATAATTTTTCGAAATAAAAAATATTAATTGGAATTGAACTCCACGATTCAAAGCCAGAACAAGAGGACTCTCCACTCTCGTTCTTCCCATCGCAGTGCTATACTGCTATCTGCACTGATTTAGTACAGACAGGTCACAAGAAGTCTTACACTGGTCAGATGAGTGGTGGGTCCATGTAACGAATCACTAAAGAATGTTTGCACTTTTGCTCATCAAAATTCCAACAATTTGGTGGTAACCACTAGAATGAAAAAAAAGTGACTGAGAAACCTTGTCCCGAAGCTTAACAAGTACCTGGAGGTTTGTGCCGAGCGAAGATCATCTTCTGATTGCCTCGGGAAGACGATAAAAATATTTAATGGGTATGGCTCCATGTAATAAAGTTTATTAATATAATTGGGAGAATATGATTTATCTTCATTTCCCAATAACTCCACATTTATTGCATCTCATCATGCAAAAAAGTGTCCGTTCTGCATGTTTCTTTCTATCACTCGATATATAAGGTGGCTTCCAATTGCACTGTATTTTAAAAATAATTTTATTTTTTTATATATATTTTTAAATTATTTTAATATACTGATATCAAAATTATTTAAAAAATAAAAATAAAATCACATTAATATATTTCTAAACAAAATCTATTTTAAAAAACATCTTTAACAACAATCATAAACAGCCTATAACCCGCTAATGAAAGCTGCTTCCTTGTCCCAAAAGTTGGCTGTTGTCTTATCCAAATTTCAGGTGATAGAGGCTCTGGAAAATCGGGTATTGAGTTTTTAAAAATTAAAATAACAATAAAATTTCTTTTTTTTAACACGCACATAATATTTATCATTTAGCGTGTGTATGTATATTAAATACATGTAATAAAACTCTATAAATAATTTATAAATATTTTATTTTTTCATGCAATAAATAATAAATATAAATATAAATATAAAAAAATTCAAGCCACGAGCACCACTGTCATTCACAGTCAAGCAGCAGGCGCGAGATGGTGACACGAGCAAACTAAATTTGCCTCGCACAATATCATGTCTAGAGGCAACTTTTTTTGTGTGGATGACAGGGAGTCTCTCCTATTTAATATGGAGAAAGTGTATTTCTAAGCACCCAACCCTCTCGATCCCACACTCGAGAAAAATATACACGCCATTTAATTTCAACCCCAGCATCAGGGGAATCTTTGATTGTTGATATAGCTCCCACCAAAATGGTGGTCAGCAGCCATTCTCAAATGCCAGTCGTGTGAGATGACAAGCCATTTGTTCGAATTGTTCAACCCCGAAATCGATCACACCTCAACTTACCCCGGAGCAGATGAATCTATCGTGTGTATTCAAGCCCTTGACTGGATCGAGTCCGTGTAACAGTAAAATTTGAATCAGAATCCATTTCATTAGTTTTCGGAAAACATTGATTGGTAATATATTCCTTGCAACCCTGAGGAGTGCAATTAAATGGCCTAATTCTAGATTTATTTCTTAAAGATTATCGTTTTGAGTCTCACAATACTTAGAGTCATTATAATCTAATAATTAATAATTCATTTTAGAAACTATGAAATTATTTATCCGTAATATCTACAACTGATCCAATTCTATCAAGTGTCTATCAAGGCATTGTTGGATCCAACTCTCGAAATCCAGATCTTAAATCCCTTTCTGTGAAAACAAATCCAGGTGAACCAGAAACCACTATTTTTTTTATGGATTCGAGTAAATCTCACCGTACAGAAAGCACACTTTGCGAGTCTAAATGAGCGAGTAAAACCCTGAATGTTTTAGACTCTTATAAAAGATGCACGCTCTGACTCGAACTCAAAATCTGTTATACAAATCTAAATTCTTTATCATCACACCATGTTTCTTGGAGACAAAACCACTACTTCCTGTGTCAGCTTCTACTTTCATTTCATTCCATATATTTTTTATGATTTTTTAAAAAAATCATAATTTTTTTTTTAAAAAAAAAATCAATGACACTCTAAGGCTCAAAGCTATTAAGTGTCTGACTTGCATTTTTTTTTGGTCAAATATTTGTTTTTGTAAAAAAAATTGATATTGAGTCAAATTATAAAACAGCTAAATATTAAATAGCAAAACTAAAAAATATTTTAAAAAATATAAAAGAGAAAGATTTGAGTCAACCCTCATCCCTCATGACACAAAAATAAGATAATCCATCAACTCTTTATTTTTGCCTTTTAAAATTTTCTAAGGTTATTCTAGTCATTTAATCGATTCAGAATCGTATAAAGTACAAACCATTCCAATTAGATTTGATCATAATAAATGAATTCAGATGGAAATACCATTTTTCTTTGAAGCAAGTTTATCGTTTTGAATCAGCATTAACTTCTTTTTTTTGAAGAGATGTGATGGTATGACAAGTGAACTTGTTTCATTTTCTAAAGTTTGTTTTGAATAGTATGCTATTGTCATTGAATGATTGTTTGATTTGAATAGTATGCTAGTCTTATTAAATTATTGTTCGAGAATATAATTGAATTTATTTTTAAAAATGTTTTTTGTTCAAAAATATATTAAAATAATATTTTTTATTTTTAATATTTTTCATATCATCACATGAAATTAATCTAAAAACACATAAAAAATAATTTTTAAATAAAAAATAAATATAAAAATAAAAAAATTATTTTTTTTTCAAAATATCTTTGAAACGAAGTGTCAAAGAATACCTAAATATATGCTTGATAATGCTTTTATATAAAGTCTTTTTTTATTAGTTTTTTTAAATCAACACATAAAAATCATCAAATAACATACAATAAACATTAATCTCTTTCTTTTTCAACTAAAACAAATCTTCGAAGTACTAGTTGAACTAAAAAAATAAAAACAACATTAAAATAGCAAAACCATCAAAACTGTTATATATTTTAAAAAAAATCATCCCTTCATGTTAGCTTACAAAAAAATTATGGTTAATATATATATATATATATATATATATATATATTTTTTTAAAAAAAAAAAAAAAAAAAAACTCCATGACACAACAGTACAATTAGCGGGACCAGTAATGTGATGGAAACAACAATCAAGAACGCGGCCTCTCTTTTTGTCCCACGAATGAGCTAAAAAACATAAACATCTCGGCTACAATTTCCAAAGACCCAACGATCAGAGTACCATCTTCACCTCGAGTTTGATGGAGATTAGGTGGCCGGGGCATCTAATCTAATCGAACAAGGGTAATTACGGAAACACCCAATAAAAATATGACAGCGGAGAAGCGAAAGTGAGAGAAAGCCAGCAAGAAAAAAAAGGTAGCTTGCCAACTCCAAAGGACCCTTTACTGGTTTGAAGGAGATGCCACCGCCATTTTGGGAAGCTTTTTGTCCGAAACGTAAACCAAGAAATGCAAGGGCAGCAATAATTCACTCTCACAAAAACCGAAGATCAGAGCCAGCCAGTGTACTGTCAGTACTCTAAAAACACTTCTGGTACCTAAGTTGAGATAAATAGTAAAGAGCATATGACGTTGTGCTAAAAGAAAAAATAAATAAATAAAGAATGAACATGGCACGATCTTCCTCTCAGATACTTTTAAATTCAGCAAATCAATTAAATTACAAAAAAATCATTGCTAAACACTGAGAAGGGTGAAGGGGGTCTAATCGATTTCGGTGGCTAAAAAAACACTAATTGCCTAAATGCGGGCCGTACGCCGCCGGCAGAGAGGCGCCGTAATAAATTGGAGGTTGAGATGATTATTGTCTAGGTGAACTGGATATATTTATAAGATGGGGACATTGTAGCTGCTATAGATTAGGTTAGCGTTTAAGGCGTCTGGGGTTTGATTGGTTGACGTGTGTGAGTGACTAGTCACAGTAACTCAGAGACTGCAAATAAGATCTCTCGGCTGAGAGGATTTTGTCAGCTTACTCGGATTTTCTAAAATCAAATAATTGGAACGGTAAATTAATAGCACTGGTGAAATAGTATAGCTAATTTTTTAATAAATTATTCAATGTGCAGAAGAAAGAGAACAAAAAAAACATACCATAAAAATAATAATAAAGTGGATCACACTTATTAACTATGATATTTCACTTGTATTTTTTAAAAAATAATAAGTAAAAACAGCCCTTAATTGGCTATAATTTTTTCAGGAAAGCAAATTAAAAAAAGAAGTGAAGGCATTCTATACGAAGATAATTAATTACCAGGAGAATGACTGAATTTCCGGGCCTCAGCAGACGGCTTACATTTATATCTTTGGACAACGACAGCAAAAACAAATAGGCATTTTGAGCCGGAACAAGGATCCGAGAGAATGGGCTTTGCTCTGCACATTGAAGTGAAAATCTATGTTTTGTTACATCCACAAACCCATCAACTGGGAGGGATCCATGGTTGGGTGAGAAAAAGTTTACGAGGCTCCCGAGGTACAGTAATAAAGCAATAAATGTTGATTATCTCGAAGATCGACTGTTCATATGAGTTAATTCTAACTCGGTCAAACATGGCAAAAAAATCCAGCCTATTTAAGGTTAGCTTACACCATGATAAAAGGCCATAACCGTCGAGCATATGCCTGCTAGCTCTACATCACTCAATCATGGCTAGCAACATCATCAATGCCACCAGCCAGAGGGATTTTTCTTGCAGAACTGAGGAAGCTGCAAAAGAGAAGACAACTCACGAATGTTGAAAATAGGAGCACAAAACTGATAGCGGTATCGAATACAGATACACGAATGAAATTGGAATAACATGGTCTCAAATTAAAAACTTTTTGACAGGCCCTTTTGGTTACTCAGCAACCTCAAAACCAGAAAGCATGCCTCTAAGCCAAGAAAAAAAGGAATCATTTGCTTAAGCTGGTGTTCTAACCGAATTGTACGGTGGCTCGGGTATTATATGGCCGGAGAAGGAATTTCCATTTAGAAATAGATCGAGCTTCAAAACTAAGATGGAGAGTAAACAGCTAAATTAGAGTCAGGTGGCCAAGAAATATTGATGATAAGGAATAACAATTAAGCACTAAAGGAAGGCATGCCCATGTAATTTTCCTTGCCAAGAGAAATGGCGAAGAATAGTAAGATTATAAACAGACCGATACAGTCCTGAATTGACAGCCTCACCTTTATTCATACCATTGCCAGCCATAACTGGTGTTGGAGCAGCTGGTTTGTTTGATATCATAATACCAAGGTTTGAGCAATCCATTCCAATTGCACCTGGTTTAAATCAAGAATCAGAAAAAAAAACGTATATATTTTTCAAGCAAAATACTAATTAATTCCAGAAATATCTACTGAAACTGGAAATTCTTATGTGGAGAGGTCGTATATTTAGCGAGTCATAGCATGGTCTCTTACAATCTTTGTAACAAGGAAAGGTGGAGACGTTCAGAAGGTTATTATAGCCCTCCGCACATGCGCAGCTGTAAGTGAACTGGGATGTCTTGTTGCACGAGCCACCTCCACAATCAGCCCAAAAGCAGGCTACAAAAACAAATTTACCAAAAAACCTAAGAATGTATTAAGAAAACGACAGTATGAAGTTTTGGTTGTCAAAGGGCTTACGATCGAAAATCGACTGGTTGCCTTTGCTCGCTTTCTCTTGGACAGGTGAGGGTGCTGCCGTACACGACAAGTTCACGGTACCTGTGAAAATCAGAATCATGCAATCGATCAGAATTCTGAAGAGTCAAAGCTGCAAAAAAGTTGTTCACAAATTGAATCATAAGAAAATTTTGCAGGTCAGATCAATATTTCAGTTTATTTATCCAACATATTTTGAAGATAATTAAGCAGCAAGCTAATCTCAGACTCGATGATGTTGGTAAATACCACCATAAACCTCGACAAGTATTTGGTTTTCCCTCTTGAATAGTTTTGTAAGTACATCTCAGGACGTCCTTGAAAGGTTGTGATTGGCACACATTACCACCTCAAATAAAACAATATTTGGTTTCCAGATTCAGATTTTGTTTGATTTGTTTTAGCTAATTCCATTCCCTCGTAAAAAAAACAAAATATTTTCTTAACCCAGTCTTATTCGAAGTACACTGACTTCCAAATCAGCATGTATACCTTCAACACGGAGTTTACCATGATTAAGGGCATGCGACAAAAGAAGAAACAGAGAACTCACAATTGGGAACTACGCAAGGAAGAAACTGGAGATGATCATCTTGATCAAAGCGAGTCTGCGTCCACCCAGGATCACATTCACATTCATAAAACCAAGTGCTATTGTCAGAAGGCTTGCAAGTTCCTTTCCCACATTCCACCTTTTGGCACACATCATCTGGTAATCAAAAACCATAAAATCGTGGTGAAAAATGAAAAACCAAGAAGACTCTGTTGATAAACATTATTAACATCGATCGAAACCCATGAAAGAAAACTAGCAGCTGTACAAACTAGTTAAAGAATAAAGAATGGAGAAGAAGCTAATTGATTATCAAGTCGTCAAAGTAAGAGATGGTGATCAAGGATTGAAGAACACGTACCAAAGACAGGGGACAGTAGGGGAGATAAAAGGTTACTTCTAGCAATCAAAGGTCGCGAAAGAAAAAGGATTGCAATCCAGGCAACAGCATAAGCCATCTCTGGAAACAACAGAGAATTAGACAGAGATATGGCGAGCTAAGATGTGTACTTGAAAATCTGTGTAGTTTAAAACTAGGATGGAGGCTCTTTAAAAATAGAAGCTTCTTCCGTTGGATCACGCATGAGACTTTTTTATTATTTTTTTTTAATCTTGTTCGACAAAAGCTACGTTAGAACGTGGCTTCCCAACCCTAACTAACCAATAAATGTTGACGCTTTGGTTTGAGATTTTGGTTGAGAGGATCGGGGCAGTTAAGTTGGGTATGGTTTTGCGGCCCTCGGATGTCACCGCATGCATATGCCTGGTTCCCGTGCGGTGCACGAATATCAATGTGGTCCGAATATCTATTCATACTTTCATAGTGGTTTTTGCAGAGTCGCAATGGAGAACGAAACCTTATTCAAAAAGTCAAAACTTGAGGCCATAACAATTGAAACCTATTCATAATACAGTAGGGTTATTGGGTTTAAAAATTTCAAAATGATGACCGGCCAGGATTGGAGTTTCGATCAGGTACGTGTCATTAACATTCCAAAATAAAACTTCTAGGCTGTCGTTTCGATAGTATAGTTGAAGTGTTTTTAAAAATATTTTTTAATTAGAAATATATTAAAATTAATTTTTTTTAAAAAATATTATTGATATTGTCACATCAAAATAATTTAAAATATATATTTTTTAAATAATTTTTTTTTAAAAAATACTTTTAAAATACAGTGTCAAAAACTTCATCAACTGCCGATAGAGGCTTTTTAAGAGTGTTTATTTGGAAAATTTCGAGTTATTTATTTATTTTTATTTCTAAATAATTTTTTTAGTATTTTTAGATTATTTTGATGTGCTGAAATCAAAAATAATTTTTTAAAAAATAAAAAATATATATTATTTTTAATATATTTTCAAATAAAAAACTCTCTGGAAATCAACAAAAATCAACCGTAATCGCTATCATGGTTGGTTTTGACTTCCGGTGATTAACACTAGCGAAGCATATGAATTTGGCCATATCATGTCATTACAGTGGCCGGTGCATGTGGAAACAAGTGACTAAGACGTGGGTGAATAGTGGCAACAAAGTTCAAACTATATTTATGTTCATGACAGGCATAATTCTTAGGCCCGTATTGCAGCGTGATTGCTCTTTTCTAAAATTATTTATTTAATTAATATTTTTCACTATTTATTTTTAGTATTTTTCCATTGTTTTGATATAAAAAATAAAATTTTAAAAATAAAAATAAAATATCATATTAATTATTACTGTAATTTCAAACATCACTTTAGCTTAGTTTGTTGCGGTAATAACAAATGGATAAACTCGGGTAGTTTTAGGCTCACACTTAAACTTAGCTACTGTGCTTTTTTAGCATGTTTATAAACTAGTTAGATTTAAAATTTAATATATGTTAAAATCTCATGCAATATCTAATAAACATGTTTACAATGTATTTCATTTAATTTTATGTTTACATCTTTTAAATGTTCCATATAGCACATATGCATAAATTTTTACATTTCTTATTAAAAAAATTTCTATAAGAAAAGGTTTTTATTTATATATTAAATTAGTTTATTTTACGAAGTGTCACGCAGATTGTTTATCCCTTTAAGTTCTTATGAGTTATAAACGAGTTTATTTATTCTATAAGCCGGCTTATGAGCCTAATTAAGCTGGGATATGAACCCGCAAAGTTTAGTTAATTTCAACTCATTCATAAATGAAATAAATTCGAATAAACTCTTGCGCGAGCCGCGCTTTGACTGACAAGCCGCTAAGATGATTTGGTAGCCTTGTTTATGGCGGGCAAGACTTAACCAGCACGCTGCACACCCCTGGTGAGGGCTGGATCTGGGCTGGTGTCATTATTTCGGCCTGGTTAATGAGCCCTCTTAGGGCTTGTGTAGCCTTTCTAATCGTGGGCCTTACTCATTTTATTTTGGACACGGGTATTTAATCATGTTATTAACAGATAATTTGGCGTTGCAATATGGCATTTTAATATGAGTGCACATATATAGAATGTCTTTGAAGGGATTTGGACTGTTTCTCACATGATTAGCATCGACAGCGGAGATCATAAATGTCTCATGTGTCCCCCACCTCACAGATCTTCCAGGTTTCTTGACATTTTCTTTCGAGGGCAGGCCGAGACGGCGGGCCAATTTGCTGGTTAGAATTGACTGTTTAGAGCTTGTATAATTTATATACTTAAAATATCATTTATCTCTTTAAAATACACATTTTTTAGACAAAAAATCACTGCAAAGCTATAAAATCAAATGTGAGATAATACCTCCTGAGAGTTCAGCTATATAGCATATTTCAAACAATATTATTATGGACATCGTCTGCAAAAATATATACGAGCCTGGACATGGAACAACAACTCTTTTGAGAGGTCAGCAATTTAGCGGATTTAAACAAATAATATGATAATTAATTGAGACCATTTGAGGAAACGTGAGCCATGCATTCTCTACTCCCAAGTTCGATGTTATTATACAGAAAAGAACTGAACACACAGTTACTTACCTGTGTTCCTGCGAGGGTACAGCATGCTAATAAAATAGTTAATAGCATCACCAATAATTGTGTGCTTAAAGATTAAAGAGGGTAGATTGGAACAATGAAGAAGCATCGACAGGATGGTGTTTCCCCGAAACAATCGACTTGTCAAAAGGTTTGACGTATATAATAAGCACACCATGTGAATGCCAACTATTTTTTTTTTATTTTTTTTATCATTAAATGATATTTATTTTTCTGTGTAATATATAGCATCCTAAATGCCTTAGATATATTTATTCAACAGCAAGGCGGGCCAAGTGCCATTAAATCAATGTTCATGCACTGGCCACTACTTGTAGTCTACGAGCTTCATTGTTTTTTTTTTTTTTTTAAATAAAGGAAAGAAAAAAGAAATGAGGCTTCGGTGTCCTTTCCGATTATTTAGAAGTTGGAGACTGTAAAACACGATTTTCTTTTTCCGCATTTGTCTTTAGTGCATGGAGTCATGGAAGAAGCAATCGGAACAAAAAATGAAAGTCAAGAGAGAAACATCAAGAAGGAAAGGATGCAGGCGCTGTAAGAGTATTTAATTGTTGGTTATTTTTATTAAATTTTCAATCCACTGAGATATTTAGATAAGTTTATTATTGATCATGTATTTTTTTTTTTTCAGATTCAAGAAAAACCCACTCTTTTTAGATACTCTTTACAAGTCCCGGTCAAGTGAGTAAAACTCTGGGTATCAAGGATTTTACAAGGTGAGTATATTTTGATTTGAATCCAAGATTTACAAGATAAATTTCAAATTTTTTATCATTACATCACGTTCTTTAGACACTTATCATATAACCTGCGCATATAGGACCTCAAAACCTAACAATTTTTAAAGTTTAAATTTATTATCATATACATATCATGTAATTGGCTATGATGAGTTGAATTGATATTAAAAACTTAATGTATGTTAAAAAAATTTGATTTCATTAAAGATAAAATACAAATTGAAGAAACATCTTGTTATACAATGATTGATTTGGCTATTAACCCCATCCCTCCCCCCCTAATTGAAACACAAGCTTCTTATACATCGATGCTGCAGCGTCAAAGTTGTCATGCCTTGGATTTAAATTTTCTACTAAAATGTTTTGTATACAAAAGAAATGATAATATTATTAAAGAAGTATATATACAAATTAGAACGCCACCCGTTCGAATTTGATACATTTTAGAGCTGAAGATGTGGGTGGGAGTTTTATGGAATCTGATGACGCTATCAGTTTGTGATCTATCGAAGATTCGACAGTTTGGGATGAATCCATTGGTTAGAGAAGTAATGATTTTCCTAAACCGAGAAAAAAATAGCAGTAGTTGACTATGTATAAATGCTAGCTAGGTATGATACTTGCACGATTATGCTTTATTTCGAGCTGTTGAACTCGAAGTTAATTTCATTAAATGTTCAAAATATAGAAAGACTTGATGGGTCCCAAGTTCTTTCGAATCCATTTCATTTTACCCAGATTTACAATCCTTCCTTTCCATGGTCAGAGCTACGTCTACCGTTCCAAGAGAATTGTCCTGATGGTAAGAAAATTAAAATTTATACAGTAGATCTTGAGTTTGAATTCGAGTTTGAATGTATATTTTTTATAAAAGACTAGAATATCAGAATTTTAATTACTTATCTGAACTTATAAAATATACTTTTCAAGAAATAAGATTTCCTCAAATTCAAAAAAAAAAAAAAACTACGTCTAACGATAACATCATCTCACTAACCATTGGCAGTGTTTGAGAATAATATAAATCATATTATGAGATCTTACCTACAAGCTTAAGCTTTTAGGTGAGATGATTCCTTAACATGGTATCAGAACCTTGTTGACCCAGTGGTCATGAATTCGAATCTCACCCCCCATTCTATTTGATAAAAATCAAGCACAAGGTGATGTGGGCCTGTGCAAGTTTCAAGTCCAAATGGCTTTCACTTGAGGGGATGTGTTTGAGAATAATATAAATCATATTATAGAACCTTACCTACAAGCTTAAACTTTTAGGTGAGATGGTTTCTTCACAGGCAGTATAAATATACATGCAAGGCAGGCAGCCATGGGCCTGTCTCCCCAACAGCAGCTCTTCCACCACCACCATCATTTCTCAGTGTTTCTATTACGGAGGGTTTGAAAGCAACTGGAGCCCTACCCTTTCGGAGGTGGGTATTGATAATGAAATAAGATGACTGACTCTGTTAATATTCTTGGTACCGAGGTGGCCCGGCCTTCACTCTGAAAACAAACCTGACAAAAAAGACAGTTAAGAATCAACCGGCAGGGATAGGATAAGCACGTGCATCCCCTTACTCCAAGGACCCCACAATCCAGCAAGTTCTAAGTTCCAGGACCCAAAGTGGACGAGTCCCCCGCCCTGAGACGAGTATTTTACAAGGATTCTGCATGTTCCTGACCGATTTTCACATGGTATTCTGCAACTCCCTCATTTCTTAATTGCCACTGTGACCTACTTTTAGTTGCCAACACACCCTTTCAGTTCATAATGGCTATACATGAAAGAGCCCCATTGACATCAATGGCAAGGCATCTCTGCCTGTAATTTCCCAGGAGGATGGTAAGCGGGCAAACCCGGAACTTCCTTTCTGCTTCTATTCTCCCTCGCAGACTTTTTTGCTGAAACAAATAGCACAAAAATCAGATCATCCCCTAAAAAGGTGGTGGCAGGACAAGAGTAATAAGACAGTAAGAGTTATAGGCTGTCGAAAAAAGGGTGTGATTAAATTCTGTACTAATTAGTCGGACTATTATGGTGCTGAGAGCCAAACTTGAGAAGTAGACAGAAGAGAGATCTGAATCTCATTTGTTGCTTTCTTATATGTTCTTGGTGAGATAAGATGGTGTCTTAGAAGGATTTGTCAGGGATGGGGAAGCCAGGCAAATGGCTTAAAAGTTTCTGGATAGGGAAGAAAGACAAGGAGAAGAAGGGTTCAGCTCAACAGAATTCAACACCTGTTATTGAGAATCCAGTGACCCCAATTTCGATCCCACCATCTACTCCGAAAGAAAAACGAAGATGGAGTTTTCGCAGATCATCAGCCACTGCAGCTGCTCCGAAGGACTCGAATTCTTCAGAACCAAGTGCCTCCCCACAACCAGCTGCGGTGCAGGGAACGTTGAATTCAGATAATGAACAGAAAATGCACGCGATGGCTATGGCAGCTGCTGCGGATGCAGCTGTGACCGCTGCACAGGATGCAGCTGCTGTGATCCGTCTAACTGCTGGCACCTCCAGGAGAAACAGTGCAATCGAAGAGGCTGCTGCCGTAAAAATTCAATCATTCTTTCGATCTTATCTGGTATGCAATTCTTGAATTTCCATCTGCTCTTGTCTAGTGAATGCACCAGTCTCAAGACTGAAATTACAAAAACCAAAGCTTCAGAGATGAAAATGATGAATTGCGTGATTGATTGGTTTTGGTATTTTTAACAGGCAAGAAAAGCATTACGTGCTCTTAAAGGCTTAGTGAAGTTGCAGGCAATCGTGAGGGGTCAACTGGTGAGGAAACAGGCAACTGCTACACTCAGGTGCATGCAGGCATTGGTGAATGTACAGGCTAGAGCTCGGGCTCAGAGGATATGGATGGCTGAAGACGTAAAAAACAGCCAGAGTAATTCGATCCACAGAAAATCGACACAAGAGAATAGGATCAGGCACGCAAATTGTGTAAGGATTCTTTCCTTCTTTTGAACCTACCCAGTTCATGACCTTGTTTTCTGTTATCTAGCAGTGGAGGTATGCTTTCATTCGACAAGGAATGAGTCGGATTAATTCATATATGGAAAACATAAGGTTGCATTTCATGCTTGAAAACATGTTTCTTAACTATTTTTTTCCATTTTATTCGACAGTAATTACAAACCATGAATAAAGACACTGTCAGAACTTTAATTAAAAAAAGTAGTGCTATATATGTGGCCTTAATGATTAATAAAATATTTAGTATTCTCATCTAAAAGTAGCAGAACAGAATCTTTCCTTTATTCTTAGCACATTGCTAACATCACATCAAGATGCAACTATCTAGAATTTCTCCTTTTTAGGGGGGAAGATATTTTCTGGAATTCCTGACCTTGTCGATGGCAAGCAGATACAACAGCTACTCACCTGGATAAAACTAGTACTTTGAATCCACTATGAGCGATCTGACATTCTGTTTCGGTACATGCAGGAGAATGATGGAGGCATGGATCAGGAGAACATCAGGATTTTAGAGGTGGATGTTGGAGAATCAAAGGGAAGTATAAAGAGCAGAAATGGCTTCTCTCACCGTCCACAAACAGAGCTAACAGAGCATAGATTTTCCACACATTATGCCTCAAATCATGCATACTCGAAGAAGGAGAACTGCCACGTCTCTCCAGCTCCGTCAGCTCTAACAGATACGAGCCTCGGAGCTTGCAGCGGGCATTTCGAGGACAATTCCTTCGGCACAGCAGTGAGCAGCCCTCAGTACTACTCTGCAGTATCAAAACCTGATCCATCAAGAATTCCATTTGCCTTACCGAGGCCAGAGTACGCAGAATCTCTGTCCTATGAGTACCCATTATTTCCAAATTACATGGCAAACACAGAATCTTTCAGGGCCAAGGTTCGGTCACATAGTGCACCGAAGCAAAGGCCAGACTCGTTTGAGAGGCAACCAGGTAAGAGAGCATCGATAGAAGGAAGGAATGTCCCGAGGGCCGTGCGGATGCAGCGGTCGTCTTCCCATGTTGGAGCCGCAGCTCAGAATTATAAATATCCATGGTCAATTAAGCTTGACAGAACAACAGTATCGCTTAAAGATAGCGAGTGCGGCTCCACGAGTACAGTGCTCACAAACACCAATTACTGCAGTAGATCTCTTGTTGGATTTGAAGTAAGCATGAGCCATCCTTGATTAAATCACGACAATAAGCTTCGATTCTAAACAGATTGAATATATGAAACTGGTGAAATTACTCCAAATCTAATCTGTTAAATCATTGCTCTTTTAATCTGCAGGTTCGTGGAAATAGGTACTAACAGTAACAGTACACTACCCAGGCTTTGCAACTCAGTATGTTGTGTGCCCCAATAAAATGACATATGCAGATAGCTGCTTGAATCTTGTGCGACTTTTCACCATGCAAGTTTAAGCAAGAAAAAAACTGAAGAAATTTAAATCTTCAACGCAGACAGCTGCTGGATTATTGTACAACCTTTCATTTTCTTCGTTCTAGTGTCATTGTGGAGTGAAGTGTCAGACGTAGACTTGTCTGTTTTTCATTTTATCTATTACATGGACTAACGTGTTCCTTGGCAGAAGCACAGAGACCATGACAGCTTTGATTGAATAAACTTTTGTGCTTTCAGAAAAATTAATTGGTTGATGAAAATAATCAAAATTTGGTTACATACTATTGTTTTTCTGATGTACGGCTTGGGCCTAGCAACTGTTTTTCTTACCTAAAATCAAAGCAGGAACGGGCGTGCGTGGAGAATTGGATCGAGAATTTCCCAAATCATTATCAAATAAAACAAAAAACACTAGATGAATGGTGATCTTGGAAATAAACAGTCCCAAGAAATCTGGACTCGAAGCACGAGCTGAAGAAAGATGAAAAGCTCATAGGCCCAAGCATATTACAAGGACCTCTTGCGCAGTTCAACATGGACCATCAAAACGGTAACCTATTTAGGGCTTGCTCCCCACGCCCAGCCCAACAAAGATCACAGAAGTTACATCCATCACTACATGGTAAGCCTTGAGAGTGAATGATATGTAGCTAAGCAAATTCATCATCGTATAAAAATCCAATCTTTTTTTATAAAAAAAACCATGATAATGGATTGCGCTGCATGGGTGAAATAATATTCTTTTTTTCTCACAAGACATGACACTGCTAGCTAGATTGTAATGGGTGTTTGGAAAACCTAAAAAAAAAAGATTTTTTTTTTGTTTTAAAATGAATTTTGTTTTTGATATTCTTAGATCATTTTAATCTAATGATGTCAAAAATAATTTTTAAAAGTAACCTCAATTACCCTCCCAAATGTTCATTAAGTTTTATCATATGATGAATTAAACCCAACTGGTTTTTATTTATTGACTGGGCATCTATATTAGAAATGATTATAGGGGCTCTAATTAATACAGTATTTAAATTAAGGATTAAAATTAACATTTGCAAAATCATATCTTTCCAGTTTTATATACAAGTCCAAATTTGAAAATTGTACCTGGGAATAAATAAGGACGATTACATGATAATGTTTGTGAATTTGAGCTGGAGGCTAAAACCAATCCTTTTCAAGTAATGAGAAAGGTGACAAGGGTAGTTTTGGGATATATCCTATCCCAAAATAAGAATAGGCATATCGTGGCAGAGTTTTTCGGAGGATATGAACTAAAGGAGAAGCAGTTTTATCTGGTGGAATGCTCATCTAATAATGCAAAATTGCAAATCGCAACTTACAGATTCATCATTGCCATTAATTAGTTGCTATTTGCTGGCCAGGGAATTTGTCATCTTTCAGGAACTAGAAATCCCATGCTTGCTCTTGCAATTTCCATCATTACCACCACCTCTTTCCGGGCACTTCTTTCTGCTATATTCAATGCAAGAGTGCATATTGCAATTCATTATACAATAATATAAATTATATTTTGAGATCTCACCTAACAACTTAAGTTTTTAGGTAATATGATTCTTTAACATATTACCAGAGCCTTGTTGACCTAATGTTCACGGATTTGAATCTCACCATCTTCATTTTATTTGATAAAAATCAAGCATGAGGTAAGATTGTGCAAATTTCAAGTCCAAAAACCTTTCACTTAAAGGTGTGTGTTAAAAAATAATATAAATTATATTATAGTATCTCACCTAATAGATTAAATTTTTAGATAAAATGATTCTTAACAATATTTTCCTTTCAGTGCTGCTTTGAGAGTATTTTCAATCTTGCTATGAGCTTCTTTCCAATAATGTGGCAATTTCTTACGGGACCTTTTCTCCCCGTAGACAACTGAGTTTTTTTGTTTTGTTGTTTTGTTCTCGGTGCCGTGGACAACTAGCGAGGTTTATGATGGCGCTATATAATTGATCAAGTGCTAGGATTATTCATGAATCATGACATACAAGCTGATGTAATGAACTCCGTCATCCACGGTAGCACCATTTTAGATTTCACAAGCTCTGTTCTAGCAAGATAATCAGAATCAGATGGAGAATCTGATATCACTCCTCACGAACTGAATCGCTTAATTAAGAAACTGCACTGCAAAGCAAAGACAGCAGAATTCACCACTAGTTGTTACTGTTGCTTTTGTTATTTGGGGAATTGGGGCACTACTCACCGATGAGATTTCGGAGAAAGTGGGCCGGAGATGCGAGACAGGAAGAGGAATATGTCGTCATTACCAATTCTATAGGATGCAATTATGATATATAGAAAGACAAGAGAAAAGGAACATGGGATTTTCCGTGAAACATAAGTTTTGTTCACCTCCAAAATTTCTTTCCACCATCATTTTTGCCTGCATCAGACACCTTAATCAACTCTTGACTTAGACTTCCGTGAAACATGGAATCCCAGAGCCTTGTAGCTCCATGTTGGAAGCCATTGTCCACACGAATGAGTACATCTTACGTGACTATTTAATAGTATAGTTGAGATTGTTTTTTTATTTAAAAATATATAGTGTCAAATACCCTCTTTCTATTTTAGCAGGTTGCTTTGAAATCTTTCCCTTCAATCTGGCTTTCAAACGGTGTTCTAATAATAGGGTTTATTTAAAATTAATTTTGAAACTCAGAACTCAAAATTATATAAAAAAATCAATTCATTTTTTTCCAAACCAAAATCATTTTAATAAAACAATATTAATTTTCATTACAAATACTCTTATCAGTGTTATAATAGATGTTGTAAGGTACAGATTCTAAACAACCGAATTAAGGAAAAGCTAATTACAAAATGTAAAACGAATACGCGAACAGCTAGCTAGTTTGTCTACTTAAAATTATGAGAAGTTCGGAGCCCAAACTATAAGTGTATTCGGTATAAGCATATGAATACAGCGCAATGTACGTATAAAAATCAAGTACTTAAAGCACATGGCACAAACTTACTCGTAGCATCTTCTTGAAAATCTAGCGATCGCCCGGGTCCCACGCAATCAATGAGCCACCACGTGTACTTCATGTCCTCAGCCAAACATTTGCAAAATCCCAATAGCGAGGGAATCATCCCTTTATTTTGGCAAAGCTTGGTAGTCGATATAAAGCCATGTATCATAATTTTAAAAGTTTTTATTTTATTTTTAGCATTGGTATATAAAATATATTAATTTTATATTTCTTTTAAATTAAATATGTTTTTTTTATATCTTGTAAAGCATAAGTTCAACGAGACGTTTTTAATATCAGCGAAATATAGAAATCTCAAATTTGACGTTTTCTTTTGTAATAAAAAGACGAGAGTGGTCAATGAGAATATCCAGCAAGGGGTTCCAGGGCATGACACGTATCCGTTGGGGCCCACTAACCACCTTGCACATTCACCCCTCAACCTCTTCATAAAGGTAGGTTGCTAACTAGCTCTCAACAACCATCGAAGATATAGCGAGCGCAAATGATCATCCGGTCAACAAATACTCCGATGAATCATGCTTGATGTCTTTCTGTCTTCTTAGTCTCTAGCAACTTACGTACGTCCTTCAATAGCAAGCAAAACTTCTTTTGTGTCACCAAACTTAGATAGCCAACTTAAGATTGTTATTTTTATTTTGGTTGATGTTTTATTTTTTTAATTGGAATGAGATATTTTGATATTTTGATTTTGAAGTGTTTCTGTGTGTGTTGTTTCGGGATTGTACTGTTTATGTATATATATAGATATATATATATATATATATATATAATTAAATATATTAATTTTAAAAAAATTAGTTCAAATTCAAAAATAAAATTATTTAGAATTGTGCAATTTAATCTAAAAAAACACGATAAAATTATTTTTTTGAACAAAATTATGAGCATGTATATTATTATGAGAATATCATCAGCAATCTAGCAAGGTCATTATATTCTCTGATTGCTTTGAAATTATAACATGATATATATAAATATGTCAAAAAACTCGTAAAATATCATCTCAATCTAACGGTCGGATTAAGAGATATGATTAATATTGTAAAAAAAATCATTATTTAAAAAAACATTATTTGGCCGAAACAGAACGGGCGGAACGATTCCGGAACATTTCAACTGATATTTGACTGAAAATCCAAAATGAACCAAAATTTAAACTAAGATAAAAACAATACTATTTTTTAACCGATATAAAATATTTTAATCAAAACAAAACAAAACTGTTACCCTGACCCAACTAGCCGCCTCGTCCCTAGCTAGGACACAAAATGAAGTCTGTACCAGGTACCGTCACCCTCTCTCTATAAATCATCATACCACCATACCCAAATTTCCAGCACATCAACCAGTTCTAGTAAACCCAGGGAAGCAATCTGCATTTGACATGGGTAACCCCTGCTATGAATGCCCACTTCCTGTCGCAATACCTCCAGAAAAACCATTTCTTGAGTCTGTAAAACTAGGTATCAAGGAGACTCTTTTCCCCGATGACCCTTTCAGGCAGTTCAAGAACCAGCCAGCATCTAGGAAATTCATTCTGGGAATGCAGTACTTTGTTCCTGTCCTGGAATGGGCTCCTCGTTACACTTTCGAGCTCTTCAAAGCTGATCTTATAGCTGGAATTACTATCGCCAGTCTTGCAGTTCCTCAAGGGATAAGTTACGCGAGTCTTGCTAGCTTACCTCCAATCATTGGACTATGTGAGCCTGTGAATTTACTCATTTCCTTTCAGAAATTACAGATATTGGGATATAACTGTGCTGATAAATATTGTTTGACCTCACATTAATTTGCTTACTGTGTAGATTCAAGCTTCGTGCCACCTTTGGTGTATGCCATGTTGGGGAGTTCAAAAGATTTGGCCGTGGGGACTGTAGCTGTGGCATCGCTTCTCATATCTTCCATGTTAGGAAAGGAGGTTAACCCTAACGAGAACGCTAAGCTCTACGTTCAGTTAGCTTTCACTGCTACCTTTTTTTCTGGAGTTTTCCAAGCTGCTCTTGGCTTTTTAAGGTCAGTTTCTTCTTCTTCTTTTTTGTAACACAGCAAGTGACCAGTGAAAACTGCTCTCTCTAGCTCCCTTGGTACTGACCATCCATGGTCCTCAATGCTGCTTAATTTAACGTTTATAGCATATGATTTCTGCGCTGTGTTTCTTTAGGTTATGTTTTCTAATTTATTTAATTTAATTTAATTTAACCGCGACTACTTAATTTGTTAAATTGCAGGCTTGGTTTTATTGTGGATTTTTTGTCCCATGCAACGATAGTGGGTTTCATGGGCGGGGCTGCCACGGTTGTTTGCCTGCAGCAACTAAAAGGCATTCTGGGGTTAGTTCATTTCTCTCATGGGACAGATCTTGTCTCCGTTATGCGTTCAGTCTTTAGCCAAACACACCAGGTACATATTTTTGCTAGCCTTGGCTAATTTTGTCTAGAAACTTTATGGCATAGCTTAATCCATTTCTCGATGTTTTCTTATGTTTTTTTTTTTTTTTTTAAATAATTATCATTGTTATGGTGGTGGTGGTGGTGGTGGTGGTTGCAGTGGAGATGGGAAAGTGGTGTCTTGGGTTGCTGTTTTCTCTTCTTCCTCGTTCTCACAAGATACGTTGTAAGTAATCCAAATCATTTGTCACTTCTATTTAGGAAAACTCTCATATCATAATCATCATCTCCACCTACTTGTTATTGTCAAAGTCTTAAGAAGTTTTAACTCCTCTACCAACAAGAATAATTACAGAACACATTCTGGAAGGTTTTTCTTTAACAATAAGGATGCTTTTAGTTTCGAGAATAATTAGTTTTTGATTTTTTAATTTCAAAAATGCAAAAGTCTACCTAATATATCTTGATACATAGCATTAATTAATTATCGAAAACAAATTTAGAGAATGTCAATATTATAATTTTCCGTTTTTATTTGTGAAGTCTACGATACCAGGATACACACACTCTAATTTTGGTGTTGCCCTTTGTGATTTCGTAATTTGATTGTGAGTAGAGCAAGAGAAAGCCATGCCTCTTCTGGATAAATGCGATGGCACCCCTGATATGTATTATCGTCGGAAGTGTTTTTGTTTATTTGACCCACGTCGAGAAACACGGAGTTCAAGTGGTGAGTTCTCTCTTCTCCTCTCATCAATGCATAGCAATAAATTCTCATGCACGTTTTAAAATTTGGTGTCCTCGATTATCCGATGAAATAAAGAAAAAAGAATATTAATAATAATATTTGAGCTAATTATCAATATAATAACCACTAAAAATTTACACCATCATTGATTTTAAAACCCTAAAATTAATTAAGATACACAAAAATTTATCCGGCATCCACATTAATAATAAAAAAAAATACACTATTCATTACAAAATTTGAGAAAAAGCCGCTCTGATCATGTCAAAAATCTTTTTTCAAGCGAGAGGTATAAAATCTTAACGGGCCTTGGCTAATCACAACACAAGCCCGAAGACTTTCAGTATCTCACTAAAAATACAGTAGCTTTCTGTACCGACTCAGAACAATCATTTTGTGGGATGGATTGTCAATTATGGGCACGATGGTCAAAACATCACCTACTCGGTAAAAGAAGAGGAGTCCAATCAAAGCCATGATTTTGTTATAAAGAAATAATAATCATTTTATTCTTAAAAAAACAAAATTCAATTATTTTGTTTGTATATTTTTCAAATATCAGGATAGCAAAAAACTAGACACGCACGTGTTCCTCACGAATCACGTTCCCGAGCAAAAGTTCATGCTAGTCTTTTATTATATTGTATGCATGATGAGCGGTTTATATGATGATCTGTTGGATTTGCTTGTTTTGTCCAGATTGGTAACCTGAAGAAGGGTTTGAATCCAGTTTCTGTATCTGAGTTGGCTTTTGGGTCACCATATCTGGGGACAGCTATTAAAACAGGAATCATAACTGGTGTCATAGCTCTTGCTGTAAGTAGGCCTACATCTCTCCATCCTCAAATATATACATCAAACTTCACTCCCTCGTATGCTCCCGGCCGGAAAATACCAGCTTTGGCATACTTCGGCGACCAAACTGGCCTCGTGTCCAGGATTTATATGCAAAAAGTGTTAAGGAACCATCTCACCTAAAAGCTTATGCTTGTAAGTGAAACCTCATAATATGATTTATATTATTCTCTAACACACACCCTCAAGTGAAAGCCCTTTGGATTTGAAACTTGCAGAGGCCCACATCACCTTGTGCTTAGTTTTTATCAAATAGAATGGGGGTGGTGAGATTCAAACTCGTGACCGCATACCATGTTAAAGAACCATCTCACCTAAAAGCTTAAGCTTGTAGTTGAGGCTCCATAATATGATTTATATTATTCTCTAACATATTCTCTCAAATGAAAGTCCTTTGGGCTTGAAACTTGCACAGATCCACATCATCTTTGGGCTTGAAACTCTTTCATATGCATGTGAGTGTAAAAACACAGAGAAAACATGCGCAGAAAATAGTGGATATTTTTTCTTTTTGGGTAACAGAGATTAGTGAATATTTCTCTATGTTTTTAGACCATAAATAAAACCATAAACAAGTGGGTTGTCGCTCAATTTACATGATGTAATCTTCAATGACCAAAAAATTGAGGTTCAGATTTTCCTTGAGCAAAATTAAAACCTTTACAGTGAAGACTGAAGGGGTGAAGGTCTAAATCTTGTTGTTCTAGAACTGAAAAGGCGGTTCAGTGGTGTTCGTTTATTTTTGGGCAATAAACTGAACCTGCGGCCCAAAAAAACAGAAGTAAAATAATTAACAGAAAGACTGGCTCGATGGATGTACAGGAAGGAGTAGCTGTTGGGAGGAGCTTTGCCATGTTCAAGAATTATCATATTGATGGAAACAAAGAGATGATCGCTTTTGGGATGATGAATATTGCAGGCTCTTGCACCTCTTGCTATCTGACCACAGGTACTAATTTTATGCGTGTACTATCTAACAAGTTTAGACCCAACTGGAACGAATCAGGGATCAATTATTGGAGAGTGGCAAATCCTTTCACGAACTGATTTAGGGTTAGATGCATAGGCAGTAAATAATCCTCTTACAAACAAATTACTTTGGTTTTGGATTGCAGGACCATTTTCGCGAACTGCGGTGAATTTCAATGCAGGATGCAAAACAGCAGGCTCTAACATAGTCATGGCAGCAGCTGTAATGGTCACGTTGCTATTTCTGACACCGTTATTCTATTATGTCCCCGTGGTGGTTCTCTCCTCCATAATCATTGCAGCGATGCTTGGCCTAATTGATTATGAAGCTGCAATCGGCCTCTGGAAAGTTGACAAGTGCGACTTCGTTGTTTGCATGAGTGCATATATTGGAGTTGTCTTTGGCAGCGTGGAAACTGGCTTGATCATTGCTGTAAGTAAATCAGACAAGCTACTGATTCATCTCAAAACTAACTGTCACAATAAATATTCCTGGTGTGAACAGGTCGCAATTTCTTTGCTAAGGATGCTCCTGTCTGTAGCGAGGCCAAGGACATTTCTTTTAGGCAACATTCCCAACTCCATGATCTTTAGAAGCATAGATCAATACCCGGTTGCAAACAATGTTCCAGGAGTTCTCATTCTCCAGATTGATACGCCAATCTACTTTGCGAACGCAAACTACTTAAGAGAAAGGTATGCAGAATAATAAAGTTAGACGTTAAACGACAATGTGCATTATCACTCAAATCTTCTTTGCTAATTAAATTTTGTTGTTCAGGATTTCAAGATGGATCTACGAGGAGGAGGAAAAGCTAAAATCCACAGGAGGATCAAGCTTACAGTATGTGATACTAGATCTCAGCGGTAAGCGTCTTAACATACCACAATCATCAAACTTATCTATTGCACATTCTAGCTTAATTCAACCCTAATGTTTCCATCCATTCAATCCACAGCTGTTGGCAGCACAGATACAAGTGGAATCAGCATGCTCAAAGAAGTAAAGAAAAACATCGATAGAAGAGGTCTCAGGGTATAAAACAGTTATCAATTTTCCCATATTTAAGCTTGCTTCTTTGCAAACGTAGTCCTAGGTTATTAATGTCATATTTTGTTGTTGATCTAGCTCGTGCTGGCGAACCCGAGAAGTGAGGTGATTAAGAAGCTAGGAAAGTCGAAGTTCATCGAAAGCATTGGTCAGGAATGGATCTATCTGACAGTAGGAGAGGCTGTAGCAGCATGCAATTTTAAGATTCATGCAAGCAAATCAAATAATCAGGTCGCAGATGAGCTTGACGCGCACAATAATGTCTGATGTAGGAGGGGAGGAATTGGATCCAACCACAAATATATGGTGTGAATGTTCACCACTGAAGAAGAACCCCACTTAATCTTTTGATCCTGAAGTGGAAAAAACAGATGATTTTGTATCTCCGTATATCAAACATGGTCGTATGTAGATCTTTCTAGAAATTATAAGAAGCTGGTACATATCTTGGTAGCCTCTGTATTCCTTTCACATTTGACGTTTTAGACTAGAATCAACGTTTCAAACCCGCACTAAGTGTGTTTGGTATTGCTTTTGCTTTTGTGGTTGAAGTTGGAAAAAAACAGTTTAAACACCGGTACTGTGGTTCAAAATAAACAGTGAAGTGTTTGGTTAAAACTGTGATTGAGTTGGAGGTTGAAAAAAAGCAGTTTTGTGTGTTTGGTTACCGAACTTATTATATTGCTTTCAATTTGTGAAATTACTTTAAAGGACATAGACATGTACAAACACACACACACACACACACACACACATATATAATCATAATCTCATAATGTAATGAATAATTTAATTAAATTGGACAGTTCTTTTTATTCTCCCATCAAACTATTTGTATTTACATCGCGAACTAAATTCATACTTGAAGACCTCTGCGATCTCTAACTATTTGATCGAGGATCAATATCTGGTAAAATATCATTTGAAACAAAATTAGAATTGCGAGACAAAATTATATTATGATATCTTATAATATATGTATTTATATTTTAATATTTAAAAAATATATTATTATTATTATTATTATTATTTTAATATTACTATTTTATTATTACTATTTTAATAATATTATTTTAATATTAAAAACTATTAATATTTTAATATTATTATTTGTATCTGCTAACCATCTACTTCGTCTCCCCCATGGAAGCTCTCAACTTCTCCATCTTCCTAACCCACCCACCCACCCATGGCTGTTTTTCTCCTACCCCCTGTTTTAGGTTCATTTTATAACTTGGAGAGAGACAGTAAAACATGGAATCGTTGTTTAGCTGTGTTTTAAAGTGATGAATCGCGAAATAGAAAGCATGTATTTTCAGCTTTTCTAAAAACACCGTTTTCATCCATTATTTGTGTGGGCCCCATGTCAAAATTCTACGTTTAAAATTTTACCAAATACTAAATGCATAAGCTGATTGGCAAACGTGGGTGGTATCACAATGACAAACGGGTATTAAAGCGATGGGGGGCTCCCATGGCGCCCACGCATTAAAAATTAAATCATGGCATTATATATTTGGCTGGAAGTTCTACCAAATTAGCATAGTTTTGGACAGCATGTATAAGGAGCAGTCTGTTATGGCACTAGCAGGGTAAGAAACAATAGGAACAAAAATTTCTAGCTACTATGACTGTCGCGACATCTTAAACTAGGACTCGATGCATACTTAAATACTTTAGTGTATCGACAAGTTCTAGTTTGAAATTGCTGAGTGAGTGTGGAATAAGATCAGAGCTCCCTGGGGTTCCCAACTTATGTACAATGTGAACGACAGTCCAAGCTTTAAGGAGCAGGGTGCCCCTTTGAAAAACTAGAGTCTTTTGATTTTATGATTTTGACTGCCTAATATATACTAATAATAAATAATACCACAACGAGTTATGACACGAGCTGGCATAATCTGGGAAGCAAAGGCCAGGGAGGTTTGAATCCAAAACTATCCGTTATTTTAGCTAATGGATAGAAGATAAACGAGCTAACATGCTCCAGAACTTCAACAAACAATAAAAAAAATACAAAACAATTACAGCGCTAAAGAAGGGGCAGCTTCCATCATTCACCAAAGCCAAAAAAAAGATAGATAAAATAGCTGAAAGAATCAGGACTGAGTTGTGTTACCCATTTGCAAATTTTCAAGACATCAACGCTAGCATTTTATACCTGGGATGTGAAATAACTCGCTCGATTTACAAGCAATGCAAGGAAAGCAAACCATACAAGAAAATGAATCTAGAAATGCAACGGCTCAGAGAAGCTCACAAGATATCAGTAAGGGTTCAAGACTTTGCATTTGATCAATATGGCTAAAAACACACCTTTCTTGCATGTGCTTATCAGTTACCACGTCTAACCAGGAACTCAGCGCCACATCAAGGCAAACCAGAAAGGCTTGCGGCTGTCTGTTCTCATCTCACATGTAAATTTCCCGTTGATGAGTGCATTGTATTATCCTCCAGTGGATTGCCAATAAAATACAAGGAATTAAGGATTTGGCAGCTTTTCTTTGAATAGGCGTGGCAGCACTTCATGAGCGCTAATATCTAGAATCTCTGGATCCCTGGCAAAATAGGTACACAGATTCCGCATGTATCAGGAGAAAAGAAACATCGCTATTGTCTCATGAGATGATCAGTTCTAACTAATTACTATGTCATGTATTAAGCTAACACTAAGATGATACCAGGTAACTAAGCAAATTGCACATGTTTTCTTTTTCTCTGAAGATGACTTGGTGAAAAAAGGGAATTTTTTTTTTCAAAGAAAAAGAGGGCACAGAATAAATCCTCTCCATTGAAATGATGAGCCCCGATGGACATGATTTATTTTGTGAGCTGTTTCATGTCCAGTTTTTTTATATCTAGCACAGTCCTAGAAAATTAAAAGTCAAAGCTAGCATCCATCTCATGAAGAATGATCATGTTGAAATTTTAACATATCATTCAGCTAGAGAACACTGTCATAGCATGTTCTAGTTGATCTACTCTTTAGTTTCCTTCTTCCTGTCCACAAATATCCTAATTCAGCAAGTTTATGCAGCTAAAAACTGGAATCGTCAAATATCACATAGTTATGGATAAAGCTTATGGAGGCCTGTTTGTCCGGATGATTGCTGCAAATGGTGAGTGTGCAATATAAAACTAGATGATCGTTCTAATGCAAGTTGTCAGGGTGAGAGTATATAACTTCATATGCAATGATGGTCATGAAACATGATATGTGTCAAAGTTGAGATCTTATATCAGTTATACATTACTAAGCCATCTATAGAAGGATCTATAGCTACTAGAATAAAAACTTTCATGACGAATTAACAGTATATATGAGAGAAGTGGACAGCTGAGGAGAGAAACCTGCACAGAGTTTTCCCCTTTTCATTGCTGCTAGCAATAAACCATATTTTTCGCATCAAAGGTGATTCATATTGAACAAAGAAGCCATCATGCTGCCCATGCCTCCACTTTCTTGATCCTTGACCTTTCCAAACCTGCAAAAATGGTATGCGATAAAATAAGATCGTGTTGTTGAGTACAGTATTACATCCCACCAAAGAAAAAATCAGCCAGGACAACTGAAACCTCATAAAAGGGATACATGCAGTTTTAGATTTGAAAGAGTTATGAATTGTATATAACTTGATGATGACCATGTGTTGTATCTTCTATAGCTTTGTTATAATTAGAAGAACAACTTGCTAATTAGCAGTCGCAAAATACATCACTACTTCTCCAATTTTACCATTAAAGGTTAAACTCAAGCAAGCTGCAAACAACACCTTACTAGCCCAAGCTCATCAACTCTAATTCAGCTGCAACAGAATAAGCTGATTTTTATGACATCAAGGTTATTTTACAAATCACATCCTATAACATTATATGAAGAAGTAATCTAGCACAAAATACATTACTTAGAAAAAAAGAAAAAGAAAAAAAAAGGGACACCCAATGTAGATACTATGTCTATGATCACTCTCATCAATTTCTAAACTGCAAGATGTTGGAGAATGTTTTTCATAAATCCTAAGCCAGTTAAAAGCAAAACACAATAAATTTAGCAAATGAAGAATCTGAAGATAGACTCAAGGTTCAGGAAGCAGTTAGACCCATCCAGGCAACAAGACTTCCAGCAAACGTTTTGCCAGTTACTCTGTTATCATTTACATAGCCATATATATACACTGTTGTACCTAGATATGAAAACATCTAGAACAACACTAAAGAAAAGGAGATATGATGACATTTACAGGTTGACTGAACTGAAAAAAATGATAAAGATCAAAGTTTTGGTTAAAGGGCATTGTCAGAGGAGATTTTAGGTTAACCGAGTTATTTGCAAAGATTTTGACACCAAAAGGATTGCCAAAATACGGAATTCTAGGTCAACCCTGCAATCAGAAAACACCATGAAATTCAACCTGCAATGAAGATGAGAAGAGCAAAGAATCCACTGAACTATTATGAAATTGCTAGATTGGGGTTTCATTTTATAAGAGTTTAGTTTTTGAAGACATCCATCTATCTTTACATACTTACTACGCAATGCATATGAGAAGTCTTTGCTTCGTAAGTACTGTAAAGAGGAGATATTTGTTGTTACCAAATTTTTGACCCCCATGTTGAAGTATTTTCGGGGAAAAACCAAAAACATGCAAACAAGAAAAAAAAAATATGTGTGTTGTTTTTAGTATTTTCCAACACTATTTCAAAAGGTTTTGATTTTTTAAGGTCTTTTCAACACTTTAAGCCTTTAACGTGTTATTTTAAAAATCTTTGATTTCTTGCATGAGTTCGATGTTGATAGCTTTTTGATTTCAGAAAGAATTAAAAAAAAAAACCAACAATATCTCAATACAAGGAACAAAGTTATAGAGACAAGAAACAAGGGACCAAAAAATATATTTTCTACTATATATACATGTGTCCACACAGGTAAAAAGGGGAGAGCAAATTGAAATGGAGTGTGTGTGTATATATATATATATATATACAAGTCTAAGGGTTGCAGTTGTTAACGATGCAGGAGGAGAGGGAGAGAGAAGGAAAAAAAAGGCTTTTTGGTTTAGGGTTTTTGCGGGTGGAGTGTGGAGAGAGGGTGTCAAATTAATTTTGATTCCTCATATCTCTCTTTTTTATTTTGCTCCTTCCTTTCAATTGGTTCCTCCTATTACATGCATGAACACATGTATATATAGTAGATAATATATTTTTTTGTCTCTTGTTTCTTATCTCTGGAACTTTGATCTCTATATCAAGAAATATCGTTCAATATTTCCAAACGAAAACAAAAAAAAAATGAATTTGCATCAATTTCAGGATTAAATAGCCAGTTTATTAATTATTCAAGAATTTAGCCAATATTTAAATAATCCATGAACTTAATTCATGAGAATTAATGGTGTACGATTCTGGTAATAAATGTTAGATCTACATAGGCTAATATTTAAAAATTTAGAAATAACCAAAAAATTATCAGTTATTCCGAGCCGTGATCGATTTTTAATTGGAATATTTATCTTTACGATGCATGAATTGTGGAAAATCCATCCAGTTTTCCAGGATAGATGATCATTTTTAGAGCATTTACATGGATTTTTTCTGATATTTTATTTGAGCACACGAGCCCATAATAAAATTTCAAAAGTCAGATTTATTCACATGAATAAATAATATACATCGAAACTTTTTAACCACATCAAAATATGCAATGTGATTTACCTCAAGCAAAGCGAACTAGGGGTGTTAATACCTACCACTTACGCAACTAATCTCTTGCCCTTGAATCTATATTCAGATCAGTACACCCGGGCTTTCTTAGCAACCCTGAACAACTAGGTGGTGACTCTTCAACACCAACGAGACTCTCCAGAACGCCACGCAGCGATGCATGACAACATTTATTATGTGTGTGTATGGTGTTCTAGAAAGAAAAAAAAAAGGGCTTGTTTCTCAAAACATTGTTACCACACATGCAAAGAAGCAAATCATTACCTGTGGGTAAGATATGATATTCTTTGGCACCACTAGGCAAGCTGCCTTGGAGAAAGAATCTTCTGCATATTGCCTAAGAAATGAGAAACAATTGCCATGTGAATGGGGTGATTCAAAGGCCTGCAAAAAGAAGTGAGATAAAGGTAATTGTTAAAGTCATGAGGAGTTATATCATCTTTTTACAGGTACAATATAATACATCACAAGAATGGTGCACCAAAGAAGATAATGCAGTTTCAAAAGTGAATACCTTATCAATATTGACAACTGGACCATATTTATCAGTTTGTGTCTTTTCCTTGTCAAGGAGAAAGTAGACTCTAGGATCAACTTTAGAAGCTCCATGCCATGATTTTACCGCAATCTCCATGGTCTCAACAAGAAAGGAGAACATTTCCTTAAAACGTTCTTCGGATCCAAGCATTTTAGACTACAAAAGAAAGGCTAGCTTAGTTCTCACATGCAAAACAAAGCTTGAAAAGGTTAAAGTTATCCAGATTCAATCTTCCACTAAAAAGCAAACATGGTTAGAGGGAACCACATCCAAAATGCATCTTAGTCCCACATGAGTGTTTCAAATATGAGGTGAAAAATTTGGACATAGTGACTCTTTTCTTGATAAACTTCACTCACCATTTCAGATTTCAATGTTTCTAAGTGCTTTTCGATGTTAACATTGGATCTCATGCTCTCCACCTCTTGAGCTCGTTTTTTGTCTTTGGCCAATTGGGATATCCGCTTAATCTTTCTTGATACTTCAGTGCTCTGTGGGTTGTATTGTAAAGCTATTTGAAAAGTAGCCAATGCCTACAATACACGAGCAGTAAACATGTATCAGCAGAAAATCAAAAACCAAGCAACCTTGTCTAAAAAGCTACCAAATAACATGAAACATGAAAATGTTTCTTCGGGGTTCAGACGTACATTATCATATTGTTCCATGGCCTCCAATACACACCCTTTCCTGAAATATCCCTATAATTTCAACAAAATGCAACTATTAAAGAAAATATTGGGATATAAAGTAAACCAACCAAAAAGATGGTTATGCATATTTGTGCACCTTTTCCCATTTAGGGTTCAACGTGATAGTTGTCTCGGCATCAGCAAGTGCTTTATTAAGCTTGACAAGTTGCAAAAATGCTGCAGCGCGATTGCTGGCCAGTATAGAATCATAAAAGCGAAGATGTGTGAGTTCAACATATATTACTTGCATAATTATTCACAAACTGATTCATTGAAGAAGAAATGTAGCTGTAGATGGCCAAAGCAAACTCTGTAAATAGATGATTATCATAACTCACTTCTCATGCAAAACCTTCCATTTAGGAATTTCAGTGTTTGAAAGATCATTGAGCATAACAGCAAAACCTCTAACAGGCAATTGCAGTTGATGGATAGGTGTAAAGAAGCCAATCAATAATCATAACAGGATTAAAAGACTATCTTGATTCAAATGAGTTGGATGCAAAAACTAAAATTGTACACAATGATGAGACATGCATAAGCATAATGAAAATGAATGAATTATGATGACAGCATTAAGGAAACTACATGGGTTCTTACTTTGGGTAGCAAAAATGTGCTCTGCGATTCTGTCTGTATTCATAAACCGCATAAATTTTATTGGAATGGCAATGCCATTAAGCAAGAAAAAATAAAAATCAATAGCACGCCTCCTGTCTTAACACGATAAAGCAGGCCTGGAGAATTAGTTGGAAAGCACCAAGGCACGGCTCCAAACTGTACGATTTAACATAGCTAAGCTGACTACGGCATAAAGTCTCTATGTCCAAATATTACGCAAATGCATATAGAATGGTGAGAGCAATAAAATACTGTTCAGCATCGCATATAATAACCATTAATATGATGAATGAAGGCAACAAAACAATTAACATCAACTAGTTCTCAAATATGGCAAAGCATCAAACTGGAATTCCTAACGAAACTTAAGCCACGACAATCACAAACCAACCACATCCAGTCAAAAAACCCAATTGAGAAAATGAGTCAGGTTTTACTAGAAATAAAACAAAAATTGCATTTTTATAAACATTCACAGTTAACCACACCAGCAGCCCCTAAATTGGGGGTCATTTTTTCTTTTACCTATAGAGAGTGGGACTTGAAGGATCAAGCTTGATAGCCTGAGTGTAAAGAGCAGCAGCTTTGAGATAGTTCCCTGCTTTAAAGAATTCATTGCCTTTGTCTTTCAATGATATCTCCTCCTTGCCATCACCTTCTTTGGAGCCTGTCGTAGCTGATCCTTTCTCTGATTCCGCCATTGTAACAGGGTTCTCACTAGGGTTTATGAGAGAGTTCTTTGATTTCTTATTCTTTTAAGTTTGTAGTTTGTACTGACTCAAAGGGCGTACAGATCGAAGTGAAGCAAAGCTAGCAGAGCGGTACCTGTCTACAGAATACTCGATGTAGAAGAATCCGGGCCGTTCATTACAGTTTCTTTTAATTTTAACATTAATATCCATTAATTAACTGAAGGGCCCAAACCCATTAGCTAAAAATGAAGTGTACTGGTTTGGGTAAATGTTTCTGTTGATTTGTATTATATGAAAAATATTTTTAAAAAGCATATTTTATTTTCCCTTATTTGTTTATGTTAATGACAGGTATTTAAAAATAGTTATTTGATGTTCGGCTAGTATGAGAAATATGTGTTAAGAAAAACGAGAAGAATTAATTGACGATGGATCTCATGATTTATTGACCAAGTTAGTGCCTTGACAATGGATCTCATGATTTATTAACCAATATAGTGTTTGGAATTGTGGTTGTAATTAGTTTTGAAATGTTTTTTTGTTCAAAATTATATCAAAATAATTTTTAAAAAAATAATTTAAAGTAAAAAAAATAAAATAAAAGCTTTCCAAACACATTACTATATGTTTTCACTGTTTTAAGTTTATTCTAGAAGTTGCAATGGAAATCTCCATCTTGTTTTGTTTTGAGGTTGCAGGCCTTGATCTTGTTTGAAAGCCAATTCGCAGTGAAAAGAGCACTTGAATTTGCATTGAAAAGAGCACTTGTAATGGCAGAAATCACCGAATTCGACAAAGCAGGTCCTTGGCTCCCTTGTTTTTTTTTTTCCAGGAGAGCAACTTGCGTGAGTATTTGAACATATTTGCTCTCTCAAGATAAACACCGACAACTATTGTCCGAGAGAGAAGGCCAAGGACTGGTAGATCAATTGCAGCATGTGCTTGATCTGGAGTTAGGACTCAAAACACAACCTTCATCATATTGCTAGAAAATAATATAAATTATATTATGAGATCTCGGTTAACAATTTCAATTTTTAGGTGAGATGATTCTTTAATATGATATTAGAGCTTTGTTGACCCAATAGTTACGAGTTTGAATCTCATTACTACTATTTTATTTGATAAAAATCAAGCACGGATAATGTATGTCTGTGCAAGTTTCAAACTCAAAAAGTTTTCACTTGAGGAGATATATTAAAAAATAATATAAATCATATTTTAAAATTTTACCTAACATATTAACATTTTGGATGAGATGATTTCTTAACACAGATATCTCTCATAAGGGAATCAATAATTTTTCCAACGGGTAGAAAAGGGACAAAAGAGGGTGAAAAAAATGACTGAAACCAGGGACCATTAGTATGCAAATCGACTGCAATGAAAATAAACATAATTTTTTATGAGAAATTAGCTAGAAAATTTAGAAAAAAAAATAATTTGTACAAAGAATTAAGAAATCTGTAAACATAATTGAGAATTACCTGTGAACTTGAGGAAAGGGCAGATCAATGGTTGCGTGAAGAGATCTGAGGAGAGAAGGCGTGATTGAAAATATTTGGCGACCAGTAGATAAAGAAGTGGATTTTACAGGTTAATTACTTTTTTTTTTGTTTGTTTGATTGATATTTGAGCGGGGGAGTGGGAACGATCTTTTTGATAGCTTAGATCAACGGACGAGATTTAAAACATTTTTTAAATTAACATTTATCTGTTGAACAAGTTTTTCAGTTAAAAAAAATTAATTTTTTTTAGATTTAAAACAATAATATCTGCAACTAATTTTTCATTGCTAAACACAATTCATTGTTGATTTGTTGCTAAATCACAACTACATTATTTCATTGTTCAGAATCATTGCGAATAACCCTGTTTTTTCAATCAACAATAGATTATTTGTTACAAATTTAAAATAACATACAATAATAATAATAATAATAATAATAATAATAATAATATTGTAGTACATGGTGTTTTTTTAAAGTATGTATATATTTTTTTATTTTTTATATTAACTCATAAAAAATACTCAAAAATCAAAATAGTATTTTTTTAAAAAGAAAAAGTTAAAGCCCTCCCAAGCTAAGTCCTCTTTTTCATATATAGACCCAATGGCGATGTCTTTTTGGACAAAATCAATTACTTATAGATATCACTTTCAATGCTTCAATATAGTATATTATGTAATTTATAAGCATGCCCTGATATTTGAATTTCAAACATTTTACAGCTCATATGAAAATAACAGAGTGTGTTTGAGGTTGTCTTTGAAAATATTTTTCATTTAAAAATATATTAAAATAATGTTTTTTTTAAGTTATTTATAAGACCCGCACATGAAATAATCTAAAAACATCAAAAAAATTTAATTTAAAGAAAATAAATATTTTTGAAATATAATATCAAAACTATGACATAACACTTGTGATACGTATTGTTGCCAACACATTCGTGCTTGCGATCATGAATAAATCCGAGTTACCAAATCATAGACACATTCTCGACGAAGTTCCTTACGAAACTATAGAGGAAAGGAGGGGCGTCTTTCTATATGCCTTGCTGAAGAGTAAAGCAACAAAGAACCTATAAATTCATCCGCGAATTAGTTGAAGTGATTGGGAGGAATTAATTAAAAAAAAAGTATTTCGAGGAAAGGATCCACTTGACCTATCATCACCTTAATGAATTATAATAACACAAATTTGCATCCAATTCGAAGACAAATATGAACACACCAAAAGTCTTCTCTCTCTCAAATGAAAGATTATCCATGGTCCATGTGGAAGATCAAGTCAACTAGTAGATCAAATTAATATGAAATCTGCAGAAAATCATGCAATGCAATTATCTGCAGATTCTGCTAAAAATCTCTCATTTCCATTATCTACAGATTCTAGTTTATATTTGAAATTCAAACTAGTGATGTATAGGGAAGATTGTTATACTTTTGCATCTATTTAAACTCTTGTAACTCATGACAGAATTCAATGAAATATACAAATTCTCATATGGTATCAGAGCTTCAAAAACAGACCAACGTCTGATCACCTTTTTTTTTTCTCTTCTGTTCCAATGGCCTCTTCTTCAGCAGCCCCTTCAAACCATCCTTCTTCATACTCAGTTCCCTCTCTTTCTCACTTACCTCTCACTCTCCACATTAAGCTAAATCATTCCAACTATCCTGTTTGGAAAGCTCAAGCACTGCTATATTTTCATGGTCAGGGTGTAATTGGCTATCTCGACGGCACAATTCAAGCTCCTTCTCAAGAAATTGATGCCACCAATTCTCTCACAGGTGTCACTTCTAAGGTACCAAATCCAGAATATGCTCAATGGCTTCGTCAGGATTCCCTAATCCTTGCTACTATCAATTCTTCTCTAACTGAAGAGGTTCTCTCTCAAGTAATGTCTTATAGCATCTCCAAAGATGTCTGGCTTGCTCTTCAGCAAAACTTCTCCCCCATTTCTCGTGCAAAAGCTGTTCAAATTCGCACCCAACTTGCCACTGCTCGCAAGGGTGCTATGTCTGTTAAGGATTTCTTCCTTTCCATTAAACGTATGGCTGATGAACTTGCCCTTGCTGGTCAACCCTTGCAGTCTGAAGAAATCTTGACATATATTCTTGCTGGTCTTGGTCAGGAGTATGACTCCTTCGTGTCCACTATCACTTCCCGTTTTGATGTTGTTCCATTAGAAGAGCTTTATTCCCTGCTTCTTCTCACTGAAGCACGAATAAATCAGCATCATAATTCAATCCAAGTGGTTGCTTCTGTGAATATTGCCACCAGATCATCACCTCAATTTCAATCTCGTCCTGGTAATTTTTACAGAGGTCGTGGCAGTAATTTTCGTCACCAAAGTAAGGGTGGACGTTACTCAAATCGTGTTCAGGCCACCACTCCTTCTCTTATCTGTCAGGTATGCCAAAAACCTGGCCATCATGCACTGAAATGTTATCATAGATTTGATCTAACATTCCAGGATCAATCACAACAAAGATCACCCTCAGCCTTCCTTGCTGCCCGTCAAACCCACCCCTCTCCTGATTGGCATCCTGACACAGGAGCCACTCACCATCTCACCAATGACATGAGCAATATTCAACTCCCACACGAGGACTATCATGGTCATGATCACATTCAAGTGGCAAATGATGCAGGTTTGAAAATCCCTCGCAGTGGAAAATCCACCTTCTCTTCCCCATCTAAGTCCTTTATTCTAAATCAAATTTTATTAGTTCCTGAAATTACCAAAAATTTGCTTTCAGTCCATCGTTTCTGTCGAGATAATAATGTATTTTTTGAGTTTCATGATTTTTTCTTTCTTGTGAAGGACTACTTGGGGAACGTCCTGCATCGGGGACCACTTCTTAACGGCCTTTACAATCTCTCCATGTCGCTTGCTAAACTTCGTCCTCAAGCTCTCTCCAGTATTCGCATTTCTGCCACCTTGTGGCATCAGCGTCTTGGCCATGCTTCCTTACCAGTCATTAATAAGGTCATTAATAAATCATTTTATTGTCTTTTTTTAGATTAATTTTTTCTCAATTTTATTATTCAACAACGAGTTTATTATGAATTGAAATTTATAATTTGATTTGCTTTATTTAATGTTATCATGGTCTTATAACGAAGGTCGTATATTTGAAAGGTTAACCTAAGTTAACCCGAGTCGATTCAATATATCGTTATTTCAATATTTTTTTTAAGATGTCAACTTGACATTTTTAGTTAAACTATATTTTATCAAATCGGTCGAGTTATATCAGTTCAACTCTAATTTTTTTACTTATGTTTGAAATTTAAATCACACAATTCTAAATATTTTTTTTTTAATTTGAACCAATTTTAAATATAAATATAAACAATACAACTTCGTAATGGAATGTCAAAATATTTTAAAATTAAAATATTTTATTTTAATTGAAAAAATAAAGTACCAAACGAAACGAAACGACAAACTTAATATAAATTTGTAAATTCCGTTATAAAGAGCTTTGGTGTAATGTCTCATTTATCCACTAAACAACAATATAATATAACTGAAGCTCTAATGGTCTTTGCCAGTCCACAATGTTTGATGTCCTATTGGTTGGGCTATTGTGAGGCGTATCCTTGCCAGCCCGCAAGTATATCTGGACATGCTCCGAGCCTTTCTCTTTAGGATAGCCCAAGAAGAAGCCGAACCAGAGTTTTTCCTTTTCTTTTTTCTGTATCAATCAAAACTTTTCCTGATGGATCCTAATTCCTAATTCCTGCCCAACATTTTTTTCTCCAGGGAGACCTTCTACACACGCCCCTAAAATTACTTTGTATTCTCACAATAGGTGTGGTGATATCAAAGATAGCTGCTTGGTTCACGTCCCAAAAATGATCTAAAGACATGGCAATCTTTTTTATTTCCTCTAGCGATTAATCACTAAATTAAATGGGCAGGAATGCATTGATTCCACTAAATTAAATGGGCAGGAATGCATTGATTCCAGTATTGTACACTATTTTTTTTCATTGTTGTTAAATAGCGTGTTTCTTTTTTATTTAAATCTATTTTTTCAGGTGTTTTTCTTTTTGAAAATATCAAACCAATGTTTTCAAGGTATTTTTTAATATAAAAAATATATTCAATTGAAAATCACCTCCACCCTTTTGAGCACCAACATTTTTACACACAACTTGTAGTAGTGCTAGTTCTTCCGAAGATGCTTGCATTAACCCAAGTCTCAAATTTCACCACCCACATCGGCCTTATAAAATGGGAAAGGCACTGCCCCATATGTATACAATGTGGTATCATCATTTCAGCGGCCAATCTTGAGCGAGTAAGAATATTTTTCTTTTTGTTAAATTTGATGCTATTTGCATGTTTGAGTTGTGAAGTTTATATTTTCACATCTGTGTTTGAAAGTGATAATGAATAATAATAAATGTTTATAATTTTATGATGTGATTTATGCTTGTGCTTTGGTCCACTTAAGATGGAAGCACCCTCTATCTTTTTCCGATCATGCGAGGACAAGTGTAGCAGAGAAAGAAATGTATAGTCAAGTGTTGTTCATTGTTGCAATGTCATACAAATTAGATGACTGTTCTGCGAGTTTTAATAGGCGCACCCTTTGATGGTCTCATTTCTTATCCACCAACACGTGTGAAGTCATAGATTATGTGAAGACTTTTTGGTATCCAATTTGATTGATGTTGAAGAAACTCCTAATAGATTAACCTGTATCCTGATTTCTTTCGTTTTTTTCTTTCAGTGTTGAGATATATAAGCACCCCAAAGAAGAACGGATTGCGAGAACATGGGGAACGACTGCCCCTGGTTTACCTTACGTTGAGGAGTCCATAGCTGGATCTGGAAACTGGCTGATTGGAGGGGACTTGGAGGTGATAGAACCAATCAAGTATCATGATGGTCTCGATCATTTTCGATTGTCACCTGCACAACTCCGCGAAGAATTCACTAGGCGCAACGCTGATGCTGTCTTTGCATTCCAGCTCAGGAATCCTGTGCACAATGGGCATGCTTTACTCATGACAGATACTCGCAGACGACTTCTTGAGATGGGATACAAGAACCCCATCCTTTTGCTTCATCCATTGGGAGGCTATACAAAGGCAGATGATGTTCCACTTAGCTGGAGAATGAAGCAGCATGAGAAGGTATGTGCGCCTACCCCCTCCGTCTCTGACTTGTATTCTATCCAGACTAAACAAGGAGATGCTCGAACCTGAATTATGTTTGTTTTCCATGACTTTTACAGTGTATTCTTGTTTGAGACATTTCTCCCAGAAACATTCTGTTTCCCAAAAGCTTAGTCTAATACTGGTTTTGTTTGATGATGATAAATTATTCTTAGGTGCTTGAGGATGGTGTTCTTGATCCAGAAACAACTGTGGTTTCAATATTCCCATCTCCTATGCACTACGCTGGTCCAACTGAGGTGCAGTGGCATGCAAAAGCTCGGATTAATGCTGGAGCTAACTCTTACATTGTCGGCAGGGATCCAGCTGGAATGAGCCATCCAGTTGAGAAAAGAGATTTATATGATGCTGATCATGGGAAGAAGGTGTTGAGTATGGCCCCTGGACTTGAGCGGTTAAACACCCTTCCTTTCAGGGTATTTATTTTGTTGTCATAAAAAATCATTGATATTGCACATGTCGTTGAGTAATTTGAAAAAAAATCATGGTTATTGCAATTGGATGCAGGTTGCTGCATATGACAAGACTCAGGGTAAAATGGCATTCTTCGATCCCTCGAGGCATGGAGACTTCATCTTCATTTCTGGAACAAAGGTATGCATCCCAACATACTTTTCATTCTGTGATTGTCTAAAAGATGATGGAAATAAGAGGAAAAAGTGTCGGACGATGTGAAACATGTCTATCCTTTTGCTTGCTGTGACAAAGCTTGCTTGTACCCTGCAGATGAGGACACTTGCAAAGAACAATGAGAACCCTCCTGATGGGTTCATGTGCCCCGGTGGCTGGAAAGTGTTGGTCGAATACTATGACAGTTTGAGTCTGGCAAAGGACGGCAAAGTCCCAGAACCTGTTCCAGCTTAGATGGAGTTCAGAATTCGCTGTGCCATACTGTTATGCCATCTGATTGGCAGAAATCTGAAACTTATTTATCCCCATCTTACTGTCCAGCTTTTGTGTAGATGCTCTATTCAGATCTCTAATAAAAACACAAGGCACTGGAGCAGGGACAAAAACCTGCCTCGATTTGTAATTAGATTGGCATCTCCCTGTGGCACATAAGCATGTGTGTCAATGTATCATAGTGCGGTTGCGCTTCTATAAAAGACATAGTTGGGGTGTTTGATTAATGTTTTTGGGACTTCTAGAAATTCCGGCGGCCACAGCACGCATGCACTGAAACAAGCCCTAACTCTCTTGAGCTCTACCAATTTCCTGCACCTGTTTTAATTGTGTCCTGAAGTAGCAGACCTTTATCATTTCAGGAGCATCCTTTCCTTCAGGTCTTTGCATCCACGTCATTTGGCATCTGTTGTCGTTCCACTGGATATGGAAGCCACACAGCAGACCTGATTGATATGAATGCAGGTTCCAGTACTCCATGTAGAGTGTCCAGTAGTGTTTGACACTGTGTTTTTTGATTTTTCACTTTTAAATAATATTTTTTTTATGTTGTTAGATATCTTTATGTATGTGTTGATATAAAAAATAATTAAAAAAAAAAAAAAAAAAAACATTTCACCAATGCACTGAAGCTAGCGGTTTCAAGGTGCCAAGCACGCTGAGGACGGGCTTTTATTAGAATGAGCCGAGTACCAAATATCTCACTCATGTTTTAGTATTTGACCAAATACAACTTACCCTCATTCAAAAATTTGTTTTTGTTATGTGAGTTTTAAAATATAATTTGTAGTATTTTTTTAATATATTTTGAGAGTAATAGAAAATTTATGTTATTAAATAGGACTCTAAATATATAATTTATAGTATTTATTTAATATATTTTGAAAATTATTTGAGTTTAAAATTTATATAGATCTATATTATCTTATATTGATTTTTTATTAAATAGAAAAAAACTCTTATACCATATCATGAAATCTATTTAACTTCTTAACTTCAACTATTAAAACTTTAAAATATAATGTATATTATTATCTAACGCTGTTATCCCACCAGTTTCATGCACTAGAATAAAAAAGCAAGAAACGAGATCGCATGAGCTTTTATTAATGTGCAGAGCAAAAGAAATCATGATTGGCTAGCAACCAAATCTAATTGTAAACAATAAATCATCTTCCCAGGATGCTATAAAATAGATACAATAAATAAATAATTCACAACTGTATTTTTTTCTTAACCCCAAGTAGGGGGTGAGAAAAGAATAAAAGAATCATGTGTCTTTTACGGTATATTTCCTCCAAGTGAGATAGCTGAAAATCGGTTTCTCTGGAACAGGTATGCACTTGACAACCCAACCAATTGGCCAAGATAGTGCTGCGGTTCCTATACATCCACCCCATTGGCCCCAGTTCAACCTCTCCGTGTCTGCAAATTTCTTCAAAAATTCCACCATTAACACCTGCAAGAGAATGGTTATTCCAATGATTCCCAAAAACAACCTGTTTTTGTGGATCCCTCTGAAAACATTCTTCTCCTCCAGCTTCCTTGCGTTGAATTCATTGAACACTTGGCACAGGACAAAAATGTTGAAGATCAAAGTATCGTTTACCGCTTTTGTCACTCCAAAGATGGATTCTCCCTTGAATTGAAGTGTCAAGAGGATTGTTATCTGATATAAAGCTTGAGATAGGAGGTTCCTCCACATGATGTTGGTAATAAGAGGCTCAGTCCTTCCCACAGGTCTTTTCTCCATCAGCTTCTGGGTAGGCTGCTCAGTAGCTAGAGCCAGAGCACCCAATGTGTCCATAATCAGGTTCACCCACTGGAACTGGACTGCTGTTAGCGGTACTTCTCCTGCTGAAACTGCTGCTACAAAGTTGATAACAAGAGCAGCAACATTTACCGTGAGCTGGAACTGGATGAATTTCTGTATGTTGTTGTAGACACATCTACCCCACCTCAAAGCTGTGGCTACAGAAGCGAAGTTATCGTCCAAAATGACAATATCTGAACTTTCTTTAGCCACTTCAGTGCCCTGAATTCCCATAGATAGTCCTATATCAGCTTCCTTCAACGCGGGTGCATCGTTTGTGCCATCACCAGTTACTGCAACCACATGGCCTTTTTGTTTGAGGCACTTTACCATGAGAAGTTTATCTAAAGGAGACGACCTTGCCATCACACAGATTTTATCAACCCTCTCCATTCTTTGCTCATGTGAGTAATTTCGGAACTCTTCCCCTTCAACCACGGCTCCAATGATATTCTCCGCACCAGGTTTGAGTATTCCACACTCGATCGCTATGGCTCTTGCAGTGAAAACATTATCTCCGGTGATCATTTTGATGTTCACTCCAGCTCGTTGGCAATCGTCAACAGCTTTCTTCACCCCAGGTCTACATGGATCCTTGATGCCCACAAGTCCTAATAATGTTAGGCAGTCTTCTCTCAGCGTTTTGTCTTCCTTTCCATCTTCATATTGGTCCTCCGAAATTTGTTGGTGTGCAAAAGCGATGCAGCGAAGGCTACTAGCTGCCATATCTTGAATAATTTGCTCGAACGTGTTCCTTTCTCTGTCATCCATTTCTTTCATTAATCCAGAAGCGTCATAGTAACTCGAGCACATTGCCAGGATCATCTCTGCTGCTCCTTTCCAGTGAACGTGGATTGTGTGGTCTATTTTTTTCATGGATAAAACTCCACTCCTTTTCTTCTGTGAATTGAAGGCTTCGACTTGGAGAATTTGACAGCTCTGCTTCATTTGCTCCATATCCATGTTCAGTTCAAGGACAGCCCAAGAAAGAATTGCCTTTTCTGTGGGACTACCTGCGAACTCAAACCTAGATTCTGGACTTTCTCTGTAAACGCTACCAGTTGTGTTTAAAGCAACCCCTTGCTTTATCAATTCAAGAACATATGGAGAAACCGAAGAAGGATCGCTCTTTTCCATTGATTCCTGACCAAGCCAAAACTTTGTCACTTTCATCAAGTTCATTGTAAGAGTGCCTGTTTTGTCTGTACAAATGGTGGTGGCAGAGCCCATGGTCTCACAAGCAGGAAGCTTCCTCACCATTGCTTGATCTTTCATCATTCTTTTCATTGAATAAGCAAGAGTAAGCGTGACTGCCAATGGCAATCCTTCAGGAATTGCAACCACAATCATGGTCACTTCTGCAGCCAAAATCCCCACCACCGCATTCACTATATCATCAGCCTTGGTCTTGCTACCATTGAACTCCGTTTTGCCGCTATCATCTTGCGTATTCCCTGTGAAGTAGCGAACCAACAAGACTACTCGAACAAGAAAAGCGACAACCAATCCAACCTTACCTATTGACGAGGTTAGCTTATTGAGCCTAGCTTGTAAGGGTGTCTGTTCATTTGTGTCGCGACTGATATGGCTCATCATTTCTCCCCATGTCGTGCACATGCCAACCGAAGTAACAAGCATTTGACCGTAGCCATCAGCCACCTTGGTGCCAGAGACCAAAAATGGATGTTTTGTGTGATTGATTTCCACATGATCACTCTCACCTGTCATGCTGGATTCGTCTATTTGCAAGGAATGTCCATCGATGAACAAGCCATCGGCAGGAACCTGATCTCCAATCTTTAAACAGACGACATCCCCCACAACAAGTTCGAATATCGAAACTGTTTGTCGCCGCCTGCTTCTCACAACATCAATTTTCATGTTATCGCTTATTTTCGACAGCTTATCAAACTGTCTATTTTGTCTATAGTTGCTTATAGCTGAGACAGCAATAACTAGAAAAACAGCAACAAAACTGCTGCCACCATCATACCAACCTTCCTTTAGACCATGCTCTTTGATACCGAAACCAAGAGAAAGAGCTGCACAGCCTAAGAGAATGAATATAGTAAGATCTTTGAAAGCTTCCACTACAAAATGGAAAAAGCCTTTTGTTGGCGGTTTCTTGTACGTGTTGGAACCAAATGCTTGTTGTCGGCGAGCAATGTCCTCGGGACCACCATTGATGCCACCATCCATGTCGGTTCCAATGGCATGAGCTATACCGACAATGCCACCAAAATTCTCCAGATGGTCGAGATCTTTCTTCTTAACAAGCTCTGAAAGACTTGATTGATGAATCTTGAAGTGGTCAGTGTCTAAATTAATGTTTAGCGTAGTATAAGACGGGGAGGAAGAAATTTTGCTGGGCTTTTTCCTGACAACAGGTTTTCTGGATAGAGAGTATATGGTCCTAGAACAATAGATAGTTGTGAAAGCTAAATGCCATCTTTTGTTGGGTTTGCCAAGGGTGGCAGGGACGTCAAGCAAGCTCTCAATGCAAACCAAGTTTGCATGCACAAGGGGGTGCATCATGTCAAAGCTCAAAAACTAGCAGAAAATGAAATGATAAGATAGAGAAAGTGAACTGGTATATCACAAAGCAAAGGATAACTTCAAGAACTTAGAAGAAACCAATAATAAAGGAAACGTAGAGGCGTATTATCTGAATGCCAGAATAGTCGGGGAGGAATTCTCAAGCTAGCAGTGATGATAAAGTTTGTGTGCTGCCTCTTTGATGCATGCAAATTACATATAAAAGGCGGTTGAGCGCAGTACAGATTACATTAATATAAAAGGAAGCTGATGAGGAAGGTGGTGGAAGATTGTTGCAAATTTGGACGCGTCTCTCAGGTTCTGATTTTGGATGTTCATTATGCAGTTCTGATGTTCTCTTATTTCTAAAGTATTTGACCGGTCAATACGCGGAGAAACGGAGGGCAAGGGTAGTCGAGGTGGGATTGACTTTCATGTCTATTTTAAACATCTTTTTCGTAACAATCCTTAAGAAAAAAATAATAATTGTGAGCTTCACATTTATTTGTATTAATTAAACCGGTTTATTCTCATGTTTTTTTAACTTTCATTTGCTCTACTTTAAAACATTTGCATTAGATTTTTTGTTGCTAAATACAATCCGTTATTGATCTATTGTTAAATAAACAACGACATTATTTTACTAAAATTCATTGCTAACAACCTTGCCTTGCCTGTAGTTCAATTTAACCATTCCAATAAAAAAATAAATCAACATAGAAATATGTCACTATATTTTCAATAGAAATTTTTTCATCTTGGTCTCCGCATCATTCATCATCCGATACAACTTTTAAATAAATTCATGGTTTTTTTATCAGTTAATAGGGATTTTCAACATATTTTTACAGGGAACTTTTTTAACTCTAAAGGTGGATAATATAGAATAGTACTTTTTTTTCCACATCAGGCAAGCCTTGGTGTGCTTCCTCCGGTTCTTATTCCTGGTCAATGCAACTTTGTTGGTTCCGACTTGTCAAAGAATCTAGCAGCTCTTTCTGTTGTCCCAGTTGCTAGCTAATCGATATTTGATGTTGCAAACTACTTCTGCTCTGCTTGCCTTCTTTTTATGATTGCGCCAGTCCTTCCGCTTTTCCTGGATTGACAAGTCAAAATAGAAAGTCTTTCCGGTTGTATCGGAAGTCGGGTCATCACTGGATTCCACTAATGGTGTATCTGGATTTGGATTAGTATGCAAATCATTATGTGATTGGCTCATATGAAGAAATTGTTAAGTTTCACTTTTGTTATTAAGTTTTATATTTTTTTAGCCCTATTTTTTTAATTTCACAATTTAATATGGAGTTTTATTTAATTATCTTTCGGTATTTAGTTAGTAGATAATTTTTCAATAAAAGTTCTTTGCACTCTTTTTCATATTTGTTTTTAAATTCTATTATTTAATATGTGATTTTTAAGTATTAAGTTTTTTTTAATCCTTTTTATATTTATTTATTTTTTGTTTTGGTTCCATAATTTAACATGTGATTTTTTTTAATATTATTCTTTAATATTTGATTAATTTTCTCCTTGGACTCACTAATAAAGAAAATCATGTCAAGACAATTTTCACATGATTTAATTTAAAATTCGAGTTAAAAACAATTTGATTGGGATTTTCAAAAGGTCCATCATGATTAATATATGGACTTTTCGAAGATAGAGTCAATAACTTTGCAGGAAAAAGTATAATGATGTTTTAGAGAAATAGATTTTGAAAATATATATATGATAAAAATACTAGGAATTAAAAAATTATGAATCTTGAGTTTAAATGATTAATGAGATATTTTTATAGTTTATGAGTTTTATCCTTTTATAAAAATGAGAAACTATTTATCCTTGTATTTTTGAATTGAGATATAATCAAAATAACATGTATAAAATAAATGAAAAATATCAAAGAGTGTGAGAAACTGAAAAAAATTATCGACAAGTATTAGATTCGGGTAAGGTGTCAAACCCACTAGAGATTAAAAATAGATTAATGCACGTTGCGCGGACCCAATCATGTTGGGCTCGGTTGCATGCCCGAGCCTAGGAAGGTGACAAAGGGGTTAACGGGATGCATGCTCGCTACCGACCTGACATGTCATGACCACCACGCCGGGGTGCATGCCCGGTAAAGCTGACCATGGGAGCTTGAGCTACCATGTTCTAACCCATTTTCCTTAAGTCTAAACTATGTGTTGGGCTTCGACTTGACAACCCGAGCCCTGTAGTCATCGGTGGCAGATCCTTCTCCCAAATGAAGAGCATGCATATTTAGACGAAGGATATAATTTTTATTATTTTTTAATATATATTTTTAATTGGAAGTTTTTGAGACTTGAAATTTACACATAAGACTACATTATTTTATGCTTAATTTTTATTAAATAGGACGAGTGTAATAAGATTCGAACTCGTGATGGTTGAGTCAACAAGGCTCTAGTGCCATGTCAATAAATTATTTTATTTAAAAATTAAATATGTTAAATAAGATATTAAAATATAATTTAAATTATTACTTAATAAATAGTAGCAACCAAGAACTTGGAGCAACTAAATGTAGCACATAACAAGTTCTCCGGGCAAGTCCCTGTCTAAGTTAGAGAATTTCATATACTCGTTTAATTACTTATCTGGTGAGTCACTGTGTGCCTCAGGTTGACGGGAAATGATGATAGGAGGAATGAGTAATTCTATTTACTTTCAAATATTTATTTTATTTAACGAGTAATGAGTAAAATATAAATACAAGCGACTTGCGACTTGTCTTGGAAGCTGTTCGTGACATAATTCATAATATGTTTATTTATATCATCTGAATACATTTGCTAGAGCATTTTTTTAAAACACACTATAATATATACATCTTCAATATTAATATAGAACATATATGACTATAATATTTATACTTTTATCATTTTTATATATATATATATATATTATTGAACAATAATTAATAAATAATTATATATAAATACTTGAGATTCGATAAATAATTTATAAATATTTAAAAAATATATATTATTTATTGAATATGATATCAACATTAAAAATCCTGACTTACGAATATTTACTTCTATCGTTATGACTTATGCTTATGCTTATATATGCTCATCAGTTGGCTTTATTTATTATCATATGCTCATCAGTTGGCTTTATTTATTATCGATTGCTTGTTTCATAGCAAATTATTATTATTTCTCAAAAGAATTATACTAATAATTGGAAAAAAAATATTATAAAGAAAAAAAGTAAACAAATACGATAACTAGAGGAGGCTTCTTCTTCTTCTTCTTCTTCTTCTTATCAAATGAGCAGATGCAGGTCTCTGATTACAAGAAACCTTCAACCGAGATTACCGTTTGTGCTCTGTAAGAAAAAAGATGACGTGGCACGCATCTAAGGTTCTGAATGAGCTTTTTCAAGTGAAGGTACAATGCTGATAAGATTTACACATATAATGGGCCCTTAACTTTATTTTCGTGCCAAATCCTAGCCCATATTTATAGATGGGCGTACGGCAATTCCAAGCCCACAAAGGCTCCTAGTTAAAAGACCAAACCATCCTCACCAAAATAGATATATAAAGAACGCAGCAGTAAGTAGGGTTTTTGAGTTTTCACTTCCCCAGCCATATCTCGTTTTATCACTGCTAGACTGCAGCAGCTCGCAGCCCGCCACCACCACCACCACAAATCCAATCATGGCCGTCGGGTACGCTTTCAATCTCTCTCTCTCTCTCTATACATTGATTTATGCGTTTATATGGATAAATTTATGGAATATGTTTTGATGATATGATTTACTCATGTATTTGATAACAGGAAGAACAAGAGAATTTCCAAGGGAAAGAAGGGAGGAAAGAAGAAGGCGTGAGTACTGCAAAGAAACGTTAATGTCTATTAACATTTGCTGCCTGGATCTGTTTTGTATTTTGATTTGTTATTGTTTTTTTTTATAGAACTGATCCATTTGCAAAGAAGGATTGGTATGACATCAAGGCTCCTTCAATTTTTTCTGTGAAAAATGTTGGCAAGACTCTTGTTACTCGTACTCAGGGTACCAAGGTGTGTGTGTATACTTTTGATTTTATGAATACTTCTCTTTTCTTAAAAAAATAATGGTTTGCTTTTATGCTTTGGTGTTGGGCTGTCTAAGAAAATTGTACTGCTAAAATCAGGACAATGTTTTTTATTAGAATCATGGATTCATTTTGTTTTAAAATAAATTTAACCTGTAGAACAGGTGGTGATGATGCTCATTATAGGGAAACGAGATTCTAGCAATTTGTTATTCTTTTAACATCACGAAAGAGATTAAGGATGGATGCAATTTTTTTAGTAACTTTGGCAGTGTGGTAAATGTGTGGTGGAGTGACTAAGCTGTCAACCTTGTTAGCATGGAAATAGAGGATTTGTATAAAATACGGTGAATGGTGGAAGATGATCATGGTGTACTCTTCTTATTACGTCAAATTTCTTCAGGAAAACTGGATTTTTGTATGGTCACAGTAAAGTGTTTATAATTAAACAATCTCTCCCTCTGTAGAGACAAAACTAAATATTTTGATTTTACTTGTGAAAAATTGAAATCTATAAACTTTTTACCCCTCCCATCTCTTTGAGACATAGTTGTGCTCATTGTTCTTCTCCACATATTTACAATTAGCACTTTAGTTCCATTCACCCTAACTTTTTTCTTCACTTAATTTCCTTGTTGTTTGCTCTGTGTTTTAATGACATTTGCTTTGTGTTTTAATTAATGAACAAAAGTTTTTTTTCCTTGTAGTTTCATTTCATATTCTGTGTTTGAGGTCGTATTTCCTTTTATCGTCATTGTACTTCTTTTGGGTTGACAAGAAAGGGTGCAACCAAATTTTCTTTCACATGCATGATAATTGAAAAGTTTGCATTTGTTGCCCATGCACTGATGTAACCACAGTTGTCTTGGAAAACATCTCTAACTTGCTTTATAATGGGTAACAGATTGCTTCAGAAGGACTCAAACATCGTGTGTTTGAGGTCTCACTTGCTGACCTTCAAGGTGATGAGGATAATGCTTACAGAAAGATCCGATTGAGAGCTGAAGATGTTCAGGGGAGGAATGTTTTGACAAACTTCTGGGTATGATAATGGAAGTTTTACCTTTTATACCTTATTGTTTTTTTATTCTACTGAGAATTTAACAGTGCTTTTTTTATTATTTCTCTCAAAAATTGCAGGGAATGAATTTTACCACTGACAAGTTGAGGTCTTTGGTTAGGAAATGGCAAACTTTGATTGAAGCTCATGTTGATGTGAAAACCACTGATAACTACACTTTAAGAATGTTTTGCATTGGGTTCACTAAAAGGCGTCCCAACCAGGTCAAGAGGACGACTTATGCGCAGTCCAGCCAAATTCGACAAGTATGCAAATCATATCTTAATATTTCTTTGTTTGAATAGCTTGTGTTGAGATAGCAATATGGCCTGATTTTTTTTCTCCTAGTTGCAATATACTCTCTTATCTAATCAAATCTGTGCTTCAAAAAGATTTAAAATATCTGAAGGATACCTTTAAGATCCATATTTTCTTGTGTGAACACTTCGTTTTTATACTTGGTGGCAGCCAAAATAAAGTTATTTCATCGAAGCTATAGAGAGCTGTAACTTTTGAATTGATTAAATACAGTTCTATTCATTTTGCTGGGCTAACTTGCTATGTGTTCATATGGAGTCGGGTTTAATGTTCCCTTCCTAATTGTATTTTTTTTGTAATGTAAATGCTTGTAACAATAATCTGCTTTGCTTGCTTTTAGATCCGCCGTAAAATGAGGGAAATCATGACAGCCCAATCAACTTCATGTGATCTAAAGGAATTGGTTCGCAAGTTCATTCCTGAAAGCATTGGCAAGGAAATTGAGAAGGCAACCTCTAGCATTTACCCACTTCAAAATGTGTTCATTAGGAAAGTGAAGATCTTAAAGGCTCCAAAGTTTGATCTTGGAAAATTGATGGAGGCATGTCTCTTACTCTACATGCTTCTGATTGTGTTGATGTCTAGCTCTTTAAAATTACTGCAAATATTTTTTCCATATATCATTTATATGTGCACCTAGAATCTTGAGATTTTTGTATATATATCCACCAACTGTAGGGGCCCTTCTCATGGTTCTTTTTGAAATATTGAATTGCTTCAACTCTTCAAGCAACTGCAATTTTGGATCTGAATGAATGCTATTGTGTAAACTGCTTGTGATTCTAATATCTTTTGTGCAATTCGCAGGTTCATGGAGACTACTCTGAAGATGTTGGTGTGAAGTTGGAAAGGCCTGCAGAAGAGACCATGGTCGAGGCCCCTGCTGAAACTGCTTGAACTTGAATGGGAATTTTCGTTTGTCTTGTCCATTTTCATACAACATTTTTGTCTTATTGAGATCTCCTGAATGTTAAATTGTTGCGTCTTATCTGATATTTAGAATGTTTTTATTGATGATGAATTTTGTGCTTGACTATGTAGACTCGCGTTTTACTTGGCAGATATTGATGCTTCTTTTAGTTTAAATCTTTTATTGTTTGCTCACTGGTTTGTGATATGGAAATGGTTGCTTGCAACAGCATTGCGTTTTAGGATCTGCTTAGCGAGGGATAGGAACAAGCATTGTAAATTGACATTTGTGATTTTAGGATCTTATCTGATTGACATGAAACTGTTCTGTAAGAAAATCCAGACTCGTGTACCTGAATGGGGAGTCAAATTTAAAACAGTTTAGGCCCAGTTGGAATATGGTAGTCCTGGAACAATGTCACATTCCTTAGTGGATAACTGTATTGGGCCCAACGGGGTGTTAATTTACGATTGATATAGATGATTATACAAAACTTGTACCCCGGAATATTTTGTTTAATTTGCTACCATGAATCTGATCCTTGATAATTAAAAATTATCAAGAAATAAATCTTAGTGGGTAAAACAGTACTCGCAATTCAATGTTGATTGTATTGTTTTTTTGAAAATTCTCTTTTGTTTGAATCCATAATGTTTTTGTTTTAGAAATAATTGAATTGAAAGAAAGAAAACTGAATCATAATTTTTTATATATTAACAGTTCAACTCTCAACTATAATATGACCCGTTTCTTTTTTGCTTTTGAATAGATTATTTTGTTTATATTATCATGATTATTTATATATATATATATATATATATATATATATATATATATTTGTCTGCTATATATATATATATATATATATATTTGTCTGCTATATATATATATATATATATATATATATTTGTCTGCTAGTTATTTTCAATATAATTTAGATAAAATCATCTTATTTAAGTGATCAAGATTATAACTCGAGTTAGTGTCAATCATAAATATTTTACAAAAAAATAATAATACTAAAACCCAACCAATCTAACAAAAAAAACTAAACTGTCAGGCAACAGTGTGAACCAGGACAAGATGTGTATTGCGTGCAATAGCAGTCAAGGATGGGCGGAGAAGGTCAATTGTTAATGATTCATGCCAAGAGGCTCGCGGTCAATGTTATGCGTGGTTTGATATTTCTGAGGCTGTTGACCAATAAAGCAGATTAATGTTATGCAATGCTGGCGACTTGTGTTTTTCGAAAGTTATTTTTGTTTAAAAATTTATTAAAATAATATATAAATTCTTAAAATAATTTTTAAAGTTATTAAATGAAAATGATATAAAAATATTTTAAAAAATAATTTAAAATAAAAAATAAAAATCTATTTTTTTTTCAAAAACACTTATAAATCGTATTGAAAAACACCTCCCTAATACTACTACTTCAAGTACTCTTGTCAATAATTCTCTGATAGACAGAACAGAACTGGTGCTTGATAGAGTTGAAGGCCCAAAGAAAATACGAATGATCAAACCCATATCTTCCAATAAGTCTATAATTATAAAATTCCAACCAATAAAAGTTTCAACTGTTCCTTCTTTTTAATGGTATATATATTAAGAAGGTGCCAAAATACCCATAGCCCATTACTGACAACAAAAAAATAATGGACCCAAAAAATATCCTGAACTAAAATTTGAAAAAAAAAATCTTAAAAGTAAATTCAAAAGAAATAAAACACTACCAGGGACCGAACATGTTGAGAAAGAAAATGAAAAGAGTTGATTCAAGGCTCCTCTCGTTCTCATCCAAGATGGAGACAAACTAAAATTGAAAGGAAGAAAATAGAAAAACAAAATCAAAATGAACCAATTTTCCTTGTTATTTGACTCACAAATTCTTGGTTACTTTTATCCATTGAATCGAATTTTAGTTTTTTTTCCACGGAATCCTGAGAAGAAATTCCATCAGTAATATAGTTTTCTTTTTCCAGCAAACACCGGCGTCGATAATCACTAACAAAATTACTTTTATGGGAATTTCACCGGTGATTATTGACATAATTCTTTCCCTCACTGATTCCAACAGCAACAACTGACAGAAAAACTACCGTTGACGATGCACAGTTTTCTGGGGAGTGAATCATTTTCTATTGAGATATCATTAGCAGATTACAATCAAGATTTACTGGAACAACAAGAAACGTACATCAAGACTCATTGCAGGCAATCAAGAGTTAGCGCTGATTAGTGAAGCCTGAAGGACAGGTGTCTAAAAAGATACGATGATTACCATCGTTTCCCCTACCCCTGCATGTGAAACTAGCTGCGCATGGTCGAGACATGGAAAGCCATGGCCTTTTCCTTCACAAAATGACAGATTATGTGGGGGCAATGAATTTTGTGGTAAATTTGATTGCTAGACCCAGCAAACATTATGGAACACTTTTCATCAACTTTTCAAAGTCTTTGAAGGGAAACACGGGCTGGCTATTCCACAAAAGAACAGAAACACAATCTCGATTTATCTTTTCTCCCGGGTCCATTGCATTGCTCTCTCTCTCTCTCTCTCTCTCTCTCTGCTTTTTTTTTTTTCTCCTCGAGATTTTGAAGACAAATTTGTAGTTGGAGTTGGTGGGGGCTGCTGGTACTGCTGTGATGGTCTGAATTTCACGGTGATATCCATTCACATAGCTAGTATCTACTTTTCTAACACAATAATTCAGGAGAGAGAGAGGAGGCAGACAGATCACATCACTTTGGTTGGTGATCTCTAGCTATAGTGCCTTAAAAGCATGGTAGCTTTGGTGGGTTGTAGCATCAAATTTAACTTTGACATGGAAAAGAGAATGGCCGTACAGTTGAGCTATACACATATATTTACATGTTTTTATCGGATATACTTTAAATAATCGAATGCTAAATACATGTAGTAGCGAAAATTTAGATTATAAATACCTCCAGTTATTATTGTTCAAGTACCGAAAAATAATCTCAATAGCAGCAGCAACAAAGATTTTCCCCAAACGGTAATAACAATACAAAATAATGAAATATTGTACGAGATGAGCCTTCTGATCTATGCCTACCAGTAGTCGTAGATGGAGTACACAAGCTATTATTTATAAGTAGATCAGGAACCCCACTCACTAATTTATTTTTCAATTTTCTCTTTCCATCAAGGAAATAATTAGTCATGATCAATCAATTGATCCCCATGATCAAACCTCATGACCTATCTCCATGGTCATGGGTTTGCATGATCAAGAGCATGAGTATATCATGAGATACACAAAAGGTAATTTCCAACAGTTTTGTCCCAGGCAGTTTGAAACTTTGAATTGCTTCAAGCTGGATGAAATAGTGTTCACATTTTAAAATTAAATTATGGTTCAATTTTATTTTTTCAATTCTCTAACACCAGGCACTGCCCTGGTGAAATTGGCTATTGTAGCGTTATTCGAATGATGCTTTAGTCATATTCAAGATGTCATCATAACACAATAATGTTCCAAACAGGACGCAAAGTTTATCAGAGAGAAGTTGAATATAATATAAGTGTTGAAATTAATATGATATGATTTGTTTTCAAACTAAATTAATTGTTTAATTTTTTGAGCAAACATTAAATTAATGTATTTGAATGTCATATTTATATGGAATTGATTAAGATGAATACAACACCAAAAGACAACGGCTAACAACCAACGCCAATTAACAGAGTTTCATGTGTCATGCATTTTTAATTGTCTTCAAGAGAAGAAAATGATGACTACAATACGCCTTTCGATTCCATTCCTCGTCTGCAATCATAATTTTCCCTTTTTGTCTGGTAGCCTTCTGCACCAAGAAAAAAATCTCAGAAAGGACAAACCAAACTCCATAATTTGTTGTCGGCAACAAAAAAAGAAAAAAAGGCAACAGAGCTTACTGTTACTATACTCCGCACTCTCATGAATCACTACTGAAGTTCTGAAAACGCGACAATGGTGTTGTTAAAGAATTTGATATCTTAATTGCTTTGAGTCATAGTATATTTAACTTGTAAGAGTGGAATAATTGGAGTTTTATTTATTTAATTTAAGTCCGTAAAAAATAACTATAAAAAATAAAATTTCATATAATCCAAATAAAACACGATGTAAAAATGGATGTCTAAATCACCATGTTCTCGTCCAAGAAGGGAATGGAATTAAGAGCCATGGCGCATCATGTGAGTGAGACATCATATGTGAGAGAAAAAAATAAGGATGATCATGTGATATGCAACTTGCGAGGTGTATTAAGGCTCTAATCTTCCAATCAGGAAAATATGAGTTTAGCTAAATTCCCTATCTGAAAACTGGATATTTATTTTTCTTTTGAATGAAACTGCGTGTACTTCTACTCAGGAAATTAAATATGAATTTGGCTCTTTAATTATCATGGCCCATGTGAAACTGCTAGCAGAAGCAATCATGTCAACGTTTAGTTTGTTGCCGAATCCATTAATAACACGAGGTGAAGATACCTTCAGCGGTTTTTTTTTTTTTATAATCGGGATGTCTGGACCAGCTTGTGCGCATCATAGCTAAATCCCCGGGCCTATTATGAGAGTGACAGGCATGCCTGACAAGGCTTGAACTGGGATGGGAGGAAAACAAGCCCCCTCTCTAACCACCATGCCAAGACCTTGTTGGCCTTCAGCAGCATTTTATGAAGGCCGGTGTGGTGCTTGGGATTCAATTAATAGATGGTTGAATTTCTGATCTACTGTGCCGATAAGTCAATGACCAGCAACCCTAATTTCGAACGCGTAAGCTCTCACACCAGGACCTCTCGAGACTTGCAGAGCAACAGTTTCAAGAAAAAGACATCGCCATGGCAACAGCTTACCTGCCATTTAATCGAAATAAAATTACCATGGCCGCATTTTATGTCTGTGTCGTTTTGTGCAGTTGCAGATGCTGAGAAATTAATAGCAAATCTAACATGTAATTACCTGAATTCTTCCGAATGACAGGACATAACTCCTCGGAGTCCTTTGCATAATTTCTAGACTAACACTGTCTTTTACGTGTGTGTGTTTTGTTCAGGTTATCTAATTCATCTCAGAATACATGTTTCAATTATTGTAATAATACAAGAAGTATACTTCGAGTGGATATTTCGATACTAGCAACGTCTCTCCTCACAAAAATTAAATCGAAACCTGTAAACCTCCATGATTAAGAGACTAGTGAAGCCGAGTGATTTCTTTAATGTCAGAGAGAATAAAAGCAAGAAAGTAGACAGGTTGAGGAACCCAAGAAAGAACATTAGTGAGATTTCAAGACAGGGCAGGGCAGATTGGTCATTGTAGTTTTCTTTTCTTTTTTTCACGGTACTTTCTCCATCTGAAAATCTTATAAAAAAAAGGTTACCACAAAAGAAAGCAAAAACTGCTGAACATGACCGTTCAACAGTATCCTCGATTAAATCAAATCTTAACCACAAATTAACAAAGATAATCCCACTCTTATTTTCCGTATGAAATAGGTATACCTAGTTCCTTAAGCTACACTTAGGTGTCAGATAATGACATGAAGTCTTTTCTCGTGTAAATATAATAAAAATAAAAAATGAAGACAAAAAGTTTTTGACTTCACTTCACCCCACTTGCTGCTATGGTATCTGTTTATCTTCACTTTTATCAGTTTTTGACAGTGTGAGCATATCAATCTAAAGGAATGTAATGCTGGAGTCTCGTTTCAGAGAGAGAAAGAGAGGGTGCGAGTGAGTTTGATAGGGAAAATGGGGTGAGCTAGGAAGATATGCAGCTGGGGGTAGTATCACATGATCACAGCCCCATTATTTTACCGGGTTTCATTTGTTTGGTATGTTCTTGATCTGTGATGTTCATAAGTGATCATTATTTCCAGTTTTCGTAGGTTCCCATTTGCTTCTAGTTTGCGTTTTTTGTGTTCTCTTAGATGGTAGCTGGTAGTTTCTTGGTTGCTTATCAAATACCGTCATCAGATTTTATCACTGAACATAAAGGATCGTTTTTGTGTTTGTGTAAATGTAGTTTTGCTTTCTTTTGGCAAGTTCCAAGTCTCATGGGTATCTTTCGAGTTCAAGTTGATATCAGTCCGGTTCAAGATTGTGCTTTTCTTTTCCTTTGAATGGTAGATCGAGTTTCATGAACTCCTCCTGGGTTTGGGATCACTGTTGGCTGCTCAGTTGCGCTTTACTTCTTCTAGAGTTATTTACATTAAGACTAATGTTGGGCCAGTATTGGTCAATTATTTGTAATGCTGCATAGTACTACTTCTTGCATCCTGAATCTGGGAAATCAAACAGTACAATCATGAAATTTTGAGTATTTGACTCCTTGCTTTCTCCTGTTTGATTTTCTATTCATTCATTCGAACTGCTTGCTTCTATCTTGTGTGGTTCTCTTTGCACACTATGCATTTGTAAGATTTTACTTTTATTTCAATTCATCGATTTGAAGGTTATTGAAGTGAGGAGTTCCATTTGCAACACAAATAGTGGACTTGATCAAGAAGTTCCATTTGCACGAACAACAAACAGGTAGTCTTCATATGAACTGTTTATAAATTTTTAGCACATAGAATGAAAATATTAAACTCGTTTGTAACTCGATAATCATGGTCTGTGTAGGTATAACAAGTGGCATATGAAGTGAAGATCTTGAAGGATCCTTTGGGGCAATATTGAGTAGCTAGAACAGCTTAAATTATTATTCTGGCCTGGATCCCCCACTTGGGTTTTTATTACTTGGTACAGGAACCAGGCTTTTCCAAAGTCCAAGCCAGTCGCTTTATTGTTCTTGGCTGGGGTCATGGCAACACTTTTACATTCTGAGTCCAGAAGATTGTATTCTTGGTGGTGGGACAGCCACATTAGTCCGAAGAATTCGAAGTGGCTTCAAGAAAATCTCACAGGTCTTCATTCTCTTCTTGGATATTTGTCAAATATTATGGACTCTATTTGCTTAATATATATGCTTGATGCATAGGAAGTTATGCTTGGATGCTCTTTTCTCTGCTATTGATTGTAGATATTAAGTCAACGAAAACTTTTTCTAATTTAAGAAAAAAGAATCCAGTTATCATAAATCTCATCTACGGCCCAATTGTAATTACTTTTTTCCTTTGTTAATTAAAAACCTTGTTATCAACTGAATGCATGTCTGGTTTGAATCTTGTCAAATGCAGAGCCTCATACTCTAATTGCCATAATTTATATAAGATTATGCGGCCTTGATGACAGTAAACCAAGCTTCTGTATTACATGTATCTATTGATGTGATTTATGGACCACATTCTCAATGAGCACGGATTTGTTTCAACAGATATGGATGCCAAAGTCAAAGCAATGATCAAGGTCATTGAAGAAGATGCCGATTCTTTTGCAAGGAGGGCAGAAATGTACTATAAGAAGCGTCCTGAACTGATGAAACTGGTGGAGGAATTCTACAGAGCTTACCGTGCATTAGCAGAGAGATATGATCATGCAACTGTGGAGCTCCGCCAGGCTCATCGAACAATGGCAGAAGCATTTCCCAACCAAGTACCATATGTACCGGGTGATGATTCACCTTCTTCTGGGCCTGAGGGTGAGCCACATGCTCTAGAAATGCCACATCCCATTCGTGCATTTCTTGACCCAGATGACCCGCATATGGATTCAGTTGGACTCTCTATTAACAAAACAGGTTTAAAGCAGCTCAACGAGTTGTTTGGCTCACGACATGCAGTATCTCAAGTTTCAAAAGTTGCAGATGGAAAATTTAAAAAAGGCCTGAAGATTCATGAAGAAGCAGAGGTTGACACTGGAAAGCAAGCTGAAACTGAAGTTCAAATCTTAAAGAAAGCTCTTTCAGAGATTCAAACTGAGAAGGAAGCTGTTCTTCTTCAATACCAGCAGAGCTTGCAGAAGTTATCCAGCCTGGAGAGAGAACTAAATGATGTTGGAGGGATTGATGAAAGGGTAGGCAGAGCAGAAATTGAAATTAAGATCCTGAAGGAAACCCTTGTTAATTTAAAAGCTGAAAGGGATGCTGGTCTTCTTCAGTACAACAAATGCTTGGAAAGAACATCTGCTTTAGAGAATGTGATCTCTAAAATGGAAGAGGATGCAAAAGGACTCAATGAACGAGCTATTAAAGCTGAAATAGAAGCTCAGAATCTCAAGCAAGAACTTTCAGGATTAGAAGCTGAAAAGGAAGCTAGTCTTCTTCAGTACAACCAATGTCTTGAACTGATATCCAGTTTGCAGAAGAAAATTTTTATTGCAGAGGAAAATGTTAGAATGCTTAATGCACTAACTAAAAGAGCAGAAACTGAAGCTAAAGCATTGAAGGAGGGCCTTGCTAAATTGAAGGAAGAGAAAGAAGCTGCAGAACTTCGGTATGAGCTGTGTTTAGAGAAAATAGGTATGATGGAGAGTGAAATTTCTCATGCTCAGGAGGATGTCAATCAACTAAACAGTGAAATTCTGACAGGGACTGCAAAATTGAAAACCGTAGAAGAACAGTGTTTCCTGTTACAGAGATCAAATCAATCTCTGCAGTCAGAGGCAGATACTCTAGTACAGAAGATAGAAACAAAGGATCGAGAGCTTTCAGAGAAGGAAAATGAGTTGGAGAGGCTTCAGGCTTCGCTGCAAGATGAGCAGTCACAGTTTCTTCAAGTTGAAGCCACTTTGCAGACATTGCAGAAATTGCACTCTCAATCTCAAGAGGAGCAGAGAGCTTTGGCAATTGAGCTTCAGAATCGCTTCCAAATGTTGAAGGATTTAGAGATATCCAACCATGATCTGCAGGAGAACCTCCAACAGGTTAAGGAAGAGAACCAGAACCTCCATGAATTGAACAGTAATTCCGTTATTTCAACAGTAAATTTGAAAAATGAAATTATTGGCTTGAAGGAAATGAAAGAGAAACTTGAAGAGGATGTTTCCCTACAAGCAGCACAGAGCAATTCCCTACAGCAAGAGATTTTCCATTTGAAGGAGGAAATTGAGGGTTTGAATACAAGATATTGGGTTTTAATGGAGCAAGTGGACTCGGTAGGTTTAAATCCAGAGCGCCTTGGCTCATCTGTGAAGAACTTGCAAGATGAAAACTTGAAACTAAAAGAGGTCTGCAAAAAGGACACAGAAGAAAAGGAAGTTCTCCATGAAAAGTTGAGTGCAATGTGTAACATTATGGAGAACAATGTCGCTCTGGAGAGGTCCCTCTCAGATTTGAATCGCATGCTGGAAGGGTCAAGAGAGAAGGTTAAAGAGTTGCAGGAGTCCTCCCAGTTTCTTCAGGGAGAAAAATCCAGTCTTGTTGCTGAAAAATCCATCCTGCTTTCTCAGTTACAGATTATGACAGAGAATTTGCAGAAGCTCTTGGAGAAAAATGCCTTGCTGGAGAATTCTCTCTCTGGTGCTACTATTGAGCTTGAAGGTCTGAAGACAAGGTCAAGAAGCTTAGAAGAATTGTGCCAGACGCTAAAGAATGAGAAATCCAATCTTGAAGATGAAAGAAGCTCCCTGGTCATACAGCTGAAAAATGTTGAAGAGAGACTGGGAAACCTAGAAAGGAGATTTACAAGTTTAGAAGAAAAATACACTGATCTGGAGAAGGAAAATGATTCTACACTCTCTCAGGTAAAGGACCTGTGGGGTTTTCTTAGTGTAGAAAAACAAGAGCGTTCATGTTATATACAGTCAAGTGATTCTCGACTTGCAAATCTGGAAAGCCAGGTCCGTCATCTGCATGAAGAAAGAAGGTTGAGCACGAAAGAATTCGAAGAACTGGATAAAGCTGTAAATGCTCAGGTTGAGATCTTCATCTTGCAGAAGTTTATTAAAGATTTAGAAGAGAAGAATTTGTCCCTGTTGATTGAGTGTCAGAAACATGTAGAAGCCTCCAAATTCTCAGATAAACTAATATCAGAGTTAGAGGCTGAGAATCTTGAGCAGCAGGTTGAAGTGGAATTCCTGTTAGATGAAATTGAAAAGCTTAGAATGGGTGTTATTCAAGCTTTGAGGACTCTTCAATTTGATCCAGTTAATGAGCATGAAGATGGGAGTCTTGCAAGTATTTTGGACAATATCGATGACCTAAAAGGTTTGCTCCTTATAAAGGAAGATGAGAAACAGCAGTTGGTGGTCGAGAATTTGGTGTTGTTAACTTTACTCGAACAGCTGAGATTAGATGGTGTTGAGCGTGAGACAGAGAAAAGCATCATAGAGCAAGAGTTCAAGATAATGATAGAGCAACATACTATGATGGAAAAAAGTAGCCACGAACTGCTAGAGATGAACAGGCAATTGAGATTGGAAGTGAGCAAGGGAAAGCAGCAGGAAGAGGAATTGAAAGCTCAACTTGAAACCCAGCATTTGAATCTGGCAAGTTTGCAGGGTTCGTACCTGCAATTGAAAGAAGAAAATCTGAAGGCGCTTGGAGAGAACAGATCTTTGCTTCAGAAAGTTTTGGACCTCAAAGAGGAAATGCATGTACTTGAAGAGGAAAACGGTAGCATTCTCCAGGAAGCTGTAACTGTCAGTAACCTCTCATCGGTGTTTGAGAGCTTTGCAGCAGAGAAAGTTGAGGGACTTGAATCCCTTTCTAAAGATATCAGCTTTCTAAACTTGATGAACAGTGATCTCAAGCAGAAGGTTGAAATGTTGGGGGATAAACTGCTATCAAAAGAATCAGAAAGTCTACATCTTAATAGAAGAATTGAAGAGTTGCAGCAGGAACTGCAGGAAGAAAAAGACTTGACAGATCAATTAAACTGTCAAATTGTAATTGAAAAAGATTTTCTTCGAGAGAAAGCAACAGAGCTTTTCCTAGCGGAACAAGATATCAAAGCTACCAACAACTTAAATGCAGAATTTCACACCACTATTGAGGAGCTTAAGAGGCAATGCGAAGCATCAAAAGTTGCAAGAGAGAACATAGATAAGCATATTCTTGAACTGTCCCAAGTTTGCACAGATCAGAAAGTAGAGATCGAATGCCTTAACGAAGCAAAAGATGATCTGGAGTCAGAAATGGCTACATTGCTCAAGGAAATCGAGGAAAGACAGACCAGGGAAGAGAACTTGAGTTTGGAGCTTCAAGAAAGAAGCAGTGAGACTGAACTCTGGGAAGCTGAGGCTTCATCATTCTTCTTTGATCTTCAAATATCTTCCATCCATGAAGTCCTGCTTCAAAACAAAGTTCGTGAGCTGACTGTAGTTTGTGGGAGTCTTGAAGAAGAAAATGACAAAAAAGATATCGAGATTGAAAAAATGAAAGAAAGGTTTGGCAACCTGGAAAGCGAAATTAAAAAAATGAAGGCTCATTTGTCGGCATATGTTCCGGTCATAACTTCATTGAGAGAGAATATAGAATATCTTGAGCACAATGTGGTTCTTCAGACAAGTCGAGGACAAAAGGTACTGTTCTTTCTTTGTTTAGAAAATGCTAACTATTGCAGCAATTCATCATATTTAGTCCAAGCTAGATATGACTTGTTTTATTTTCCTTTGTATTTGGCTTGACAAGAAAAGAGTTTCTACACTTTAATAAGCCCTTGTAAGCTCGTTCAATCAATACAGATTTATCTTCTACTTGTAGAAACTTTATCATCAGACTTGACAGATATCATTTTTTAACTTTTCAAGTGTCGAATTTTAAACTATAGGCTTATTCCCTTAGTTCATAGCAAATTCATTGTAGTGATGTCTGTGCATGTGCGTGTTAATTAGAATTCAAGCATGCTGAGCCAATAATTTAAGCTGTCTCCTAGTCCTTTTCTATTCAACTGTTTTATGCGGATGGTGTGCATTCTAATGATTGGTCTTCGTCATTTGTCTTCAGGGAGTAGAGATGACTAGTCAACTTCATGAAAAGAGCCCTGAAGAACTCATACATGATGAAAGCGTTGCAGTAACAGATGGAATTTCAGATTTGCTGAAGATGAAGTCTAGAATTAATGCAGTGGGCGAGGCAGTGGTTAAAGAAATGGATAGGCTTGCAGCTGAAAAGGCAGTGTTGAAAGAAATGGATAGGCTTAAAATGCAGGAAATGGGGAACACTGAGGAACCCTTAATGAAAGGGGCTGAACAGTTAGAGTTGAGAGGCCGATCAGATGCAGAAAAGGATGTCCAGAAGGATGAGATGGAACTTGCAAACAAGCCCACTGATGCAGCCAAGACACAGAAGAACAAATCTGAAATTTCTGAAGTGAGGAATGAGATTTTGATGAAAGATATTCCACTCGATCAGGTCTCGGAATGTTCATTAAACAGGAGAAGCAAGAGAGAGCATGCTGGGAAAGATGATCAGATGCTTGAATTATGGGAATCTGCTGAAAAAGATTGCCTTGATATGCTTGCTGACAAACAGAAGCCGCCAGCCCCTACTGAGAATGTAGCTGAATGTTATCAATTCAAAAACGCCAAATGGAAGAGTCAGGATCCCTCTTTGGAACTGCAGATTGAGAAGGAAGTGGGCATTGACAAGCTAGAGGTATCAACAAGCATCACTAGAGAACCCAATCAAGATGGAAACAGAGGAAAGATCTTGGAGAGGCTTGCTTCTGATGCTCAGAAATTAATTTCTCTTCAAACAACAGTGCAAGACTTGAAAAAGAAAATGGCGTTGAGGAAGAGAGGCAAGAGGGTCAATGATCTTGAATTTGAAAGAGTGAAAAGACAGTTACAAGAAGTTGAGGAGGGGGTTCTGCAGTTGGTTGATACTAATGATCAGCTGACCAAGGATGCCGAAGAGAGTCCCCCTTGTTTGGAGGGGAACACTTCAGTAGAGATGGAAGAGACAGGCACCATGCGCAGAAAAAGAGTGGCAGAACAAGCACGGAAAAGTTCTGAAAAGATCGGAAGGTTACAGTCTGAGGTGCAGAGTATCCAGTACACACTGGTAAAACTGGAGGATGGAAAGAAAAGCAAAAGTAAGCACAGATTTTCTGGAAGTAAAACAGGCATCCTCTTGAGAGACTTCATAAACAGCAGTGGCAGGAGAAGCAGCAGAAGGCAGAAGAAGGGTTGCTTTTGTGGGTGTGCAAGATCTTCAACTATTGAAGACTGAGGTGACCACTTTAAGTTTAGCTAGTTGTTATTTCTAGCTACAGCTCTTGAAGCATTCCAGATTTTTGTGTATTTTAAGAGATTAAGTTAGGCCGAAGCTACTCATGTTAGCTTAGTAAAACCTGAGAATAGGCTGATCTAGAAAATAGTACATGTTTCTCCAGCCTTCTTACCATTGTAATTTCAACTGAACTGCGCCAATGCAATCTAAGTTCCATGTATAAAAGGTCTCATCGTGCTGAATGTCACCAATATCATCCTAACGAGTTGAAATTCAGAAGTTCTTAAAAACTAAATATTTTGCTGACAGGAAAGCTCCTGTCTCGACTTCCATCCTTCCCTAAATCCGCAAATGCTTAAAAAACATGGCCAACAGCCATCTAATTCCTTGCAGATCCAAAACCGAGGTGGCATTTGTGAAGTTTTAGATATGAATACCATGGCCCTGCCCAACAGATTGACCACTGGTTCAGCAAATATGAGGGTCATAATTTATGCTCATCACTTGTCACATATTCCACTCATGATTCCCATCTAATTTTATCTTCTCCATTTGTGCTGTGAAAGATTCACCGACTTAATTTCATATATTTTTTCAATTTATTTTAGGTTGACTTAATTGAACCTGAATGATGACCTAATCCCTTGACCAGAACAAACTCAAGCCAGGATGAATACAAGTATTGTGCGTACAATTATTGGAATATTTGATTCATTAAAGGGTAGAAGAGCTGCTCAACTTCTAGTGAGACAGTAGAAATGGTCTTATTCCAAAAAGAAAATGACCGCCTCCGAGCGCATGTGTTCATCTCTCCTTTCTATGCACATGAAGCCGGAGTCCTCTGCTCGCATAAATGAAACCCTTGAAAATTACCAATGAACCTGACCTGACCGGATCAACCAGCTAGACTAGGTGATTCCAGCCCCAAACAAATTTGAGGACCAGAACCACCAGGCTTAAAATGGCTAATGATGCAGAAGTGGATTCTATTTATTGTTATGAATTTTGATTCCCTGGCGCATTAAGGCCTGGGATTAATCTTCTTGGACAATTTGCAGTCTTTATAATTGAAAAATAAAATGTGTGGCTGTTTTATTGTGTGATGCATTGTAGCTTCTGAAGTGATTTATTGTGGACTTAAACAATGTGTAAACGGGTTTGCCCTTTATGATCCTGGGATTGTTTGTTGTTGATTGGAGTGTTTTTGGTTTTTCATCCTATTTTTAACTTGCATATTCGATTCTTCTCTTGCAGAACGTGTCCATACACGTGGCAGCCACTACTCTATCTCTAACCTGAGCGAACAATCGGGACAAAATCTATATCGTGATTTTCTACACCAAGTGTAGATTTAACAGGGATATTCAATGTATCTGTCTTCACTTGCGCAAAAATCTGTTCAAAACCTTTATAAAAAGATTTGTACATCACTAGTAATTGCAAACTTTTACAAAAGTCAAAGAAAATAGTTCCTAATGAGAGAAAATCTAATCTAACATTTTTTTTTAATAAAATAATAATTTTATGTTAGTGATTTTATCAAAACCTACTAAACAATAATTCTTCACAATAATTCTTCATAAATTTATAAAATAATAATTTTATGTTAGTGATTTTATAAAAAAAAATTTAATAAAATAATAATTTTATGTTAGTGATTTTATAAGATTTTATATTTTATAAAACTCGCACTTCACAATAATTCTTCATAAATTTATTATTTTGCTCAAATTTATATTATAGTAAAAAAAATCTTACACAATTAATATTTTTTATATTAAAAAAAATATAATTCCAACTGCGACAAAAGACAGATAAGTGGGGAGTATATATATATTACTCGTGGTGTTTGATAACTTAGAGAAGTTTTAAAAAACAACCTTGTTGGAGAAAGAAGAAAAAAATAAAAATAGAGTTACAATATTATACAAGAGTGGTTGAATTTTATGACTACTAGATTGCATTTTATTATACAAGCAGAGATGAAAAAACTCAAATAACATACAACTAAACTAATATGCCTCTCAACGCTACAAAGTTTTAAAAGAATTTCATCCGAGATTTTTATGGGTTACATTCCCTTTCAATGGTGGGGAGTGAGAGAAGGGAATGAGGGTATGGATTGCAGTATCAACTTCCGACCACTCCGACGACCAGGGGATGGTTCTAAGTTACTTTGAGGAGGAGAGACCCTCTTGCTGTTGGGAGAAGAAGTCTTAATGCCAGAGCTTGGAGAATGGTTTTCTCGAAGGATCTCAGGAATTTCATCATCTGGAACATTTTGGAATTGCTTTTCAAACTTCCATTGAGGTCGAAGAATATTTGGTTTTCCATATCTTTGGCCAGTATACAATCCAGAAGATGATCCGACGCCAAGAAAACTTCTTGGCGGTTTGCCCTTAGATGAAAATGGCAGCTGAACCAGTGGTCTGGCATCAAATTTCAAAACATCAGTGAAGATCAAATAAAAAAATTCAACCTTTAAGGAAGTGAATAGTTCAGAAAGTAAACCTGGAAAACCGTAATGGTGTTGTGGGTAGAGCAGAATGTGGATGGTGCTCATCATTATTCTGGATTTCAGTTTCCTGCATTGTTTTACCAACCCCATTCTTTTCACTTGCTTCTGTTTCATCTTCCGGTTCATCTTCCATCTCCACTGAAGCAGATCCTAAATTTGGAAAGTCTTTGAAGCAACAACAATTTTTAGAATTAACATTACCGAAATAAGAAATTAGTTTATTTATTTCTTGGAACATTTAAAGCCACTACATGATTAGAGGAAGGTTGCCTGTGTAATAAGTTGCTAATATGTATGAAAGCAAACTTTTGGGTAACACTTACCATCCTTTCTTCCAAACGCATTCTTGCATCCTTCACATCTGCAGTTAAGGGAGCATCCAACACCACCCTTCACAAGAGAACCATGATTTGATGAATCAGTTTATATTAAACATCAAAAGCATACGGAATATATCAAGGAAACTACCTGATAGCATTCACAGTATTTCTTTAGGCAACTTGATTTCTTGCAGTTGCATCCTCTTTTATGCCGGGCTGAAGCAGGTGTTTTGCTGGACTCATCCTAGATTGAAGAAGCATTCAAGTTAAAATAAAAGTTTGACTGTTTTGCCTAAGCCAAAGGTAAGATCAGATTTGAGCTGACCCCAATTTCAGGTGCAGGTTCAGAGCTCCTAATCACTTTGGGAGCGAATGCAAGTGGGTTGCGAGACTCTATCTGTTTGCGAGTTGCAAGAACAGTATCTTCATGAATTGGCTTGTTGAAGCAATCTTGACATGCACATGGCTCTATGCAGTAGACACCAGCAGCAAAACATTCACAGTATCTGCACGTTGTACATATACATTACATGATATATGATCATTATGATCCAGCTAAAGGTTATGTTTAGACATGCCAAGAGACAAATAAATGAGGGAGAGGAAAGGGAAGGAATGAAAAAACTTGAGCATTCACCTCAAGCATACCAAACAAGAGGATAATCAAATTGGAAACTAAGCTGATCTTTAGATCCAAGTTTGAAGCTTAGTTAATGTAAGGACCCTGTTCATGATAAGGGCCATTGAGGAAAGGGATCTTCATTGATAAAGATGTTTTTTCCTAAATAATTCTGCCTATACTTCCATAGATAAGAGAAGTCATATGAGATACAACAGCAGTCAAACTGTGAAATCTTGCCCTACACAGGATAAAACATAGCTTGTGACCACACCAGAGTACAGAGATCTATTTTGAATAGCACATCCGATTATATTTATTTGGGTCACTAGCTGGAAACAACATCCCTTATGGAATAAAATTTCAGAAGATAACTACTTACAGTTTCAAACACTTTGATTTCTTACAGTTGCAACGCTTGCAGGCCTCAGCTTCTCCTTCCAACCTTCGCCTGGAAATAAATTTAATATTCATGACATAAATTTAATATGCATAGACATACTAATAAGTGTAAACGATATTAGGTAATAACTGTACAGGAAACACATTGTCAAATAACATGCCTCTTCTTTTTTGGGCTAGTCTGGCTGAAATCTTCCACAAATGGAACAAGATTGTCATTAGGATCCATGTCTCTTTCAGCAGACACTAAGGCCAATGATTCATCAAGTTCTTGACCACTTGTTGGGGAGTGAAAGGAGGCAGCAGAACCCGACAAAGTAACGGAAGAAGAGAAAGTCTCATGCTTGATTTTTTTGCTATCCTTGGCATTTATTGCCAAAGCATTTAAGTGCAGACCAATTCCAGGTAAAATGCATCTTGAAGAATCACTGCTGGGCTTAAAAGGCACCAATTGTGTATTTTTGTAGGTAATTTTCTCATCTGACTGCACCACCACCGAACTAGAGCTTGAACCATCTTCTATGTTCTTCCTACGGGCTCCTACCTTCTCAAAGTCAAGACAGCGCCTTCGCATGCCACGGTGCAAATTAGAAACAGCCTACAGAATCATAAAATAATTGAGCTGTTGTCAGAAAAGTCATCGACTTCCTCAAAAGATATGAATTGGAGAACAGGAAGAAAACAATTTCGGTCAAGTAAAATACAAACCTTCAAAATTACAAAGGGGTCAATCTTAAAGAACATGAACACTTTGAACAGAGTGTTTATATTTAGGAATTGAAAATGTAATGGAATTGAAGCTGCAAATTAAGGAAACCATGCCACCATAACAAATACATATCAAATCTTGGTACAAGTTTATCCATTGCAGATTGATTAATGGAACAAAATTTTGGTTTGCCAATTCTATATCCTACATAGTTATATTTTATGTGATAAGCTGCTAAATGGGATTTATGAAGAATCAGTGGAACGTGTTAACATAAAACTGAATATGGGTTGGGAAGGCATTTTTTAGTACAAGTTAAAAGGTAGAAAACAGGAAATGCTTTTTAGGTTCCACAATAGAGTTGTGGTTGGAATAGTAGCTGACAGACTGCCTGTGCTTGGTGCAGCATGACCTATTTATAGCTTCCCTGAGAGTTGCAAGCAAAAAAGGTTGCAATGCTCACTTTCAGGAAGCTTATAATAATTTGATTTTTTCCCTGCTAAGTATATCAACATGAACAATTAGTAGTAAGTAGAAGGGAGTTTTGTTTTACACCTGCCTAGCTTCCCTGAGAGTTGGAAGCACAAAGGGTTGCAGTGCTCACTTTAAATATGTTTATAATAATTTGATTCTTTTCTTGCTTGGTATATCAAAATGAATAATTACTATTAAGTAGAAGGGAGTTCATGCTCGCATGAGAAATAAATCAAAACAATTTCATCAACTAGAAAGATGCAAATTATGCAGTAGATATCAGCAATGGATATGAAATGCATCTTTTTACCTTGGAAGGATCGCTAATTATGTATTTATCTGGATCCTCGTTAGCAGCAAGATTGTCATGAGTTGGGTCCATTTGCGTCAGCTCAATGGTTTCCCCAGGTTGAGTGAAGGGGTCTTCCTTCTCATTTTGCTCACCAGGACCAAAAGGATTGACTATTTGCATTTTGCGCACCTCATTAAAAGAGGTGCAAAATCCTACAACAGGGTTTGGTGACTTCTGAAAAAGTTCCTTAAAACCGTCTGCGTCAATGGGAGAATTGAAAATGAACAGATCAGAAGCATCTGATATCAAATTCTCCCAGTCACATTCTGTAGCCTCTTTTTTACTATCAATCTTGTATAACCCTGCTAAATGCACTTGACCTTCAGGGGAATCTTTATGAGAAGCCACATTAGTTAATGGAGCAAGTGATGCTATTGTGCCAGCTGATTTGGACACAATATCTGCCTGAGTACCACAACGAGGTGTTTGGTCACTATCAGGGCTACCACAATCATATTTAAACGTCCGTGGCAGTTCAATTGTGAACTTCAGAGGTTCACCAGGAGGTTCAACTGAACCATCTCTAATGGACACCCCGGAATCAAAATTCTCCTGTAGCTCAGTTGAATTATCATAAAGCTGAGCCGCATCCACAGCTACCCCTTCATCATTACAGACCTCATTCCCATTTTCAGACGAAAACTCTGGTTTTGAGAGATCAACATAGTTATGCCTGCAACAGAAGAGTGAAGTTGAGCAAAAGTATATATGTTTTTATTGTAGTCCAGACCAATGAGGATTGTCAAGAAAGTCAATTACCTCTTAAGGAACCTAGTTTCCTTGTGAGAGTTGACATGGGGCGAAGTAAAAACGGACGGAAGGGATGCAAAACTAAGCGAGTGGAATGTTTGGGCAATGTTTATGGACTTCACTGGCTTGATGGGAGAAAGGCTATTGATATAGTTAAAAACAGGTGAATCCTGCACCCAGAAGCAAAAATTCATGTCAATCGTGGAACAAAGAAGCAACCAGATGGAACAAATACAAAATCCTAAATTACTGATCTAGAATCAAATAAGAAAATTCGTTCAGACAAGGTAAACTATTACTGAGATAAAAAAAAAATACATTTAAGCTTTTTACACTGGCCATAAAAATAAAATAAAAAACAAAAAGAGAGAATTTATCATAAGTCGATATAAACAATAAATAGATCCAGATAAATCAGGAGAATTTTTTTTATTTCTTTCACGAATGTGACTGTAAATTAAGATCTCAAGATTGAAATGCTCCTTCGCAGTTGATAACATTCAAGAGACATGAAGGTAACACAAGAAAGAACCAGATTTAAAAATTGAACTTAAATTAGAAATGTCAACCACATGAAACTCAAAATTCAGACAGAAAACTAACATAACTGACAATTTAACAAGACAGGACGCTGATCCCAGAAAAAAACGGGTGAGTCTTTTCTGATAAAACACAGGCAAGTCAACCCACTAAGGCACCAGACCCAAGCGCATGCATTGAATCAAAACAACCAAACATACAATTCACGAATGCAAAAGGGTCAGAGAGATCAGAATAGGAGAGGTAAGGAATTACCTCGAACTTAGAAAGAGGAGAGGTGATCTGGGTCTTCTCTGGGGTATCCATTGCCATAGAAGAAGCTCCTCCGCATAGCTAAAGAAAGAAGAGAAGAGAAGAGAAGAATTTACACTACCAGGCAACAGCTACAGTTTTGTTTTGATTTTGGTTCTCTCCATTGGCTTTCTATCACTTCACTTGTTTTCTTTTCTTTTCTTTTTTTGTTTTTGTCTAGAAAGAAAGAGAAAGGAGGATATAGATTCAAGAGAAGAAGCGGGAAAGCGGGAGAGCTTGGATTTTTCTCGTAGAGATAACTTTATTGACCCCCCTCGCCTCGCCTCGCCTCAAGGCTCTACCCAGTCCACTCTCTCAACTCTCACAAGTCACCACCCACCACCATAGATAACAGCCAGCCCCACAATGCCACATCTGTCATCCTCCCATTTCAGGTACGTGGCGGAGGAGTGATTCACCTTTTACTTTTCAAAAAGTAACGTATCCCCTCTCTTTACTGCTGTAAGAGATTTCTCTTTTTCCGTTTTTCTATTGAGAATTATTAAAGCTGTTTATACTTGGGGTCTACTGCTGTTGACTATTACTGTTTTCGTGGAGTAATTCTTTTTCGAGCATAATGAAAATTGATTACGCGTGAGGAGTGAGCGGTGTTAACTTAAGCGTTTCCCATTTCAGCTAAACCATGCTGTCGAAAAATATTAAATGTTTTTTTATTTTATTTATAAATCTTAAATAATAATAATAATAATAATAATAATAATAATAACAACAATATTTTAATATATTTTTAAATAAAAAATATTTACTTTATACTTTCGTAGGAGAATATTAATTGATTGTTTGAGAGTGTGATTGATGTTGTTTTTTAAAGTGTTTTCATTTATTAATATGTCAAAATAATATTTTTTTATTTTTAAAAAATATTTTTTATATTATTACATGAAAATAATACAAAAACACCAAAAAAATTTAATTTTAAATAAAAATAAAAATAAAATCTTGTTAATTTATTTCAAAAGAACTTTTAAAACAAAAACACCCCTAGATATATATGAATCATTGTCTAATTTATGTCTTCCGTGTACATGCTTGCTTTCCTCGAGGATAAATCTCATCTACGGCCCAATCGTAATTTAATATATTTTAATTAACAAGGGAAAAAAGTAATTACGATTGGGCCGTAGATGAGATTTATGATAACTGGATTCTTTTTTCTTAAATAATAATAATAACAATATTTTAATATATTTTTAAATAAAAAAATTTTACTTATACTTTCGTCAGAGAATATTAATTGATTATTTGAGAGTGTGATTGATGTTGTTTTTTAAAGTATTTTCATTTAGAAATATGTCAAAATAATATTTTTTTTATTTTTTACATTATTACATGAAAATAATACAAAAACACCAAAAAATTTTAATTTTAAATAAAAATAAAAACTTGTTAATTTATTTCAAAAGAACTTTTAAAACAAAAACACCCCTAGATATATATGAATCATTGTCTAATTTATGTCTTCCGTGTACATGCTTGCTTTCCTCGAGGATCAGTTGCTATATTATGAAATCAAATTGCAATCATAGCTTATTGTTTTAGGCTATTTTTATTTTATGAATGTTTATTATTGAGTTTAAACTTTTTTTATTAAAATTTAAAAATAAAAAAATGTTTTAAATTATTATTTTTTATCATTATATAATGTGTTAATATAAAAAATATATATTTCAATATATTTTTGATTAAAAATACTTTAAAAATTAACTGCTGTCATATTTTTAAATGATAAAGGATCCTTTCAATAAATAATAATAACTGGGTTTTTTTTAACGGAATAAAACATTATATTTGCATTTATAATTGGTAAATTACGTACAACTTAAGCTTTCTATCCCCCCCCCCCCCCCTCCCTTGCGATGATGCCACTACTAGTCAGATTCATCGGCGACTGGGATTATAAAAACATTTTTTTCCAATACCATCCCGAAAAAAAAAGATTAATCCATTACAGTTATTTTATATATTTAAATAACAGCCTCGTTTAGTTATTTTTTTATTTGATTATTTAAATAACACGAACTCACAAAGTAATGTTGCATCGGATATATTTTTTATGTGGCCCAGATTTGGAATTTGTGAGCATCTGCGCTGTCCGGTTTTTTAGTATAATAATTTGGAAATAATTAAAAATCGAACCTTTAATTCATCATATAATTTTATTTTATTAAATACAATAAGTCAACGTAAGAAAAATATAATTGTAAAACCGTCCATAAATAAAAATTAATATTAATTAGCACGTAAATTAGTTTGTGAAATCATTAAAACTCAGTATTAATTGACATTGTAATTACCTGGTTTATGTTTAGTGTTACAAGTCAATGGGCTGAACTTTGCTTTCGAGCACATGTCATGAGGCAGAGGAAAAAGGCAAATTCTTGCACACTCTATGAGGGTATTTGAAAGTGTGGTTGCGATTGTTTTCAAAAATATTTTTTATTTAGAAATATATTAAAATAATATTTTTTTTATTTTTTAAAAATCATTTTTGATATCAGCATATCAAAATATCTAAAAACACACAAAAAAAATTATTTATAATAAAAAAATTCAAAATTTAACCAAACGGGCATTAGAAAAAACAGCAAACTCAGTCGACGAGTGAGTGGTGGGAAATTGGTTTTAGTTAAGACAATAACAAATATTGAAGATACCGAATAAATTTGCAATGCCAATCATGCCATTACTGGTCAGGATTCGTCAATAATTGAGATCATTAAAACCTTTATCCCAAGATCCTCTTAAATTATAGAAATTCATGACAGCTGTCCAGAACAAAAGGTCGCGATGATAGTTCTGATATTGGAGTTTCCATCGCTATTTTTTAATCGAGTTGATGAAACAAAAAAACTGTTGCCGTACGTTAATGGCAGATATAGCAACCCTCTCGTGCTTTGATTGTATACCAAGTACATTCGTTTGATTCTACACACATGATCTGGCAATATAGCTCCACGTATTATTTGGAAGTGCCACCATGCCGTATTGATATGGGAAAAAAAAAGGGTGGTGGCATTGAATGTCAACTGAGTGAACTTGTCCTTCCCGTGACCATTAGATTTTTACTTTAATGTTTCAAATCCAAAATATCAGCTACTGTTATGGCTATCATGTACTTCCTGTATTTGTTTTTCGTGTGTAATTATGGTTGTTTTTAAAGTATTTTTTATTTAAAAATAGATTTTTTTATTTTTTAAAAATTATTTTTAACATTAGTACATGGAAATACTCTCAAAACACTAAAAAAATTAATTTAAAATAATAAATAAAAAATTCAGTTTTTGAAAATAATATTTTTAAAATGCATTTACAAACATCTAGTGAATCTCAGACAGGGCTGCCTCTTCCGATTTAAGATAAGATAGATAAATCCAGATGCTTGGAAGGCGTAGCCTGACTGATCAATAAACAACACCGTTCAAAGGATCATTGTGGCTGACGGCAGTGACACCTGGCGATATTAGGCTTTGGCGCGCAAAGATTTCAAAAGGTAGGTTTCAGGTCCGCCACAAGTAGTAATAGACCTTTACCGATTTTTTACCGATTTTCTACCGATACTAGTTAATAGACCCTCCAATTAAAAGACCCCATTCAAACTTTATATTAAAATCCAAAATACATGGATGCCTAATAATTCATTATAATTATGTCAACATTAATTTTTTCATCTACATTAAAAAAAAACAATCAATTATGTCACTAGGAGGAGAGAAAAAACATCTACCGAGGACGTTAATTATAGTGTTTGTTGGCCCTTCACGTCAAAGTTTTAAAACCCTCTTGTCTCGATCACCTACTCATATTTATGCCCCTTTTATATGCTGAGTAAGTGGCGCATTGAAAAGCCAACAAGCCACCTGAGCCTCTTCAGGTTCATCTTTACAAGCCGTTCACTTTCCCAAAGCTGGGCGGGTAGCAGTAACAATGAGGGGAGGGTCCTTGAAGAGGGTGCATGTGGTCCCTTACGAATGAAGATCGGTGTGTCACGTGAGACCCGATCCTTGCATGAAAGCCCAGACCTAACAGGCTCGGGCAAATTAAAGCAAGCAGCTCATGAAATAATGATAAATATGAGTAGGTGTACATTAATTATTTGTTCTTTCCCAACTCCCCACATTCTGCGGGATATGAACTTCATGCCCAAAATCATAGTGTCGACTAACATGCGTACTTTATAGCATGTTCTATTGCTCTTGCAGGAAAGAACAGCTTTGTTTTCACATATTTATCAGACAGCTTGACAATATTGTTAGCATTGAAATTAACGCCTAAGTAACACATATAGCACGAAAAGAAAATCAGTGGAGTTAAGCGGATAGTACGGTCCACATGTTTATATATATATTAATCTACAAGCTAATCAAATTTATAGTAATTATTTATAAGACCTAATGTGAATGCCAGATTATGAATTGGACACGAGTTTAGCTGACCAACTACCAAAGACTTTAACTGTTTGATTCGGGATGCTCTTGCAGTTGCAAGCGACCACGAGAAAAGTCACAGGAAAAGTAATCATGAGAGGCAGTGTCTTACTAGTTAGTACAGCTTACTAAATATATAATTATATATAGACGCCCAGTCCCTCAAAAACATTTTGTATCTTGTCTTGTAAAGCGGGCTTTGCTACAAAATTTTCTGGGTTCGGAGTTTTTTCCGGCGACTGGCTTTATTAATTAATGTTGTAATGGCGTGGTGTGGTCAGGATTTTGGATTTTTCCGTGATATCTTGCCGGAGGAACTTTCCTAATTTCCAAACGGACATGGCTGCCAGACGAGGATGAAAATTGTGTTAACTTTTAGTCCGTATAGGCTAGTGGATGGCCTTTTGCGATGGAGATAAATAATCTGTGACGTGCAGGGCACTCATTCGTTAACGTAGAGTTGGATCATGGGGATCCATCTGCCACCCTATTTATTTAAGTTTTGAAGGGGGGGTAGTTTATTTTAAAAAGTTTTAACCGAAACATGTAAACCTTCATGTCAATCCCCTAAGGGGGTGTTTGGAAGTATGATTGCAGTTGTTTTTTAAAGTGATTTTCATTTATAAATACATTAAAATGATATTTTTTTATTTTTAAAAATCATTTTTAATATCAACACATTAAAATGATCTAAATACACTAAAAATTTTTTATTTAAAATAAAATAAAAATTCAAAATTTGGTCGAACAACACTTGGAATGATCTTGGAATCCTAATGTCCATTGCCTTCAGCTTCAAGGTGTCCTGTAATATTGGGCCTAGTTCCATACGAAGTCCACAAGTAGCAGGTTAGTTTAAATGTATACCATGAGTCCAATCATGCTAATTGAAAAGGCCAGCAGGCCCAGTTTTGATAAGATTAAAACCAGGGTCCGCATATGAAGTCTAAGTTCGAGAAGCATCAGATTGCATTCCAAACCATTAGCCACGCCCTTGTCGCGAAAAAATATTATTTAAATTATTATCATTATCATTATTATATTTAAATTAAAATTCAACTTCATTCATACGAGATCCATTATTATTCCAGCCAAACATGGACATCATTTCAATTGGTTCAAAAGAATATTCATTATTTTATGTGAAGAAATTTTTATATTTCAACCTTTTTTATAATACATTATATTGTTTAGCAGCCTTGATGACCCCATGCAACGTTAGCGTAATGTTTTTTTTTTTTTTAATATATGCTCTCTCCTAATTATTATAAGTTTTATTTAATTCAGGTTGTGTATTCACAACTATAGTTTTAAATTAACTGACTCACATAGATAATTAACACTCTTATTACATCAACTGTATTATCTAATTCATGTACATGACAGGTGTTGAGATAGGTATCTTGAACAAGATTATCTTACCGGCAATATGATGTTGACATGTCACATTTTGGCCTGCTGGTATAGGGGAAAAAAAATTGAGCTGCGAAATTACCCACGATGAATTCTTGTTAACCATGTTGTCATAACAAAAATAGATTGAATCAATTTTCACTTTTTTGAGAGCTTTCGATTTGGAGAGTTTTTCAATTTCTTATATCATAAAACATTTTAGATGTAAGAAATAATAATATTTGGTTTGTTATAAATGTTATATGTATGACTCTTTCTTATAACATTTTATTTTAATAGCATGCCATTTTTTATTTTATTATATTAAGAATGGAACATCATTTTTTTTTAATTGACGTGGATGTCTAGACTAGCTTATGTGCACCTTGACTAATTTCACGGACCCTAAAGTTAACGACTATATAAGTCATATTAGCAACCACATAACTCAAATCCGAGACCAAAAAAAGAGTGAACCCTTTAATTATAAGCTCTTACCACTAAACCATCTACTAGATGATTAGAGACATTATATTTCTTGATCGATGAGAATGTGACGTGTTCTTAAAAAGAGGAGAAACACAGTTCCTAAGATAGTGGGTTTTATAAATTTTATTTTTAAGTCTCCATCTTCAATTTTAAATTTACTAACATATTTTTATTTTTCCTAGCAATAGTAAAAGTGTTTTGGATATTTCATAATTTTTCTAGTACAAACCAATCGCAACAAGGATACAATTAATTCCAAAAATCTTAGTTCTCAATTAAACAGAAAATTACATTATATGATCATATTTAAATGTAATTCTAACAATTATATATCACAAATACACAAGGTTAAGTTAGTTGATGATTTCTCCGGTGTTTTTGTTTCATCGAGTCAGAAATAATTAACTTTAAAAACAATATATTTAGCTAGGTAACTCAGCTTTTTTTTCCCATTAAATTTGAGATTTTTTTTATATTTTTAAATTATTTTAATGTGATTATATTAAAAATAAAAAAATATTATTTCGATTTATTTTTTTAATAAAAAACATTTTGAAAAACAATTATCACCACCAAACACTCTAAAAAAAACACATGTCACACGCAAACAAATTCACCAGAAAAAACAACAACAACAATTTATTTTTATTTAAAAAACACTGCAATGAACTGATTATTTTTACAATATCTCTTATTCATGCTTGTTATTTTTTAAACCGATTTTAATTTGTCGTAATTATCCCATGCTAGAATTTCATGTGTATGTCATCGAATCTACGAACTATTCTCGAAAGAAAATGAACGAAAAACAACGTCGAAGCAACCAGATAAGATTAAAGTTAAAGTTGATTTAGCAAGCAGTAGTGTTGTTAACAAGAAAATATATTATCAAGAGGCACTTTTGTTGTTGACCCAGAAAACAAACATATGAATCTTTGGAAATCAATAACGAGGATGATGGAGTAAAGCCCGTGAACTAACGTTGACAGAGTCTATCAAGATGGACGAACGGGAGCGCTCGAATTGAAAATCTGAGGCTTCAGGAACAATATCATGTTCTTATTCAATTTCATAACCGGCCGGCTAAAAAGTCATACTTCATTATTATTACGTGATTATTTGATGCGGTATTTCAAAAGTAATTTTAATAAAATTTAATTATTGTTTTATGTTTTTAAATTATTTTATTGGGTTAATGTTGAAAATATTTAAAAAACAACAACTTCACAGCTAAAAATCCCTTTATTTCTACATCATTCGAGTTGTGTATGTGTTTGGTAATTTAGGTATAAATTATTTCTGTATAAATATTTTTTAAGATAAAAATAATTTAAGATTATACATGTATGCGCGTGCGTGTGTATTCTGACATCAGTTTATTAACATCAGTACGACATCATTTAGCCATGTTTGAAACTGTCAAAACAAGAGCCACTGCAATAAAATTATCTTTCAAAGAAATCTGTCTAAAAAACTTCATAAAATAAATGTTCTAATATATGTATATTTTTTTTTCTGGACTATAAGAAAACTCAATTCTTCAGAAATCGTATTTTGTGAGTCCAAATGAACGAATAAAATATTGATTGTCCTAGATTCTTACAATAAATACATATTCCAATTCGAATTTAAGACCTATTATACAAATCACAAGCTTTTTTCCATTACATCACAGGCATTGAGACTATATATACTCTATAAGACACTTATAATTGTCATTGTTATAGATCTTAAGCGATATTTGTCTTAATTTCAGTAACAATCATAATATATATATATATATATATATATATATATATTTTACTAAAACTTGATATTAAATAAATAGCATACGGAATGAATGACTTTGAATTGAACACAGGTAAATCTCTATCATAATTGCTAGTTTAATTGGCATGGTAAATAAATGTGGTTGAATATATATATATATATATATAATAAAATTAATTGTTTGAAAATTGTGCCGGTATAGAAATTGTTGTGTCAATTTAAGATAAATTAATTAAGATAAATGCTCTTCGTTCCACTCTGACAGTGACAACAAGATCTCCAATTTCAATATTCACAGCCAGTAATAACTCCGCATAAAATGTATTACAAAGCCACAATTCAAGTAAAAAGTTTTAACTGAGGACTTACTATTTTACTTTAATAATACGATTTTATCAGCCTGGAAAACCTTTACACTAATTCCTCATCCAAGGAGCACATATTATTATTATTATAATTATTATTATTTTAAAAGAATAAAATTATCATGATGGTTGCAGCAATTATCTAGAAGTTGATGTATGCAAAAGACAAATGAACAAAGCAGGCATTTGCTATCCTTGCTGATAAGATATGGTTTGGTGGCTCCGAAAATCCACTACTCTAGATTTAGATTTTCTAGATAAAAAGGGCTGAAATCATTTCTTGTCCCTTCACTTTTTTATATTCCCATAATCGGACATCCATCACAAGATAGGATACCCGCTTGACAAACGTTAAATTACTAGACATACGGAAAACTTCCATCGCAGATAGAACAAAATCGATCAGGACCAAGATTTTATGGAACGGCGATCTGAACAATTATGGTTCCAAATCACTCGTCAAGTTAGCCAACTTAATTATAACTTGATCTTGTTTCCTCGGAGATATACTAGCATGTCTTGGATGGTCCGATTTGTTTTTTCGTGAATATCAAAACCAGAGTGCACATGGACATGGTATTCGTACATTGGTTTTGTACTTTGATTTACTTTTCTCTTAAACACATTTTCCGATGCTATATTTAGAAGCGCTCTCTCTCTCTCTCTCTCCTTCCACCAAGCTACAACAGGCCGTATTTTTGCCAACCTCAGCGCTTCCCACGCTCTCTCTCCATAGTTTATTTGGTTAATAACAATCGCTTTATTTTTTGTCTGATTGTTTTTCAGTTGATATTTTTCCGTGAAATCCCATCCACAGAAAAACCTTCTTCTCTTCTTCCATTTATATTGCGTGGAAGAAAACAAAAAAAAAGGGAATGTTGATGATGATGATGGTGAATATGACATCATTGAGCTTTCACGGACTCTATCCTTGCTCTTCGTATCCCTTCAAAGAGATTTCAAAGTCAACATTATCGCCTGTTCTTTAACTTTTTTTTTGGTTTATAGGTTTTCCTTGCTTGCATGCGTGCTGTTTTTTTTATTGTACATAAAGGGTTGTTTTTTCGAAATTTTGTTAGTTTTTGAATTCTGGGTCTTTCTTATTTTATTGGGCTTTGTTTAGATAATGGTGGGAAACGGGTCGTTTTCTTAGGGTTTACCTTCTGTATCTGTTCGCAGTTTTTCTCTCGTTCGGATACGTGAAATAATCATTTACATAGACGGTGATGGGAAATTTGGTTTTTGAACCACTGTAAGGGCAATTCATAGACCATAAGAACAGATAATTTTTATTTTCAATTCTGATTGGTAGGCAATCTATTTACAAATAGTGGTTTTTTTTGGTTATAAGGTCAATATTGGAGGGAACTTGAATAGGATTTTGGGTTGGTGAAACTGTGTTTCTACCTGATCAATTTTTTTTTTATTGCTGTCACTGATTAATAATTTGATCTTAGGAGAGGTTTGTTTTGCATATTTAATTTGTGATTGCATAAGAATTTTGAAACTTTACCTTTTCGATCTTTCAAATTTTGATCAGTTCATGCGAATTCGAGGGCAATGAGTATGATGATGAAAAATTGAAGTTTTTTTGTTCTACTTTTCTAGGATTGTCGTCTAGAATTTAAGGTTGTCTTTGCGATTCACGGCTATTGTCTTGTATTTGATTCTTTATAATGGATTCAAAAACAAGCGGTGATGCTGGTGATGTCATGCCAGAGAAAAAACCGGCAAGCCAGGAAGGCAGTGTCAATTCAAAGGTGAAAGGTATTGGAGGTGTGAGTAGCAAAGATATGTTTTTCCGAGCTGATAAAATCGATCTCAAAAGCTTGGATGCACAGCTCGAGAAGCACCTTAGCAGGGTTTGGTCAAGGAGCATCGAAATCCAAAGGCCTACAGAAGAGTGGGAAATTGATTTGTCAAAACTGGAAATGAGGCACGAGGTAGCCCATGGTACTTTTGGGACCGTGTATCGTGGTACTTATGATGACCAAGATGTTGCAGGTAATTGATCTCTGTTTCCCGGCGTTCATTTTGTATTTCCGTGTCTCTTCATGATTATGTGGTGGTTCTTAGTGTTTTGATATTAAGAGTTCTTAATCTCGTTTCTGTTTCTGTAAAGGTCATGCCGGAGAGTGAAACTGTTTCCCCTATCTCTTGCGTTTCCTTTTGTATGCTAATGTGGTAGCTTTTGAATGTGTCCCTTTTATGCTGCCTGCCTGGATTGAGGTAACAGGAAAAAGTAACAAGGCAGACCATTCATCTTCATTAGTATTTCAGGCTCGGGAGGCGGGAGCATCTCTTTTTTTTTAGGGGGGGAGGGGGGTGCATATGCTGACATCCTCGTTTGGATTATCCATTCTATAAGAACCTAGCTTGTGATAATTAAATTTGCAATTCCTTTGAAATTTATCATCTTTTTTATTATTGACTATCATGTGATGATTTTTAGATGTTTATATGCCTCTCTAATTTTTCCTTGTCTTGCTCAAGAAGTCATTGGAAGTTCAGAAATTTTTGTCATTTTCTGTCTGAATTTGTTTATTTGATATCTAATGCCTGCAAGATCTTTTCACTACTACTGATAAGCATTGATGAAACTGCGGCCTGTTTCAATTAGAGAGATTGGTAGCATTCAGCACTGTTCTTGTTGATGTTGATCTCTCACTGAACTGTTGTTGGATGTTTTAGTGAAACTGTTGGACTGGGGGGAGGATGGTATTGCCACAACTGCTGAAACCGCTGCTGTGCGGGCATCATTTCAGCAAGAGGTTGCTGTTTGGCACAAGCTTGACCATCCTAATGTTACAAAAGTACTAACTCATTCTTAAACTTGTCATGTTCGTTTTATTATGAGCATCATGTTTCATGAAAGCTGGCATTTTTGGGTAGTGCAATTGTCCATCTTGTATTACCTTGCCAGTAATTACATTATAAGTTCCTCTTGGCATGCATGGTTTTCTTGATACTTTGCTTCAAACATAGTTATATTTCTGTATCTTATCGTGGTGGATGGAATTCATAAACTGTATGTAAATTTTGACATACATCAACGGGGAAAATGCTTTGCTACTTAAACAAGATTTTTGAGTTGAAACCATATGCTTGAGGAATCATCCTCCCAGCCATTCTGGATTTTACCATAAGCTTATGTTATTTTTATTTCTGATGCTTTATGTTCCAATTTTTTTTTAACAGTTTGTTGGAGCATCAATGGGAATTTCAAACCTGAAAATTCCTGCTAAAAACCCATCTGATGGTCACATCTCCCTTCCTGCTAGGGCGTGCTGTGTTGTTGTTGAGTATCTCCCTGGTGGGACGCTTAAACACTACTTAATAAGAAATAGTCGAAGAAAACTTGCTTTTAAGGTTGTGATCCAGCTTGCTTTGGATCTCTCTAGGGGGTGAGTTTTAGTTTTTGTTATTTCTATTATTGAAAAATTTCCTAAAAAATGAAATTACTGACTAGTTTTACTAATTTGCAGTCTTAGCTATCTACATTCAAAGAAGATTGTACATCGTGATGTCAAGACTGAAAACATGTTACTAGATTCGCATAGAAATCTCAAAATTGCTGATTTTGGTGTTGCTCGTGTTGAAGCTCAGAATCCATGTGAGATGACCGGTGAAACTGGCACACTTGGATACATGGCCCCAGAGGTATTTCATGCTTTAACAAAACCTTTTCTTAACTAGGCAGAAGTAGTTTTTTTTATAAAAAAAATAGTATATTAACAGGTGGTTGATTATTTAATCAAGTTGAGAAATGCATATAAATGATGTGTAATGATGATAAAATCAATCCTTATGCCGTGTTCAATATGGAATCTGCGATGCGTGCTTTTTCTGACAATCATAAATTTATAATATTATGGACATGAGATGAAACTGAATTTGCATATTTGAATTGTTACTTAATTGCAACTATCCAACCTGATACTTTATGCAGGTTCTTGATGGCAAGCCGTATAACAGAAGATGTGATGTCTACAGCTTTGGCATTTGCTTATGGGAAATTTATTGCTGTGACATGCCTTACCCTAATCTTAGCTTCGCCGATGTCTCCTCTGCTGTTGTTCGACAGGTTAGTTTGTAATTTAAGCAAGTCCTCATGCCTAGTTCTTCTTCTCATCATTTTTATTATTCATGCTTTTCTTTCTTTCTTTTGCTTATATGGTGACCTGAGGAGGCTCAATGTAATTGTTACCACCGTTCATAATTAATGGATTTAAGAAATAATTTTGCGACCATATTGTTATCCGCATGCCATGTGATTTAGCATCTCGCATGTGAGGGAGCCATTGTCAGCAGTTCATGAACGAATCTGGTCCATTTCTTCTAGTTAATTGATTGTACAGCATTGATGCATCACTGGATATCCCTCATAACGCTTTCAAATGCCTTGGTTTTACGAGTCTGGGAGGAAAAAGCTGAGCTTAGTTAGCTGTAAAGCTCTTGAGAGATGATATTATTTTATGAAAACATTTTGTTCTTTTGCTAAATTTTGTTCGAGGTTTCAAGATGTAGCATCCTGCCAAAGGTTATTCATATTGGGAAATTCATGCTGCATGATTTTATTGGCAGAATTTACGGCCAGAGATCCCAAGATGTTGTCCAAGTTCTTTAGCAAATGTCATGCGAAGATGCTGGGATGGAAATGCAGAAAAACGTCCTGAAATGGCTGAGGTGGTGAAAATGTTGGAAGCCGTCGATACAAGCAAGGGAGGAGGGATGATACCTGAAGACCAGGCATCTGGCTGTTTCTGTTTGACCCCTGCTCGCGGACCCTAAGTTATGTTCTTTACTTTCCTCCTCGTTGTCTCTCCCCCTTTCATCTTGTAATGAGTCGCTCTTAGTTCGATTGGCTACAAACTTTTTCCTCACAGGATGAAAAACAGTCTCATTACTGTGCAAGAATAGGGAACTAAATGTTTTTTTTTTTTTTTTTATAAAAAAAGTATTAATCTTTTTCTTATTACAAGCTACCGTGCTTGTTGCTCACGATGTGTGGCGCTGCAAGGGCTTTGCAGTTCATGTGTGATAGCACTTGCATTTTCGGAAAGCAGTTTTGGGAGATTGGTTGGGTCGGGATGTGTGAATAACCGGTTGGTTTCATGGAACTGCAGCCTTTTGAGGATGCAAGCCTGTGAACATATTTTGTGGCCACAATTCTTACAGCTTCTGCCATTTCCTGGTTGAAATTCTATACCACCTGCTAATTTTGCTGATGATGGGAGCTTTTGGATACGAGTCAATGCAGTGAATAGTATGGTCTCGATCCGTGTTCAACCAGAGCACCAAAAAGAGTGTGTTTGCGTAGGATTTATAGTTTAGCTTTAATGCATGGAGGCAAGGCAATTTTTTTGGTTTGAAGTATGCATATCCAGTGTTGCGAATTAAGAAGAAACACATCTTGGGCTTAGCCCATGCCTGTCCAACTCCACCTGAAGCCCAATATTCAGCCTCAAATCAAACCCACCCCGCCCATTAAGAGGATATTGGACTTATATTGGACACTCTTGTGTGTACGACAACAGCCCATTTGCTAAACTTGAAAACTTCAAATTAAAGAGATTTCAGGGTTAGAATTTTGAACGTTTTTTTTTTTTTTAAAAAGAACACCCTTTTAATCCATGCCACAAAGGAAGTGTCTCCATTTTGGCTCAGCACGATAAGGCTATTGTATCTCTCTGCATTACTTGTCTCCCAGTGCACAAGCTCTTCGTCATCTTCCAGCAATAAGTGGAACTCCAGTCGGATTATATTGATGTTGCTCGCCACCACTTTCTTTCGTCGGGAAATCGCCGTGCCTAAAACGACGAGTTTCTGGTCATTTCAAACATTGCTTTCTATTGTGATCGATAAGCACCGTAATCCAAATTACTGTTAACCCTCTGAAATGGACAGAACCTGGACTCAGATTCAAGCAGACATCTCCATGGCCTCAAAATGGACAGAACCTGGACTGAGTTTTGATCCGATCCGAGCAGACATCTCTGTGGCCTGGAATACATAAGTTGCGTTTTTTCTTAGTTTTTTATCTGAAGAAAGTGGACCTCGAGCTGGCTGGGTGCTGCAAACTGTGTCTAGTTTTATATTGGATGGATGACTCAGATATGCTTTGCTTGTGTTTCTATTCACCACCAAATAAATAGACTGCTATCATTGCTTGTGCTGCTATTAATAACTAAGTTATTGGGTGTAAATAAAACATTATAGGAGTTTAATAAAAAAATATTATTGATTTAAACAATTGTCAATTTTTATTTTCTTATACCAATTTTTTAAGGGATAAAGTTAAAGTCTAAAATTGGTACACACTTGAAACGAATACAAAATAAATAAATTGAGAGTTTTGATTAGTCTAAAATTGGTAAAAAACAATTTTGAACTTGATAACGAATTATATATAACCCAGGAAGACTGATGCATAAGATTTTTTATAGGGTTAAAATTTCATAACCATCAGAGTTAATAAAAGTTTTCAAACAAAGCCCCTAACTTACCATTTGAGAATTTCATTATTATTATTTTATTATTTTTGGGTCTTCTAGTTGGTTTAGGTAAGTTTTTTGATTTATTTAAGGGGAGAGATACCTTAAAATAATGTTAAGGAAAAAATAATATTAACGTGATTAAAATAAATCTAGCTTGATAATATTTTTTTTAAAAAAAGAAAGACGAAACAATGAGAAGAAATTCATGGAGACACAAAATTAGATAAAAAAAAAATGAATCAACCGAAAATAGTGCAATAAATATGTAATCTAGGTAAAAATGGAGAGTCAATTCATGATAACTCACAAAACTCATGGCCAAAGTTGTGATAAAAGGATATCCTGATATAAATAAATAAATTAAAAAGATTATTTTTTACAAAAAAAACTACTAATGTTGAATAATAAAATTTTCTAAAAAATGTTAATTAGCCCAAACTTTTTAAATTAATGATCCAGATTATTAAATAAAAAATATCATATATGAAAAAATAGTGAAATAGAATTCCTAGAAAATTACAAATTAAAGAATAAAATAGAGGGAAAATATTAACAACACAACACAAAACAATATAAAATAAGAATAAAAAAAAATACTAATTCAAATAATAAGGATGAGAATCAAAATAAATAAATAAATTAGAGGATAATTAAAAGGTTTTTGTTGGAGGGTTAAGTTTAAAAGAAATCTAATCCAATAAAAGAATAAAAAAATGATGATTTTTTTTTAAATAACAATTTAGGATATATATATATATAGTTGAATTAAAGGTCCAAATAAAAAGAAATAAGACTTTTATAAAAGAACTAATAACAAGAAATTAAAAACAAAAATAAAAAGAGTCTAAATATAAATAAATATAAATTTAAGAAGACTAATATGCAATTTAGGATATATAGTCCTAATACTGCACGGTAAAAAATCTCAAAATGAACTTTTCAACCTTTTATTTTTTAGTGTTTGTTTGTAATTGTGTTATAATTTTTTTTGAATAAAAACATTTTTATTTTTTGTTTTAAATTATTAATTTTTTAATATTTTTAAAACTTTAATGTGTTAAAATTAAAAAGAATTTTTTTAAAATAAAAAATTTATCATTTTAATATATTATCTTTCCTCCGGATATAACTAATACATGAGACATAAACAAGACAGACGGTACCCAAAAAAGGACATGCACGTCCAAACTTAGTGGACATTGCTCAGCACACCCATTTCTTCATCGGGTACAGTGGGTGTCATTTTCAATAAAAAAAATATATTCCAACCGGAGCATTGAGATCTCTTGAAAAGAGAGAGCACTAATTAATGCAACTGATAACAAGTATAATTGAATTTATTTTTGAAATGTTTTTTATTTTAAAATAATATTTTTTTAAAATTTTAAAATTATTTTTAATATAAATAAATTAAAATGATATGAAAACATTAAAACAAAAAAAATAAAAATAAAAATTATTATTAATAATTTTTTAAATATTTTTAAAACACATAACAGATACTACACTTTGCAAACAAAAAATATATATTTTATTATTATTTAAAAAAAAAAAATTAAGACGCATAACCGATACTAAGCTTTGCTAAACTTGCACGGATAGTTTCCTAAAATGAAGGAATTTAATCCTTATCTGGTTTTTATTTTCTAATTAATGCATATAAGAGGATGAGAGTTGGTATATAGTAATCATTCTTTAAATCAGATAATAACAAGTTTGATTAAAACATGATTTGGCGTATTTAATCTAATATAATTATTAATATAATAATTAGTGAAAGTTTATATATATATTTTTTGGATATCCATAAAAAAATTATATATTCATTAACTTTAAATTTAAGAAATTAGTTGATTTACACCCAATTCAGCTCAAAATACAACTTTAATCAAAAGAATTCCATCACGCAAGACAGACACGTCATTTATTGTTACACGTTATAACTAGTTTATCATTTACAAGTCCCACAGGGGGCAATACTATAATTTCAGCTTCTCCTCTCTCTCTCTCGATAAATTGATTGCAAGAATTTGGACCGCATTATAACTCGGTGCTTCCTGTTTCTTTTTCCATACTGGCTACTCGCCATCTCTCTCAACATCTCCTGTCTTTCTTCTTAATCACAATCATTGACAGCATGGAATTGGGAATCGTCGAAACTTCGTCGACGTTGATGACAGATTTCCTCCAAAAATGCGGTGGCTATGCTGTTGTTGACGGAGGCTTTGCCACTGAACTTGAACGGCATGGTGCTGACCTTAACGACCCTCTCTGGAGTGCCAAATGCCTCTTCAGTTCTCCCCATCTTGTTAGAAAGGTACCCCTTTCATCACCTGCATGCTCTCTAAATATGCAACCATTTCTCTGTCCAGATTAACTGTTAATTTGTTTTCCTCTTCTCGTGAACATAAAAGAGAAAATTAACAGAGATCTCCTCTTTCCATTTTCTTTCCTTTTTCTTTTTAAGGTTTTAAATCTGATCAATGTCTTTGACTGGAAAATATGATTCCTTTCATCACGTGTTTTTTTGTCATGTTGTTTCTGGATGAACCTGCACGAACTTTTTCTTTCTTTCTTATCAGTACTGCTGTCTATCTAGTTTTGATTGTGTTCCTGGGTTCTAACGTTGGATTTCTTTCTACATAGTTACTCGATTGTTAATTTGCATGGTCATGACTAGCTAGTATATAAAGAGCTCTAACATGGCTAGTGGCCACCTACAATTTACGTGAAAAAGAGGTGGGGTGTGCTCCTTCTGGTGTAAAATTATGAAGATTTCGATTCTTAGCTATCACCATGGGTTATCAGAACAATCTCTCTTCCCCTCTTTCGGGTGCTAATCTATTTTTTGGTGGCTGATAATACCTGTGATTTTGTTATGTTCTTAACTCGCTTCTTAGAAATAATGAAGTAAACCAAAAGTTACGTGTAATATAACGGAGCTTGTTATCATCTTCTAACAAACTACGTAAGCAAAGGCTTTCCTGTCTTCTTGCAAATTAAATACATTCCAACAAAGGGAACAAGCTCCCTTCGACAAGCTGGAGTGGCTTTCTTGCCCACAGCGTTGGTGTTTTTACTGACGTGTCAATTATCATGTGGGGTTTTTCACTATCAAAGTATTTTTAAACTTTCATATGATAATTCTTTTTACATATATATATACAGGAACTAGAAGGAGACGATACAAAAATATTATCTTATTGTGTGATGGAAGAGTATTGGGAGTGCGAAAATTAAACAAGATATCCCGGGGAAATCAAAGAAATGAAACTGATAATTAAAAAGAGCGAGTGCACGTGAACTATGTTTGTGGCATGGATGACAACTTTGAAAGCATGATTCACAAATTGGTAGAGATTTTTTTAGCACTGTGTCTTAACAATGCATGTTTTTGAAAAAAATTAATTTTTATTTTTATTTCAAATTAAAAAAATTATTGTTTTTATATCATTTTCATGTATTGATAGTCTAATATCAAAAATAATTTTTAAAATATAAAAACATATCATTTTAATATATTTTTAAATAAAAAACAATTTCAAAATACAACATGTAATATACTCTTAAACAAGCACTAAGTGGGCGGGCGGGGAGGTTAAAGAAGTGTTTGTCTATAGAAAGATAATAACGATCCCTAGTCGGCATGAAGTTGGCTGGTTTTGACTGCATGATCATTGTAGTGTACGAGGTTGGAACACCATTAATTTCTTTCGAACTTCGAAGTGTCATTTTTTCTGTGCAATCGGAACACCATAATGGATCTCGTGTTCATGTTCGTGAGTCCACAACCTTAAAAAGTTAATGGACTGCTAAAATGGGGTAATTAGATTAGTTGTTGTTCTCCACGGCTTTCCTTTCTTGTTGGTCAATGATGGAGTACTCGTGTTTAATACGACAGGTTCACCTGGATTATCTTCATGCTGGTGCAAGCATCATAATAACAGCATCTTATCAGGTATTTTTAATATTCATAATCCAATTATATTATACTAGTTTTCGTGGAGAGAGAGTTTTAGCTAACATGTTTTTTTATCAAAAAATAAAAAAAAATTGTGACAGGCTACTATTCAGGGTTTTGTGGCTAAAGGTTTGTCTGAAGAAGAAGCTGAGTTGTTGCTTAGGAGAAGTGTTGAAATTGCATGTGAGGCGAGGGAAATTTACTTTGACAAATGTACCGAAGGTTCTTTTGATTACATTGAAAGTGGAAATATCTCAAGACGTCCTGTTTTAGTTGCTGCTTCCATTGGCAGCTATGGCGCTTATTTGGCCGATGGTTCAGAGTATAGGCAAGAAACTAAATGATTAACAACATAGTATTTGCTCGTGCTGTCAGATTATGCGACAGTATTTCTAGTACAAGCAATCACCCAATGCTACATAAAGTTTATCATGCCTTGTTGTAATTCCCTTTTCTTGTACCTGACAACAATCTGCCACTGTCTCTCTTTTCAGTGGGAAATATGGTGACGCGGTTACTCTAAAAACTTTGAAGGATTTTCACAGGAAAAGGTTACAGATTCTAGCGAAATCAGGTGCTGACCTGATTGCATTTGAGACAATTCCGAATAAGCTCGAGGCAAAGGTAGTTAATATATATTTCTTAATTACACAAATCAGAATGAATTGGTTGATTTCTAAGTAGATTAATTAATGATTCTGTGGCTTTTATTAAGGATGTCATAACATGTACCTTTTCTGGCAATTAATTATATTAATTTTGCTTGGTTTTGTTGATCAGGCTTATGCTGAGCTTCTTGAGGAGGAAGAGACAAATATCCCAGCATGGTTCTCTTTTAATTCCAAGGATGGAATCAATGTCGTCAGTGGTGATTCCATCCTTGAGTGTGCCTCCATTGCAGATTCCTGCAAACGAGCTGTTGCCGTTGGAATCAATTGTACCCCTCCTAGGTTTATCCATGGACTCGTTCTCGCCATCCAAAAGGTCTGTTTTTCTGAAGTTCATAATATTGTTGTTAGTTAAAACCAAATTTCCAAAGGAACCTCTGCTTCAACTTAATCAACTTCTGGGACCAACGCTATTTTGCTGATTAATCTGACAGGCAACAAGTAAGCCAATAGTCATATATCCCAACAGCGGCGAGACGTACAATGCTGGGCTTAAGCAGTGGACGGTGAGCATTCCGATGCTGTTCTTTTTGCTTCAATTTGTTCTGTTTTGATGAATCACTTGCACCATTTCCTTAACGTTAGAGATTCAGAAGTTGAGTTTAATGTTTACTGTTGCAGAAATCAAGTGGAGTTGTAGGAGATGAAGACTTTGTTTCATACATAGGCAAGTGGCGTGAAGCCGGGGCTTCTCTATTTGGAGGCTGCTGCCGGACTACCCCAAATACCATCAGAGCTATAAGCAGGGTTCTCTCCAAATGTCCATGAATTTTCTTCAGGCTGCTAAAAAAAAACTGAGTGGCGATCATGTGAAGATTAAGAAACCAGGAATAAGAATATGATAGCCTATCTTTGTTTCACCAGGAGCCCTTGTAACCCAATGTTAAGCCTGGTGGGTGCATGTAACGTTGTCTTCTCTGTGTATCTCAATTAAATAAATATAGTTTCCTCCTTTTCTGATTAAAAAAAAAGGAGCTGTTGTGATTCAATGGATTACTCATATGCTTGCACAAAGGTCTTGACCAAAACTTATCCAGATTAAAGGCTCGTTTTGCCTTTTTAATTTTATTTCTTATGAATTGTGCTCATTTATAAAAAAAAAATTATAGGTTTTAATCTTGACCAAAATCTGGCTACGTTCCTGACCTCATGAATTTTCTTCTGCTTGATGTTAACGAGAAGGAGAAAGAGTACCAGTTCAGTCTGACATAGAGAAAAAATAGCGATAGCATTGCGCTTATCAGTAAGGGTCAAGGAATGACAATTCGTGTTTCGAGGAATCTCCGAATATGCACTGATTGCCACCCATTTCCCAAGCATTTTCCCAAGCATTTATCAAAATTATACAGCCGATAAATCATTGTTCGAGATAATAATCGTTTCCACCTTTCCCAGCAAGTTTTCTGTTCTTATGGTGATTACAATTGATATGATATTGTTGTTCCCAATGTCTACATCTTAGAGATGCCAGTGAGCTACACAAAACCGAGTTCTTCGTTTATTACAGATTATATTAGAATTGTCAATTTGGAAAAAGCATGTCCTAGCAATTCCCGACCCTCCAACCGCAAGAACATTATATGGAATCAAGAACAAAGGTGAAAAAGAGAGCTAAATATGGCTATTTATGCAAGTGACAACTGTACAAAAGAAAAAAAATAATAACCAAGGACAAACCATAAGAGAGGTTTCAGTTCCATTTCAGATGCAGGTTATACAGTTCAAAGCTCTTACCCAAGATATTAGGGAACAACCCACAAAATCAGCTTAAAGTCGAGACGTGCTTCATAACTGTGGGAAAATGGAGTCTACAAAAGCATGGTGCATTGGATCAGATTGCCAGATTTTAGCCACGTGATGATGTGATGAAGTGCGCCTGTGAACTTCTTCAACAAGCCAGATGGTGGCTTCAGCTTTACAAGGATGCATCATGGTATCCAAGGGCGTATACTCGTCCTCACTGCCAATTCGTTGCTGATCCCACTTGTATAGAAGAATGTTGGTGAGGTAATGCAAGGGCTGCTGATATAGTTGCTTGACGGATTTGCCCAATCCCACCCAGGAGGAAAATGGGATGGCAGAGCCACGTTGTGCCGGGATAGGGATATGCTTCATGTAATCTTGATACATTTCTGCCCTTCTAATCAACAAACCTGAACAACGACACATTTAATAAGGCAAAAATGTAGGTGAATGGTTGAACACATCTGTTGAACAGGTACAAAACCCAAGTGCATGACTGCCCAGAGTAACATTCAACTCAAGACACAACAACAAATGGACTAGCATCGGGATAATATTTAGAAAGAATATTTTTACAGTTCATTCAAAGAGATGCAGCAGGTATCATATGGGTGAAGCTACTTGGTCGCATAATCCACAATGCACGAATGAATTTTATCAAAACAATATATAACCGGGATCCAAGTCCAAATAGGTGTTAGTACCCCCAGATGTCATCTCTTTGACGGGTTGATCAATTGTAACATAACTGGATAACCGCTGGCCACCAATTCCATCATTAAGCTCTATACCTGAATCTGAGGAAGAAGATTCATCCGATGATATAACATCAACCGAGTCAGTCCATGGTATTGTCCTCTTCATGTCACATACAATGTAACCCTGCACAGAGATCACCAGACTCCAGCTCAGAAGAATGTCAAGCAAACATAAAAGAGTTAAAAGCTTGAAAATAACCCCCTACTATATCGATCACCAGCACACGAATCCAAACTAAATCAAATTTCTATTTACAATTAATCACCCAGAGATCTCCAAAACTGTTTATAAACAAAATAACTATACCAGGCTCTGCCTATAGACTACAGAAAACAAGTAAACAAATTGGGTGACATCTACATTGACATGCAATTACTCCAAAGTAAAATCACCACAAAATTCATCAGTTAATAAGGAAGATAGTAAACCCTCGTATTCAACAAACCTTCCTAAAAGACAAGCTAATCCAATCCAGCACTCGAAAATTCCACCTAATTAGCAAAAGACCATACCGGGTCACTCTAAAACCCTTCTGGCTTCATTCCCTCAAGAAAGCAGAAACAATTTTATTCTGTATTTCTCATCCAATTTTCTACCGTAAATTTGCATGCTGTTGCTTCCTTTTGCATTTAATCGAGCAGAAAACATCAAATTTTTAGGTCACTGTAAGAACTGTCTTGTGAGCTTTAGGATTTTCTTTTACCCAATAAACGAATATGAAATATGCAAAATGCAAAATGCAATCTGTAAATCAGTTTCTAAAGAGATGAAAAACATCGATGGAGAAGAGTCACCTGTGCAGACAACACGGAATTGTCCTTTTGGCCTTTTTGGAGGACTGTGTGAATTGCAAGTGATAAAAAAAATACCGTTAAATTTCTAATAGCTTGACGGAGAAAGAGAGCGTTTTGACTGGCACGTCGTAGTTTGTGCTCTGTGCTAGATGCCAAGAAGTAGAATTACCGCTACCACGAAGGGCTTTTTCTTGAAAACGACATAATCATCCCCCGATTATAAAACAATTCTCAATTGGATCCCATTTACTGCACAATACCCAATTAACTCTCCACCTAAGATTTTTCCTTTTAACTGAAAAATTCTATACCAGCCATGGACTTACAACCCAACAACCTCCAGTCTGAAAATACAATCAATTGAAGAAGAGCTAGAAAACCAAAGTTTTATTTATTTACTTACTGCATTATTTGTGAGTTTCCAAGCTAGAATAGTGGAAAAATCTATATATATATATATAAGGGAGAATCCAGTCGTCTACATTACGTTTTTTGTCATAAATTTTAATGATGGGTTTAATTGGATAATGCTGTATTGATAGGTATCCAAATGATAATATTTCTTTTGTTTAGGACCCCGTTGAGAATTGGGTGATAATTAAGGGACAAATGTTTTTTCTTGCAAACTATACTCCAGCTTATTTTAAAATGCTGTAGTTTTTTAAAACATTCCTTGGTCCTAAAGCTTAGTGCAACCATTAGGCTTCTATTTATTGTGCCTTTTGCTGTCTCAAGAAGGGCTTAGCCCAATCCCTACTACTAAGCCCAGCCCTTGCTGACATGGTCAGGTTTCTCTTAAAACTTTTTGAGCAGGTGATGGAGTCAGTTTTGCTACTGATTTCTTTTACAGGAAACGATAGCGGTTTTATTCCATGTTTAAAGCTCGTTAAATTTAATTTAATTAAATATAAATAATATTTTTTTAATGAAAAGAAATCTCATCTACCGAAAAACACATTTTATAAGTCTAGGTGAACGAGTAAAACTCTGGTTATCCTAATTTTTTACAAGGAGTGCATGCTCTGACTCGAACTCGAGACCCGCTTATTATAAACGATACTGATAGGTCATATTTTAGTAAGTAATGTTTTTTAGCAATATCCTGGAACAATTATAAAATTCAGTGTTACATTTGAAAGCAATTTAAACCTAAATGAATCAAAATTAAGGTATTTTCACTCGATTACAAAAATGATAATTGAATATTTTTGACTAATTACATGTTAGTTTAAATTAAGTGTTTTTCAAATGATTTTAAGGATATACTTCTCACATTAACTTGATGAATGAATTCTAGAAAAAATAATATATTTTTTGTGAATATTGATCAAATGATTCAGTGATTAGGCTCCCGGTTTCCAAAGACAACTACTTTAAGGGGCTCAAACTAGCCCATATACCTCATTGGGCTGATCGTAAATATTCTGTGGTTTGATCCTACTCTGCGTTAATGCACCGGAAGTGTAAAACATTAAGCTCCGAAGTGAGTACATCTCATCACATGAAATCCATCGAGATTTGATTGGTGTGAGTTTGTGATGATAACTGCGTAAAATAGTCCACCGAGGAGGTGGTCGAGTGCATGATAATTTCTCGATGACAGATGCTTCGAATATCACCACCACCACCGAGCTTGAAAGGAAAAGAGAGAGAAAGCAAGCAACAGGAAGATAGATGTGGAAGATGACACGAGTCAAACTCCGTCTCGATCAATCAATAAATTCTAACTACGCGGGGCTGTGGAAGGCCATGTCTGAAAATGACAGGAACCTCTTGATTTGATAGGGCAACAAGGAGGGTGGTGTACATTGCAGGATGGGGAGGGAAAGTGTGGCCACCAAATATATCAATTTGTCAATGCAGGCGAGTGGTTCTTGGCGCTTGTGACCCATTTTATTCCCTCTCGCTCTTTAAACCTCCGATCATCCAAATTCTACATCTGCATTTATTCAAGATAATGATGATATCATTTAATATATGACCTTTCATATTAACTAACGTTAATTGGAAACGCGTCAGTACACAAGTGGATAGAGTTTTTGAAAGGAAAATCGTGCATTGTCTCGCTATTTACAGAGCTAAGATTTTCCTACTTCAGAAGGAAAAAAATCCCTAGCTACCCTTCTGGTTTCAGTGACAGTATTTTTTTTTTGTGATCGGGGTGTCTGAGCTAGCTTACGCGTACCTAGACTATTTCTCGGGCCCACTGAACACCCTGCAAGTTTAATGAGCATATAAGACACCGCGGGGATGACAGGCGTACCGCGCAGGGATAGACCCAGGAGAGACATGAAGGGAGAAACCCTCCAGCCTCACTCCCACTGGAACTTGAACCATATTCGAAAAAACGAGGGTGCCCCTGCTGGTTGATGGTGAGATTTATAGCTCGACTTGCTTTGATAGCAGGCTTCTGGGGGCTTGCATTTACGAGGAATTATGAAGTAAATTTAGTTTATCCTTTCAATTCCCGAACTGAGAGTTTATAGCATCATCTATTGATTGTTTCGTTTTATAATTATGACCATGTCATTAAATATGAGAATTTTTAATTGGAATGATGAACTGGGTTCATCTAATAAACTGCTTTAAATTTATAGTCTTGTGCAATCCCGTCCCTCTGATGTATATGTGTGTCTTAGCTCACCTTGAATTCCGACCGAGGGACTTATAATTAATTAGTGCTTGAGTATGTAGTTTCTTGAGAATTTTGAAGTAGCAAAGTGGGTTAGATCCTAATAACAATTTTATGAATAGTTTTTCTAAGTACTGTTAGGGATTCGATTTTTTTTTCTGTGCTGTGAATTTCTATATTCGGAACTCTAAACTAGAGATAAATAGAGGATGGCGTGTCAAACACCCGATCGCCTAGTTGTCAGAAGAACATCAGCAATTGGCCATCATGATCGTCTATTATTTGCGATCATTGTGAAGGAGCGAAAGGAAATCTTCTGTTCAAACTCGAGGGAAAACATGAAAAGATTTCGGTAATTGATACTTGTACCTAGAAAGGTATAAACATACATGTTTCTACTTGTACATTTGTAATTATTCATAAAATTTAAGAAAGTTGACCAACTAAACCATATTATAAATTTCTACTGATTTATATCTATATAAAAATGATTTAAGTACAATTTATTGTACTTTTACAAGATAAATAATATATATTTTAAAATTTACATTAAAAGAAATGTATTAATGAATTAAATTAATAGTTTTTTTAAAATTAAAATACTTACTAAATTAATAACTTATCTTTAACACAACACAGTGTGAAATGAAAAAAGAAATTACTATTTATAAATCATTGAATTGAAGAAAATTGATTATATTGGATTAATTTACATGAATTTGTACATATTACATCGACTTCCCGAGATAATAAATAAAAATGAATTAAATGAACACACGCCGCTTAGATAGAGGACACGTCGACATGGAATACATAAACGCACGACACACAAGTCACGCTTGCGCGTAAGACGTGTCCACATGAGAACAATACACGTGCATATAGAACACAATCCTTAAACCTAGACTGACATGCTTCATTAACTTGTAAACTGGACTGGTTTAGGTTTTAAAAAATCTCAATGATTCGGTCAAAAATCTTGACTGGTCTGTGATTTAATTTAAATGATGGCTCGGGTTGATTCAATAAATTAAATCAAAACCTGGTCAACCAAGTTGATCTATTATTATATTTTAAAATAATAATAATTATTTTAACCTATTTATTTGAAAAAAATTGAACAACGTACCATCAACACATAACTGTGACTGTTTAATATATTTCTAAACAAAAACTAATTTCAAAATCAAACTAGCCACACTCCCAACCCGGTCGTCGGGGAAACCTGAACCTGCAGTAGATTCTATCTCTAATGGCATGTATGTAAAGAAAGACCGGGTCCGTACACTATAAAAGGAAAATCAAAAGATAAAAACCCAATTTGTCTTGAAACCCATAAAAACGTTGGCAAAGAGAGAGAGGGATGGGGCCTCTCTCGTCAAGCAGAAAAAGCACCCAGAAAAAAAAAAGGAATCTTAAAGAAAGAAACATGCTGCTGCCTCCTTTGACTGCCTCGTAAATCTTGATTTGATTCACCGAAGGAGGGGGGAGGGTAGAGAACAAAAAAGAAAAAGACAAAAGCAGAGATCTACTTGGAATTCCTTGTGCTGTTTTGACCCGTTTTGATATCATTGCAGGCTCGTTTAGTCTAAAGATTGCGATGCTTGATAACGAAATCTTACTCGATCGTCTAATTGTGAGCGTGGTGGCTTTTGAGCTGCCTGTGATTAGCTAATTATCACAGCCAATCCATGATGGCTTGGTTATTAGCTATCATCACCAGACAACACGCACTGTCCAGCAACTCGGCTGTGTTCATTAGGGAATTATGGTTCATGGATATCTTTATGATTCTCTCTATCCTTGTTTGCATGTGTTTTTTATGATATTAGATATATATATAAATATGATAGCAGAAAATCTTAGAAATATATATAAAAGATGTTGGACTGGTGCGTGACCTACAAGTGAATCTAACCTTAAAATCATAGTGTCCTCCTATCTACTAATGGGGCTCATAAAAATATGGACTCTCCAATCTTAATCCATCCAGGAGCATGGTGGTTTTAATTTATTTATTTTTCTGTCAAAGTTTTCTCATGGTTTATCATTTATCCTTTTCTTTTCCTTTCCTTATATATATGTGTGTGTGTGTGTGTGTGTGTGTGTGTGTGTGTGTGTGTATAGTGTTTATTTTAACTTACAAGGAGCTAACAATTAAAATAGATTTGTCTCTATTTTTGCAAGGATGGTGGATATTCTCTTTCGATTAGGAGCAAGGCGCACCGTTATTTTTATTTGATATAATCATCACCATTGGTCATTATATATATATATATATATATATATATATATATATATATATATATATCTTAATTTATGTTGCTCGTAACACATGCAGACTTGATCCATGCAGTGATGTTATATTTGATAGCTAACAAATGAGATAAGAATTCGACTTAAATTTATGACTTTTAATTCCCTTAGTTGAGATATAATTATATGATGGGAGAGGTTGCTTTTTTTTTTTTAGTTTACAATCCTTGAAACGATATCTTGTGTGGTCCATGTTGTGATATGAAAAATAAGGTGCCTCAGCTTGTATAGACCACACTATTTTTTCCATGCGAGAGATGCGTAGAATCGCAAGATCATTATTCCCTCGTTGAATCTCTAGACTTTATGTTTCCTTATTGATCAAATTGTTTCCCTCAGAAATGGAAGGATATTCGACTACCAAATTTTGATTACAAGGCGAAGAGTGGGTGGTCGGCGGGCCCTTCATATTTATTTGTCGAGCTTTTCTCTGCCATTCATCTTCTACCTAAGAGCTGCCACCACTCTTTGAAATTGTATCCACAAGATTCTCATTTACTACTTTTTTTGTTGGAAAAACAAAAAAACGAGCCTACCATGCTGTATTTTGTCATTATCAAACTATATTTTGTCACATTCTTGTAGACGAGGAAGGCAGTAGAATTATTTTTCTTTCCTTTGAGGTATTGTTCAAACGACTACTATAGTTTACCCATTCGTGATGTAATTCACTTCTAATAAAAAATGATCAAGAAGAAAAAGTAATTTCTTTTTTGACGGAATGGGATTACATAAACTTAATAAAGAAAACATTTAATTTCATGGAATATATACAAAACATACGGTGTCTTTTCCACCCGTACAACAAGTCACGAAGAAAATAGGTATCCAAACAACACTTTTCATCATGTCCTCAACGAATCCAAAAACCATGGCATCCCTAAGATCCCAGTTAAGCTGCATTAATGTGGTTCTTGTCGAACGAAAAATAAAAAATAAAGGGGCAGAACGCATCGTAGGGCAATTTCTTCTGGCTCTTTAATTAGATATCCAATAGCGTGCCGAACATGGCCCACGTCTCTTTGCTCCTCGGTACAAGTCCCCACTTTGCAAATTTCTTTGTATTATTCAACATTCACCTTTCCACCTCATTGCTCGAAATGATTCCCGAAGACCCACATTCGAGACGCAAAAACAAATATTGTAATTTCTCTAAATTTCATACAAAAGTAAAGGCCATTTTCACCGAGGCAATCGATTTTCATGCTGATTAGAAAACATTGATTTCGACACAATGGAGTCCACTCAGTACTATACATGTTTAGTTAAAACACCCCCTAGCGGCCTGTTTGGGAGAGCTGTTGCGGTAGTTTTTTAAAATATTTTTCGTGTTAAAATACATCAAAATGATATTTTTTATTTTTTAAAAATCATTTTTGACATCAGCACATCAAAATGATCTAAAAACACCAAAACATATTCATTTAAAATGAAAAAAAAAATGAATTTTTTTGAAACGGCACGAGACCTAGGTCTCTTTCCATTTGAGGCTCAGCTTTCAACTCCCTCTCCCCCCTGCCGGCTGCCGGGCTGCTATATTATAATATCGGATTCGGGCTTAAATTTCCGACAGATTGAATCGTCGTCGTCTAAAATCTCTGATAAGGATGATGACAAGTAAAATTCCTTGCATAGATATCCTATCATTAACTGCATCATGGAGCTACATTCAATGTTTACATGTCAAAATTGACCCGACGATACCACTTGGTCTTAAACAAAATGAGAACCGCTCTATTATTTTCTCTTAAAAAAAATCAATCAAGATATACTTGAGCTGACTTTCTGATCGGGACTAAATTTTTTCCCTTGCATATATGAAAAATATAAAAAAAAAAACGAGTCTTAAATGATTGTGTGTGAAACAAAGTTACAAACCCATTAATCGTAACTAGGATTTGAAAAGGTCCATGATATCTTCCATAATGAAAGCATCACACTAATCTAGTGATAAACGTGATTTTCTAAATCAAAATTTGATTTATTTATTATTTGATGGTGAAAAGTGTTTCTGAGCCCGTTTGTCGGTTAGTCGAAAATAAATTTTTACGCAGAAGATGTTAAAAAATCACGATTTATGAACATGCAAGCGCACAGATGTTAACGCAAGCTGTATATTCATTGTTCACCTGAAAATGTTAAAGTAAAACCAGACACCAAGTCATGTGGGGCACCTGGGTGGGATTTAATTTGTCAACAGAGGACAACAAGGACGCCTTTAAGCAAACCCTAATCATCTCTAATCGGGACCGACTGGCAATAACACCACTCAAAGCTCTACTTGGTGCGTGATGATGATCGCAAGAGTTTTCCATTTGGAATGTGTAAGTTATATTTTATTTTTAAAAAATAAAAATATTATTTTTAAATAAAAAAATACTTTAAAAAACAATCTCAAACAAACTCCTCCAATCGGTCATTATATCCCTCATGCTGCCCCAACTGGCTACTGCAAATGATCCGCCGTCAACCAATAAATATAATCATGGAATTATAGTATAAAATTTGTCGCTAATCAATGTCCGAGGCCCATCAATCATGAAGGTTAGCAACAAAAACAAACGCAACAATCTAACAGACATGAGACGACTCCCTCTCGGGTGTTTAGACCGGTCAATTATAATTTCGAACCGGGGAGCTTAAATCCAATATCACTTCAGTACTGGAGCCATAGATTGGATCGTGGAAAGTCCGAGGCGGAGCCGCCCAAAAAGCTGCAAGCATGGGCGGCGGGGCACATCAAGCAAGATTAGCCATGGATTTCGACACCTTGTGTGGCAAAAAAAACACGAAATTAAGATCCACTATCTCTCATCCAGAGCGCATTACCTCTAGTATTTCAGTATATACTAGTTCCGAAGGAGCACGTCAAGGAAAAGGAAGGAGCACAAGCACATAAAAGTTGGGACAGGTGCCCTTGTTTTGAAAGACAATCCCAAGACTGAACCAAAAGAAGAATCAAATCGGTGAAAACATTCCACTGTGATCAGCCTATCCAATCAAATCTACACAAAGAGAGTAAAATATTACCAAGCATGAAAATAAACAGAATAAAGAAAATACAGGAGGCATTCCTTTGTCAATACTCAAAACATAACACAAGCGAAAAAGAAAAGAAAGGAAATAAATAAATAAATATATATATATATATATATAGAGAGAGAGAGAGAGAGATGACATGGAGGAACAGGAACAAAAAACATATAGGACTGCTGCACATTGTCACATTCCTTTATCTTTTTCCTTCTTTAACTGCTTTTTTTTCATTTTTGAAGACCAAAATGGGAAGATTAGAGGAGGGCGCTAGCTACAGGCAACAGCCCGCACTCAGCACTTTCGCTGACCGTGGGCAGGTTTTGGTTGCCGGTTTTTGCAAGAGATCCTGCACTAAATGACTGCCCGTTTGTCCCATCATGTTGGCCCTGCCTTGAAATTTGAAGTACTTGAAATCCAGAAATAAAATAAGGAAAAAGAAAAAGAAAAAGGCAGCCGTTAAGACCAAGTCTTGTGTCTCTGCTCTCTCCAATGCCACACTTTATTCTGTTCAAATTCGATACTTTGCTGTTTGCTGAGAACGAGGCCTCTTTGTGTCGAAGGGAGACAGAGAAGAAGTTATAAGCTTTGTTTCTCTTAATCATCTCCCTGTCTAAAAACCTTTGCTTTCCTTTACTTCTCCATCTGTGTCTCCTACATTGTCTTGTTCTACTTCAAAAATCTCTCATCTCACCTCCACGCATTGAAGTTTTTGTCTCTCTTGACTAATTGTATTCTCATATCTTGTGGGTTTCTTTTCGTTTATTGTTCTCAAGTGTCTCATACAGTGCATTTACCAAGTAGTACAAAAGGAAACCAAGAAAACTCATTTGCTGTCCGGTCCCTTTTGGCTCATTTCTAGTTCTAACTAAAAAAACCCATTTGTGATTGGGTGTATCTGGCTGGGTTTTGGTAGCTTTCAGTGGTTTTTAGAGCGAGTAAAGACCTTGACTTGTTTCAAAGCTTGTTAATAGTGAGAGCTCATAAACTGTGGAAGGAGAATTCCAGTTGTGGAGCTCTTTTTCTTTGAGTTAGTGATCATTTTTCTGGTGATATCAAGTAAAGCTGGGGAGGGGGAGAAAGTAACAGAAGAGCTATATGAATTAATATAGAAAAATGACTGATGGGAACTCCAAGAAAAGCAAGGTTTTTCTCTTTCATTTTCCTATATATAAATGCCAAGTATTTCTGTTTTTTCATTAGTTAAATGTTGTTCTTTTCATTATTTTTTCATCGAGCAATTATGGTGATTTTGGATTTCATTGGATGTTTTTTTTTTGGGTGAAGCTTTCCTGGTCCAAGAAAATGGTCAGAAAGTGGTTCAACATCAAGAGCAAAAATGAGGAATTTCAAGCTGATGATGTTCACGGTAGGCATTTTCTTTTCCTGGGCTTCTGCGTGACCACTACCTTTAATCAAACTCGGTTTTTTTTTTATTCAATGGAATCAAACAGTCAGCTTTACTTATACTACGGTTTCTCATCCTCTGGTTGGTTGCTGAGAAAACAGAAAAAAGGAGGAGGAATATCCTTGTGAACTTGGTGCTTGATGGTATTGTGATCCTCAAATATCATAAACTTTATTCTCCTCTGCCAAATAGTAGAACAAGCCTGAGTTAGGTGGAGGCTAAATGTCTTTTTCCTTCTTGTATACCAAGGAGTAAAAGAAATAAAAGATTGTCCATATTTCCATCTTCTTGTAATTCCTACAGTTTCTCTGCAACCAAATTAATACTGTATCTTCTCGTGACAATTTTAAGTTATAATCTCCTTTTGTTTTTTTTTATCAATTCAACCTCTCCACATTCATATTTGGTTCACCTTTCCCTTAAAAATTAGGATCGCTTTACAAGTGTTTCTTTTTTTCATCAGGGGGTGAGGTTCAGTACAGGACTAGCTTCTCAGAGAGGGAGCCATGTACAATCAAAAAGAGCAAAACAGGTGCCTTACCATCAGAATCTAAAGATTTCTTGTGGTGAATATGTCTCGGTTGGGTTTAAATTCCTATCAGTGCTGTAACTCTTTAGTATTTTTTCATCTCTTTGATGCAGAGAAATTCAGCAAGAATCCAGAGCAGGTCCGGCGGAACAGAATGAATCTTGACCATCCTCGTATTATAGACGTGCAAAACTACAGGTATCATGCCTTAGATCTCCTTTCTTCTCACATTTTTCTTCCTTAATCATGTGCGTATTTTTCATGTTTAAGTACCAACCGCTTTTCTGTTTCCATTTTGGGCAGCATTTTTGTAGCTTCCTGGAATGTGGCTGGAAGATCCCCTCCAAGTAATCTAAGTCTAGATGACTGGCTTCATGCTTCGCCTCCGGCAGATATTTATGTTCTTGGGTATGATTTGGTGGTTATTATCTTCACAATTCCTGTCACTAAATCCTGTGATTGCCCATTAGTGATGGAAACATTTCTACTTATCTTTGTGTCACAGATTTCAAGAGATAGTTCCTTTGAATGCTGGTAATGTTCTTGGTGCAGAAGATAATGGCCCTGCCAAAAAATGGCTTGCTCTCATCAGAAAGACTCTGAACAATCTTCCTGGAAATAGTGGAAGTGGTGGATGCTATACACCATCTCCGATCCCTGAGCCAATTGTAGAAATAAATGCAGATTTCGAGGGATCATCTAGACAAAAGAATGCTTCTTTCTTTCATCGTCGGTCATTCCAGACAACCCATAGCTGGAAAATGGACAATGATCCTTCAATTCCACAGCCACGACTTGATCGGCGATTCAGTGTATGTGATCGTGTAATATTCGGTCACAGGCCAAGCGACTATGATCCTAGCAATAAATGGGGTCATAGACCTAGTGATTATTCCAGGCCCAGTGATTACTCCAGGCCTAGTGATTACTCCAGATGGGGTTCCTCAGATGATGATAATGGGCCTGGGGAATCACCAAGTACTGTTTTATACTCACCAATGTCAAATGGTAATTCTTTTTCTGCGTCTACCGAAGATGGATATAGGAGGCCAGGGCATTCAAGGTACTGCTTAGTGGCAAGCAAGCAGATGGTTGGCATATTCCTGACAATATGGGTGAGGAGTGAACTGAGGGAGCATGTCAAAAACATGAAAGTTTCTTGTGTTGGTAGAGGATTGATGGGTTACCTAGGAAATAAGGTATTTCTCAAGTAAATCATGAAGTGTCACTTTTTTGCTTCATTACTTGGATTTTCCAACTTAATCAGAACTGCTGGCTATCAAGAGAATATAGATTTAATAATCTGCTTGACGTTGCAGGGATCTATTTCAGTCAGCATGTCCTTGCACCAAACAAGCTTTTGCTTCATTTGCAGCCATTTAACCTCTGGGCAGAAGGAAGGTGATGAGTTGAGAAGGAATGCAGATGTCATGGAGATTCTTAAGAAGACAAGGTTTCCACGGGTTCATAACTCGGGTGATGAAAAATCTCCAGAAACAATCCTTGAGCATGAGTAAGACCAACCTTGCTGATCAGCTATCAAGTAAACTATGCCTTGCTTTGAAAAAGGATTAAAATAAATGAAAAGATTATGAGGATTTAACATTAAGGTGAAAAGGAGATGCGTTTCACTTTGCTTGGCAATCAGATGTGTTCTATTGCAGTTTACTAAACAGTTCCAATGAATTATTTGTGTTTTTGACAATTACAAGGTGTTAAGTCCTAACAACAAACCTATCCTATGAGAATTTTGAGCTTTTATAATAAAGCATGTCTTAGTAAATGATTTATATTATTCACCCCCTCTTTTTCTCCATTATTCAACATTCATTTTCAAAGTTCTAATTCTGCGATATTTGTTGTAGTCGAGTTATTTGGCTTGGGGATTTGAATTATCGAATTGCCCTGTCATATCGAGCTGCCAAGGCACTAATTGAGATGCAAAACTGGAGAGCTTTGTTAGAGAATGACCAGGCATGCTTTACATATGTTCTCCATATTTTCTGTTGTCAGTTTCCTTCCTCTTTATCGAAATACAATCAATTTTACGAGATATAAGTCAGCTTCCATCTGATATGCTGATGGTGATATTGCAGTTAAGGATAGAGCAGAGGCGAGGTCGTGTTTTTAGGGGATGGAGCGAGGGGAAAATTTATTTTCCACCAACCTACAAGTATTCAACCAATTCAGACAGATATGCAGGAGATGATATGCAACCTAAGGAGAAACGTCGAACACCAGCTTGGTAAGAACAGCCCCTCCTACCAAACTATACAAGAAAGTATGCAACTGAAAAGAAAAAAAAGTTTTCTTAACTGCAAAATCAGAACTGCAAATTCTTATAGAAATTAGAAAAAAGTGGAAGGTTACAATATCTATACACATGGTTGAAGCTCTCAATACTAATCACTTGAGTTGCTGATTAAATAATTTTCTGTTGAAGGTGCGACAGGATTTTGTGGTATGGAGAAGGCCTCCAACAATCATCTTATGTACGTGGGGAATCTCGGTTCTCAGATCATAGGCCTGTATATGGCATATTTTGGGCAGAGGTTGAGTCTAGTCATGGTCCATTGAGGAAAAGCACTAGCTATTCTAGTTCTAGAATTGATGTAGAGGAGCTTTTGCCCTACTCACATGGGTACACAGAACTGAACTTCTTTTGAAGATTGATGGGATTGGTATGTCTTTCTCCCTTTCTATCTCACTAGTATGCATGTGCATAGAGAAACACACACATGTGATCGCAGTCTCTTTTTTTCAATGAACTAAATAGCTGGGCTCCAAGACTCTTCATGGAATCCCTTGCTGCATTGCATCTTCCTTGAGCTTGCGAATATAATGCTTCATGTAGTCCCTTATTGCATTCTTTGCATCTTCCTTGAGCTTATGAATATATGGTGTTGGAATTTACTTTGTTTTCCATTATTGAGTGTTTCTCTTGGGGTATAACCAGGCAATAAAAATGTTTACAAGAATTACATTTATTTTTGCATATGAAGTATGGTTTGGCATCCTCAATCACCCGGGCAAAACTTCCACTCTACTTCTATCACTGTAAAATGTTTTTCCCTTTTCACCATCTTTTCCATTTCAATGGTTGGGGGATGGGATACAAAAATGGATTTGGATGCGAGGATCCATTATTATGGTGGTCCTCAGATAAACACAATTGGTCTGTAGATTTTGAGCCCAAGAAATGAAATATTGTTGCTTTAGGCTATCTAGACTTTTGTGAATCTAATGACAATGAAGGTAAAAAACAGAATATAGACTTGAAGTATTCCATACAATAAAATCCCTTGTCTTTTTAAGTGTTCTTGAGAAAATCTTTTGGTTGTTCTTATTCTTATGTAGCATTTGATCCCCTTTTGCAGGCGGGAATCGCTTTGAACAAATTTTGCCTTGAAGGGTGATGGAGACACTCCATTGCCCTCTGACTGAAAAAGGTTGGTTCTCCTCTCTTTTACTTTTTCTGGTCTTGATGTACATTTTTGTTTCCTTGCCTGACCTTATATTTGCTTTCATTTTTTTTCAGGTGTAAATATTTGTAATTTTGTTAGCTAATTAACTCCACACATCATCAACTCAATGTAACTTCGATCATCACAACGTTCCAGTTTCTGTTCGGCACATAATTGAGTTACCAGATTAAGAAACACCTTCCTCTATTGCAAAGTTTCGGTCCTTCATTATAATTCGGTACAATCTCTTGTTTGTTGTCTCGGTTGCTTTTATACTTCAGTTTAAGATAAATAGGGCCAACTAACAATGGTGTTTTTTTTTTTTGGCAGGATGAACTCAATTGCTCAACCCATCAGGAGCTGCAAAGTAGCTGACTAGAATATTTATTTATTCATGAATTTTTTTTTTTTAGTTTAGGCAAACACTTTTGATGACTGAAAGAATATGATACGATCATTTTGGCCACTTCTTTTGTTTTAAATGTAGAAGCAAGTAGGGATCTGTTGGATATTCATTATCAAAGCGACAAGAAAAAAATATATAATATCGAAATTTACGTTAGACTTGGGAATGCCTCTTGCTCCTGCTGCTGCTAATGATTTACTGAAAAGTTTGTTTCTTGATAATCTACATATACACTGCCATTAGCAGGCCTGTTAGGACTTAGGCGGAGACATGACTTTTTAGATAAACTCCTTCGGAGTGCCATACGTCGAGAGTTACTCCTCCCAGCTTTTTCCCACTCCTCAATGTCGTGGCATCTCAAAAGGTTCTGCGCGCAGAGCCGACCAAAAAGGAAGAAGCATGGAAAATGAACATGGAGGTGCCCAGAAATATACAGAATGTCTAAACCAATTAACTGCACCGGAGTAATGATTCTTCCCTTCAGATTGTCAAATTCTCGTCGGGATTCGGGATAGCTAATTAAAGAAAGAATCTTTGTCAGATAGGGTGTTCTTAACCAAGAGCCTGTTCCCGGGTTTATAATGCACGGGGGATTTTCTTACATGTTTTGAGCAACTGTTTTCATTACATTACAGGACACCTCCTTCTTCTATTAAATATTACCTTAATATCTTAACCTACTTTGCTTGTAGCTTTCACCTTCCATGTCAGAATTTGTCTCGCCTTCTTCTTTGCCTGGTTTGTCTCAATGCTGGAGTGCTGATGAGCAGTGGAGGCCCAGCTAGACAATCACCACCTCGCTGTGATTAGCTTTAATTTTAGGATTAAATTTCTATTCTGGTTGGTCAAGTTAGTTACGAACCATAATGTCAACAAAAAATGGTTGGGCTAATTATCATTATTGCAACAGCTTCGTATATTTACTTGGTTCATCTGATTTTCAACCTCTCGTTTCAGTACAATAGCTGACCTTTATATATATATATAGTGGAAAAATTATTATACCATCGCCGACATTCTAGTTCTACTATTGTTCATCGATCAAGCAGTAGAAATTGATGGCTTAACATCCTAGAAGGAGAGACAAATTTTATCAATTAGAGGAAGGGCATTGCTCATAGATATGATCCAAGAGATTCATGAGAAAGTCAACAAAGTGAACCCAATTCAAACCCAAATCAACCATTTTGAATCTTACAGAAAGAACGACAACTGCATGCATGAAATTACGCGAACACTTGATGTTACAGATCACAAAAATTAAGCACTAAAAAAGACAGAAAAAGGAAGAATGCAATTGAATCTATTTCATTATTTCTTGTCGAATCATTTCTGCAGGTCCTTTGCTTGCTCCTCCTTTTCGCTGGTCCCCGGTTGAAAGGAAGCAGCGTGACGTTCCTATCATGCACCAACTGATAAAAGTGCAGTTCCTCTTGTTTCTTTCCTTTTCTTTATGCTTTTCATACCATGTGATACAGATTATTTATTACAGACTGCCAATATTCTAGATCGTCATCTGTTAATGTCTACTTAACATTAATCCTCTAATTAATTTCTACATTCAGTAGCTAATGCTCCAGTCCATAGTTCACATGTCCCCCGACTCCTGTCCCATAGTCCGGCCACCTCTATCCTTGCAATAACATGAGCTCAGGCATATTTTTCAGTTTTAAATCAGTATCTCAACCATATTCTATATTCGGAAGCTGTTTTTTTGGAGAAAGAGAACAGAAATATTAAGGTGAAATGATATCCTTTCCTGAACTAACAGCATTTTCTAATTCTACTAGTTTGTAAATTTCTTTTCTTTTCCTTATTATGCATTGAAAATAATAACAATAATCTTTAGGTATAGATTAAAGTATCATGTTTGCTTTTTCTCTGCGCATGAATCAGTACTGTAAAAGACAGCATAAATTATTCCTGGCTATATTCTTTATCTGCATGGCGAACAGAACACATGCCGCACATTGAGTTACTGGAAAGTGATTTCTGCTACCTCCACCTTCATTATCATTTGCTTTCTTATCGCTCTGTTAAATTTCACAGATGTAAGAAATAAAGTGAAACAAACAACTCAACCACAACCTGGGCGCTTTGTTTTGGCGATCTGACTAATTTTTAAAGTGCTTTCAGGACAAGTGATTTGCCCAGAAAAAAATCTGGGGTTTCTGCGTTGTCATCTGTCAGTGGGAGGTGAAAGCAACATATGCTAAACAAATAGCAGTAAAGACAAAAGCATGTCTCTCTTTTGTCTTCGCAGTGCAGAGCATAGGAAGGGATTACTCTTGCTACTCTGTTTCTTAAATCAGCAGCAGTCTTACTCTATCCTCTACGCTCTGATATTTGGAGAGTAAAAAACCCGGCAAGATTCTGGGTTTTCTATAGTTTATTCAAAAGTAAATTAAATATAAATAGACAATATATAATCTCTCTAATTCATTTTCCTTCGCTTCTTAAAATTTACTTCTATAGCTAAATGATTGTGCGCACATGTAAGCATGGGGTTCAGCTGGAAGGATGTCAGAAACGACGATATAATCTGAACTAGTGCACAAACGCGTGCCTGGTATCAAAAGAACAGTAAATGTAATTGATTAAGAAAATATGCTAGTTAATTGAGTATAATCCTAATCGAAACAAGATTTCTCTACATCTGCAATTTACACTGTACAACATTCACTGACATGGTCACTATGAACAATTAGCACGAAATTGCATCTTTTCTAAAATATTAATGTGCAAGATGTACGCAAAAACCTTTCAGCTGTCCACTCCTGCAATTAAATAGATTTCAGTCGATTATTTAAATCTAGTTGCCAGGGTTGCTGGCATCTTGTATAAAGGGATCTCTTTCTGCCTTCCCTCATCTCTGTCAGAGAATCTTTAGCAACCGCTCCATCAAATCCCTCCAATACAATCTAATCGTTCCCGCGTTCACGGGAGCAAAATGCACCTACAGGTTACTGCATGAATTAAAACCCTAAATTATTCGTAGAATAATAGTGAAATACTCTAACTTTGACGATATTTAATCCCACTGAATAAAATAAAGCACAGCAATACAATGGTGTTTCCTTGTTAGGTAAGATTAACAATGACCAAAAAGAATGTACCATTTCCTTTATTCTGCATGTAATCGCTGATTATCATTTTGGAAACTTCATTTACAGAACAAAGTCTTTTAGTTGTCATTGTAAACTCATATATTGCAAGAGCTTAATACCCTTCTCTAGGCTTTCTTCATCCTGGACAACTGGGCACGCGTCATCTCCCTCCCAGGCGACACAAAAGTGAACACAACAACCCGGCGAGGTTGGTTCTTCAATTCCGATGGTGACACCGCAAAGTCATTGATGGGGACCGCACGCTTTCTTTCCGAGTAGCTACTGGTGGAGTTGGATTGGCAAGACTTCATTGGACACACCATGCATCTTCCCTTAATCATTTCTTATTTCACCCTTTCTTTCCGAGTAGCTACTGGTGGAGTTGGATTGAGCCAGGGAGAAATTGGAGTCCGTTTCGAAGACAATGGAGACACGAACACAATAGGGGTTAGGGTAAATTTAAGTGATAATAATAACAAAAATGAAAGAAAGCATGTTTTAGGGTGTTTTGTGGAACCTAAAACAAAGAGAGAGCTAGTTCGGGGTTTTGTCTTTCTATTAATTTGTGAAATATACACGTAAAAGTTTTCTGAATGCCGAAGAAAGCACCGGAGTTAGGAATTAAGAAATGATTTAGGAAGTGGAGTTACTTTGGGAAACTGATCATGATCTATTACGATAATTAACGAGTAGAGAGAAAAGAAGGATTAGTGCATGTATTCTATACAAGAATTTCGGTCCATGCATGGTGTTCAATGGTTGGGTTTTGAAGAAAAAGGGAAGAGAAAATCTGGGTTTTTTTTATATTCTAGTTTCATTTTCTAAATTGAATCAATAACCAATTGTTTTATTATTTTAATTATCTTCTTAATTTAAATCGAGACCATATAACAACTTTTTTAACGATTTTGTTTTTGAAAATTAAACCAAAATACCAAATCGATCATCTTTTGAGATTGGAGAGCTAATTTCCAAATTTGGAGGGTTAAACTTGTCAAGAAAAATAATTCTTTCAGGCTAAAAATGATTAATGTTTACATTTTTAGGGTTAAATGGAGAGATATTCGAATAAAAAAGGATCAAATGTATTATACTAATAGGGAGGAGGGGGCAAAATTCTTTATCCTTGAGAGCCAGGGCCGCCCCCTCGCATCGTCCCTGCTTGTGAACATACCTGAAGTATAAGGACTTGACTAACAACTTTTGTTTCTTTTATGTAAGAGCCTATTTTAAGGAAATTTCCAAAGTATTAATTTAGACTTCGGAGCTCATTAACCATATGTTCTTGAGCTCGCTAAGATGTTTTTTTTCTCCCTTTTCAATCTTGTAATTGTATTTTACGTTTTCTCATCCAATCGTGAGTTTTGATTGGTCGCTTACACGCACGAGAGGAAAGAGCAGTAAACAAGAGACGAAAAAGAGAGGCAATTACAGGCTTGCTGTAAGATATAATTAAAAAACTTGGTACATTTATGGATTTATTGCAAATGAGAGAAACCAATTATCGTTAATGAATTCCTCCATCATCTGATACAATTCTGTCTTTTACAAGGAGAAAGGGTGCCATTGATTCACCAAGTTTACACGGCGGTGCTGCTCAAGGAGCATTGATATGCAGTTTGGCTGCACAAACACAAACAGGAGGAACAGTTAAAAAGATGTTAGATCAACCAGACATTTCACATTCTGCGAGGACAGAAAAAAAAACCTGATGACCTCAACTTTGCTACAAAGCCATGTTCATCTTACCTGCGACGTCCTTGTCGAAGCAGTCGGTGTCGCACTTCATTTCACAGAAGGTTTGGCCCTGGCCTCCAATTCGGCATTCCTGCTCGCAGGTGTTGAAGCAGGAGCCGTACGCATCGGCAGCAGCTTTGGGAAGCTCGACTGCAGCAGCAAGAACAAGGCACAAGACCAACAGTGCAGCAATTTTGTTTGCCATTTTCCAAGATGATCTTAATTTGCACTGCTGATGTTTTTCAATTTACTCCCTTGATTGGCAGAAGGGAAGAGAATTAGTTTTTATAGAGGCTTCGACGGAATCCGGCCAGTGGTGAGCCTCAAAAGACGGAGACATGCATGGACTTTTGCGTAACGTTTTTTCTGCATCTCTATTTTTGGAGTCGGATTTGTGGATCTTGACGAGAATATGGCAAATACAGGCTTCTGTAAAAAAAAAGCTCGACGAAACTAGCTCCTCTTCTCAAGGACGAAATTCGTGGCCTGTTAAATTTTCTTCTAAAAATAGTGGATTTTTATATTCTACTCCCCGGTCTCATAGATAATTAATGTCCGGCATAATAGTTTTTGCATAATTTTTAGAAATATAAAAATTAATTAAGAGTATACTTTTTTTTAAAAAAAAGTTGTTTCACTTTTACTGCTAACTATATTCAGGGGAAATAAAGAAAGTGAATGAAAATAGGACTCGTTATATTTTCACTTTTGGAACCAACATTTAAATTTGAGATTGTAAGAAATAGAAAATAGGAAGTGATGGGTAGAATGAGCTAGAGAATGTTTTATAGATTTGACTAGAGCAATAGTCAACACACTATGCGGTGGATTGAAGTAGATTTTTTTTAGACACACAAAAAAATTATTTAACTATTATTAATGTGTTTTTTAAAAACAAATATTGTAACAATGAATTCATAAGTGGTTGTATACTAGACGATATCTTTATCTAGTATTGAGATAAAAATATATTAAATCTACGTGAATCAACTTAGATTGATGTGTGAAACCTATAGGGATAATCTTGAGAAAAATAAATTCATTTGATCATCGTTTAACTCAATATTGAAAGACAAGATTGGTAAAAAAACAACACTTAACTAATAAATAACAAATAAACTTGATTCAATCAATCAAATTTGCGACAAAAGTCATGCATGTCATTAGATTCTATAAAACAATTTTTGCGGTGATTATTTTTCATTTAATTGTACAAAATAAAACACATGAGAAATATGTGGGGCAAAACTAGAAAAAGAAGATCATTAATAACAAAAGCTAAATTTGTTTTTTTTTTTAATTTGAAGTTAAAAATATACATCATCAATAATAAAAAGTAAAATTGTATTTTTTTAAATAGAGAGGAAAAACACATTAAACAATAATAAATAAATAAAAACAATAATTGCATGGACGTCATAACTTAACCCATCAAACCTACAATTTAAGCCATGAACTCAATCAAATTCAATAATTTTCCGCATGAATTCATGTTTAACCTAAGTATAAAGTATGAACTTTTTTATGAAAAAAACACCAAAAAAAAACCCAAAAAAGCCCAGGCATGTGGGCTTATAGCCCAATGGCTCAAAATTTATGCACTAGCTTACTTTTATTATTTTTTTCTTTTAAAGGGATGAAAGAATTGTTGTTTATCTCTATTTTTATTTCTATTTACAAAAGTACTAAATGACTTGTTGTTTGTTATTCTAGATTCTAGTCGCCATGTTTATGATTAGAAATTGAGGCAATGAGTTTTTTCTTCTAGTAAAACCTTTTTACAATTCATTTCATCAACCTAAAAATACCTTACAAATAATTTCAAAACATCTAAAAACCAATTTATAAACTCAACAAACCTAAAAAGGATTTGAATCATAAAATCAACATGGAAAAAAAAATCATCCCTTACTTAGATATGCTTTTTAGGCAATATTGAGACTTTAAACAATCATTATAACACTCTCTTTATTAAATGAAACTTGTTAACACTACTTTTAATCATTTTAATTACTGAAATATTAGTCAATGATGACTTTTTTTATCTACTCCAAAATCCAACAGCTATCTCTATCCTCGAATAAAGTAGAGGCTAAAAATTGAAAAGAATAAAGTTTTGTACTAAAATTAAATTGAGTATTAATTTGGGTTTAAAAAAAAAATGCAACTTAGGAAACAAAGTTTGAGAGTCAAATTAAAAGTCTTAAGAAATATATTTTTAAATATACAATGATTTAAGAGCGAGCACACAACACAAAATACACAGAAAAAACACCTAGTAACTTAGTTTTTTTTTTTATAATATTAAATGTGAGTCCTCAATTAAGAAACTGGTGATTTTATATGGAGTTTTGGTCCAAGAAAGTATTCTTATTATCGCCTTTCGAAGGAAAATAAAAGGCCCAGAGCTCCCAAGGCCCGAAAGTACTAAACTTGACAAAAAGAATATCAAGATTCTAGGCCCATCAATAGCCGAACCCATACAAAGAAAGCCCAACTTGTTGAACAAGAAGACCCCCCTGCCTTTATAAACATACCCCTCCCTCCCAAAGCAATCAAAACCAGAGATCCAACAACAGATCAAGGGGGGGAAAGAGAAGAAAAATGGAGTGCGTATTCGGACTTGTAGGTAGTGATTTTGTAATCGTGGTAGCAGACGCATCTGCCGTTAACAGTATCTTGGTTCATAAAACCAACGAAGACAAGATTATGAAGCTCGATTCTCACAAGCTCATCGCTGCTAGTGGCGAGTCCGGTGACCGGTTGGTTAATTACCCAATACGTAATATTAGCTTCCAATTAATTAATTACTCATTTTCTTGGCTAATTTGTGATTTTTTTTGGGTTTTTCCAGAGTTCAATTCACGGAGTTTATTCAGAAGAACGTGGCTTTGTATCATTTCCGTAATGGGATTCCCTTGACCACCGCAGCTGCTGCTAATTTTACTCGTGGAGAGCTAGCTACTGCTTTGAGAAAGGTAATTCATTTTATCACTTTTTTTAGTTTGATTTTACTGCTTTAGATTTGGGGCTTTAGGGTTTTTTTTTTGTTTTGTTTTTGTTCTATGAAATTATGTACTGGGCTGAAGTGAACTTCGCTATTCGATACTGGTTAACAAGTAGGCCTAAGTGAATTTCCTTACCTAATTTTGGTGTGTAGATTGATCTTTGACCTGTTTGATTAATGGTTGCTTTGATATTAGTGGAGCTTACATTGATGTGGGGTTTCCTCCGGCGATTCCTGGATAAAGAATGCTTTCTCTTGAAGAGAAGGAAAGTAGAAAGAGAGAACGGAAAGAATGCGTTATGATTCTTTCTTGTCTGGGGGTTCAGATGGGAGTTATCTATGCGCTTGTACGCAACTAAGATTACAAACTATTAAATGCCGAGGCATCAGTTCTTGAAGAAAATAAAAAATTACCAACGTATTAGTTAACAAGCGAAAATCTAAGGCATCATGCCTGTGAACTAAAGTATTGCTAATGTGTAACTGTTTGGATCAAGGAACTCCATTAAACTGAAACTTATTTCTTTTGTGCCCATGGCATCCAAAAGGAGGTATTTCACACATTTATGTGTGGCTATTGCACCAGTGAATGTTGAAATTGGTGACCATTGAGATAACAGCTTAGCGCTTAAGACTGAGTGTTCTGGTCTTATTTTTTAGAATTGATAATCTAAATTCATTTTATTTCCCTATTTTAGTTGTCTCATGCTCAATATGTTGGCAGAATTGTGTTATGTTTCACTTTTCCAGAAAAAGAAGCTGTTGAAAAATCTCCCTTACCATCCATAAAAAGGGACTATATCCTTCCTGCCATGAGTTAGTTCATTGTGGCCTCAATCGTATGAAACTTAAGATATGGATTTCTACCTGGGCAATGGGGCAACCAGACATAAGCTTGTTTGTTTATGTCTAATGGTAGCTTATAATGTCAATTCATGATTGTAAAATTGCCTTAAAGTTTCAACTGTGGTGGATTTCTGGAGGACTTTTCAAGGGAACATTTCAACAAGTTTGTAATTCAACCCAAGTTGAAGTAGAATTATTTACTGGGCGTTGTATTGTTTTTAGTTTTTGAAAATTTGTGTAGGCATTAGTTGGTTAGAGAGCACAAGATGTCTATTGTTTTTTGTGATTTGTGGTCATGCAAGATACTGGTCTGGGTTCTTCTTATGTGCTCATTCATGATGTCCGTCTCTATTGGTTTCTTTTATTCACGATGTCTCATGTGTAACTTATAGGACTATTATATACCGACTGATTATGATTGTTTGTCTTTCAGAACCCTTACATGGTAAACATCCTACTGGCTGGCTTTGACAGAGAGACAGGCCCTTCTCTATACTACATCGACTATATCGCTACCCTTCACAAGGTTGACAAGGGAGCGTTTGGGTATGGGTCCTTTTTTTGTCTCTCCATGATGGACAGACACTACCACAGTGGCATGTCAGTGGAAGAAGCAGTTGAATTGGTTGATAAATGCATAATGGAGATTCGATCCAGGTTGGTTGTGGCACCACCGAACTTTGTGATCAAGATTATTGACAGGGATGGAGCAAGAGAGTATGCGTGGCGTGAATCTGTCAAGGATACCCCAGCAGCCCAGCCTGAGGGTTTAGCAGTTTAAGTTATGCAGATCTTGATTTTTTATTTTTCTTCTCGGTGTTTAAATGGATCTGATCGCCTAAAACTTTTTTCCAAATGCTATTGGCTGACCTTATTTGTGTGGTTATATTCGCTGACGTTCCAGAGTTGTATTTTGGAATGTTACTGGATTTCCGAATCTGGTCTTCTCAAGTCTCTCTTGGCTAGAAAGGCTCTTTATAACTAAAATTTCTTGCTCTCATACTGCCTGCCTGACTGCCTTCTAGATTTTACAGGTCTGAATGCATGGGTTATTTTTGCTCTCTCAAATAATCTACACGCAAGGTCTTTTAATGGTTATGCCAATTGTCACGAGAATGTCATTGTAAGTTGGGTGATTAAATTCCAATATCATAAATCGGGGCGTGCGTGTGAGAGAGAGCGATTAGTTAGCAGAGCCGTCCATGGTTTGCGGCGGCTCAATGGTTGTTTGATCAATTGCATTGCCCCCATTGAAAGGTTTGCATGACCGACCACTCGCCACAAATGTATTCAACTAAAGATACCGATCAATAATTATGAAACAAGCACCATCCATCTATACTAATGATATCCAATCATTAAGCGACGAAGAAAGGTTGGTTTTTGGTAGGGCCCACAAAAAAGGATACCCATCTAGCGTCTCAATGCAGCCCAAGAAAGCAGGCATAGCAATTCGCGAGACCTCAATCAGACCCAACGATTTCACAGTGGGAAGCTGAAGCAAGAAAATCTTGAGGCCTAGCATACCCTCCCAAAAGGGATCCCCTCTGCACACCACGTCCCCTCAACAGTCTCTCCGTCCTGGTGTCTGCGACAGCACTGTGAGTCTGTGACACCGTAACCCACACCTCATAAGGAGAGACTAGAGAGCACTCGAGCAGACTAGTGTACGTCTGTGAGAGAGAGAGAGTGGTAGTCTGCAATGAGAAGCTGCCACGTGTAAAGTTTCTTTACTGAAAAGTGAGAGGAGATAGAGAAGGGTGTCTTCGTTTGTATTTTCAGTCAAATCTGCGTTTAACCAGCCTTTCTGTATAATCTCCTCTCTCTCTCTCTGAAGGTTTTGGTAGCTGATTTTTCATCATCAAAGGTGAGTGATTTCATTCCATTTCTTTGCTTTTTAGTTTTTGCCCATATAATACGATGATGGAACATTTATTTATGCGTATATATTTGGTTCGCATTGCAAATATGGAAGATGACAGTTCAAGAATGTTTTTAAGAACACGGTTATTATTGGCATGATTTGTTTTTCATTTATTTCGTAAAAACAACTAGTTCTTTGTTCTCACAAAAGGTGAATGATTGCGTTTTTTTTCGTGTAATTTTTTGGTTTTTTGAAGAGTTTATAGTCTTACATTTTTTCTGTCATAGATTTTGTGGGTTTGCTTCTGGGTTCGGATTTATATATAGTTTCAATCTTGTCAGATTTAGCCCAACAAAACAGGGGAATTCTAAAGAATCACCAGTTTAAGTTTTGTCCATAAATGCTACGTTCAAGTTGACTGTGCTTAAACTTTTGTTCACACATTTTTTGTTAATGTGTTTTGGTTTCAATTTGTGGTAGGATGGGCACAGTTGATGATAAGTGGGGTGACGAGTGCTCTGTCATTGGAGACAAGGGAGAAATTGACTATATTGATTATCAAAATGACAAATCTGTGTGTGGTTATGATCCCAGTGAAGAGGGTCCTATTGTCATTTCTGCCCCGTTTCCTTTTGTAGAGGGGAAGCCCCGATCAGTGTTTGTAGGGGAAACTGCTATTGATTCAATTACTATTACGAACACCACCTCAGAAGCTGTTGATTTATGGACCAAGATTTATGCCTCAACTCCCGAGGATTCTTTTAAGCTTTCATTGATGAAACCTCCATCAACTAATGATGTTAAGTGCCAGGCAGGCTTCATAGATTTTTCAGTAATGGAGGATCGAATGCTTCAGCCTGGCGAGGCGTTAACCATTTGGTTATCCTGCAAACCAATGGAACTTGGATTGTACACTACTGTGGTGCATTTTGATGCTGGCAATGATAGGATAGAACGAGTGGCCTTTTTGTTGGCTGATGATAATATATCTCAGTCTTTAGCTTCCAAAAATCCTTACTCAAGAAGCCAAAGGAAGAAAAAATTTTCCACAGATACCTTTGTTTCTGCGGGGGGGTCACGTCCAGCAAGGGCACAGGGTCGACCGTACAAAAACAGGCTTCCTCGTTATGATATTCCCCAAGATATTAGAGCATTGATTGAGCGCAAGCAGATCCCTGATGTTATCGCAGGAGGTCTAACGATAAACAATTATGCTTCCTACTTCAAAACGCTGTTGATCATGGAAGAAATACAGCTTGAGGTGTCATTTAAATTATGCAGAATGACAGCAATCATGGTATGAAATGCATGTTCAATTCCCTGCTGAAATTTGTGGTTTGTGTTTCAGGAAGACATGGGGAGGCATGACATGGAGTGTGTTACGATGAGGAGGAGGGGGGGTTATCTCTCCCTTGTGGTCCCAGGGCTTGCTGAACGGAGGCCTTCCCTTCTTCAGGGGGATGATATTTTTGTAAGGCTTGCAGATGCAGATGACACAACAAATCCATATCAGGTTTCTGCCCATTGATGTAAAAGAATTTCATGTTATTCAAGATTTAAAGTTGCAGATTGAATAGAACCCAACTGCTGATGGATTACAATAGTTTCTGTTGTCATCTTATGTGTTATCTGTTGTATTTTTGGCAGTTACTTGGTGTTTTCTTGTAATAATAATGTGTTATGCAGGGCTATATTTACCGGGTCGAGGCTGATGAAGTGTACTTGAAATTTAACAATGAATTTCACTTGTGCCATAATGATGGACATCTTTACAATGTGCACTTCAAATATAATCGAGTCAATATGAGAAGGCTGTATCAGGCCGTTGATGCTTCAAAGGATTTAGAGATGGAGATGCTATTTCCATCGGAGTCCTATGGAAGTAGGCTCATTGAAACTTCTACTCTGGTGCCTATATCTTGTAGTCTTAATGAGGAGCAGATTTGTTCAGTGGAGATGATCCTTGGCTGCAAAGGAGGCCCACCTTACGTGATTTTTGGGCCTCCAGGTACAGGCAAAACCATGACAATTATAGAAGCAATTCTCCAGCTTTATCAGAACAGAAAACATGCTCGGGCTCGGATTCTTGTCTGTGCACCTTCAAATAGTGCAGCAGATCACCTGTTAGAGAAGCTTCTCAGTGAGAAGGCTGTTCACATTCAAGAGAAAGAAATATTCAGGCTAAATGCAACATCCCGTCCATTCGAGGACATCAAGCCTGATCTTATTCGTTTTTGTTTATTTGATGAGCATATCTTTTCATGTCCTCCACTCGGTGCTCTTACTCGTTATAGAATCATTATATCAACTTATACAAGTGCCTCTCTTCTCAATGCTGAAGGTGTCCAGCGAGGACAGTTCTCTCATATTTTCTTGGATGAGGCTGGCCAAGCTTCAGAACCTGAAAGCATGATTTCTATATCACACTTCTGCAACAGGGATACAGTTGTTGTTCTTGCTGGAGACCCCATGCAATTGGGCCCAGTAATATTCTCCAGAGATGCAGAGAGTTATGGACTGGGGAAATCATACTTGGAGAGGCTCTTTGAGTATGAATCTTATTCCAGTGGAGATGAAAATTATGTGACAAAACTGGTAAAAAACTACAGATGTCACCCAGAAATTCTGCATCTTCCTTCAACTTTGTTCTATGAGGGAGAATTGATAGCCTGCAAAGAGTCCAATGATGAATCAACTTCCTTGATGACTTTGACAAACCTTCTTCCAGGAAAGAACTTTCCTGTTCTCTTCTTTGGCATCCAGGGCTGTGATGAGAGGGAAGGAAATAACCCGTCTTGGTTTAATCGAATTGAAGCAAGCAAGGTAGTGGAGATCATAAAGAAACTAACTACTAGAGGTAACCTGAGCGACAGTGACATTGGGGTCATTACACCTTATAGGCAGCAAGTGCTCAAACTAAAGAAGACACTGGAAAACATGGATATGCCTGACATTAAAGTTGGGAGTGTAGAACAATTCCAAGGACAAGAAAAAAAGGTTATCATTGTATCTACTGTCCGATCAACAATCAAACACAATGATTTTGACAGAGTCCACTGTTTGGGATTCTTAAGCAACCCAAGAAGGTTTAATGTGGCCATTACTCGTGCTATATCACTGCTTATTGTTACTGGGAACCCACACATTATTAGTAAGGTATTGCTTCTTTTCACAGGTCATCATAAGAGATTAACTAAAGCAAATACATAGATGCTGACCTTTCCTTGGAGAGCGCATCTCAGTTAGCTCAAACATTCTTCACCTCCATAAACTCATACACGCAGTTGCATAGATATCTGTCTCTGTATTCTTCTGCTTGCAGGCTTATGTGCATGTGGGTACGTTCACACCTAGAATTTAAGTGATCACCTAAGAGAAGACTGAATGGCGTTGGCAAGCCAATAGCTAACACCAATTAAATGAGGTTGATATTTTCTGATGTTCCTTGCATATACATGTGCATGGGCAAATTTGTTGCAGGTAAAGGATGCCTCTTCTTTGCCAACCATGGGCATATTAGCTGTGTGTTTTACATGGATGATAAGAAGTTCCTCTCAGGCAGCCCTGAGCTGGAGAGAATTTTTGTGGTACGGGTCCGGCACCGTGTAGATGCAGTTTGGAACTTTATGTGTCAAAACTATTTTAGCGCTCCAAGAATTTTACGTCACAAACTTACATGCCACAGCATTATGAAATTCATTTAGTAGTCGTGGATGCAGTTTGGAACTTTATGCTTGCACCGCCCCCATATAGCTGTCTATATTATCAATTATTTTCTCCCTCGTTATATGCAGGACGAATACTGGAACAAACTTCTGTGGCACTGTGTAGATCATGATTCCTATCAGGGCTGTGCTCTTCCAGAAAAAAGTCTGGAGCCTGTTGACAACTATCCAGCATATGAGGATCGCATCAACTATGATGGAGAACAACCCTCATCCTCTGGAGAAGCGGGATGGGATCATCCAGGGTCATCACAAGCAGAGATTCCAGAACCCGTGACAGATGAAGCTCAATGGTCTGATGGTTGGCGGTGAAGTTTAGTTACTGTCTGTTTACATGAAAGCAGGAGGGATGAATGGGTATTTTATATTTTGGTGTGATTTTTTTACCCTGCTTGCGGCCCTCTTCTGCTGTTCTTATGTTGGGAAACACATGATGAGTCAGGAGTCAGAATCGGATTTAGGTGTGCCATGAAATCTGATCGATTGTATTTGCAGAAAGGGTACTGGAATTTTATTTCATATAATTATGAAAATTTAAATGATAAATAGGTGGTTTCATGACACAGCGGTATATCTCAAGAACGCTTACCTTTTGCCGGAAAAAAAAAACGCCATCCCAAAGGTCAAATTTGCCAGTAAACACCTGCAATTTGCAGTGATGAACTTATAATTAAACAACTTCAAATGCCAATCAAATGGTAAATATATGACGATAGCAGCATTACAGGTATTGAGGATTACAATGAAAGTTAGGACAACAGGCAGAAACCAGTTGTTGCTGTTGTGTTTCTCTTCTGAAGAATGCGACCCTGGTGCTAGAGGCGAAACTGGGCTTTTGGGTGATCCATCAACAGATTCTGGTGGCAATTTGGTGCTAATAAAAGATCATCAGGACCTGCAAAACTGTGATAAAAACTAGTTTTCTTTTTGCATGTCACTAACTCAAATTAGAATTGAGATGTCCTCCAATCAAACAACAAAAATATCAGTGGAGAAGAAATGATTAAGCTGATTACCAGACTGAGTGGGGCAATGCTGATGAACACTGCAGCACAAAGAATACAGATTACTGGTGAATTTATAGTTGAATTTATAACAATAATAGTGGGCGGAGGTAATGCGAACTTGCTATTAATTGATATCATCATGAAATCACATACTAACTAATAATCAAGATTTTAATCCAGCATTAAAGAGGTACTCTATTAGATTCCTTGAGTTTATTTATTCCAAATTTGCAATTTGTTGTGCCAATGACTGGTTAAAACATAGTGCTGGACTTTAATTATTCCAAAGCATGCTACCTTGCGCCATAATCTAGTAACAGAAATATCTAATTAAAAAAAAAAAAGGAGCAAAATCTAATCAAAATTAACAGAGATTAATTTAACTAGCATCCATTTAATTTTCCTTGCCGGAGCAGAGCAAGTCCACAGATACAGAACTTGATAGAGCGCAAACAGAAGGTAAAGCAATCACTCGATGGGAATCCGAAGATTAGAGGCTGCCTGATTAGGTAATTGAAATGTACAGTTACCATCACCGGAATTGAATGCCTTCGACAAGGCATCGCAGCACCGAGATGTTGCAGTGTCTGTGGCTTTGTCTTGCGGTGCCTAGACGTGGCTGAGACAGGGAGAGAAGGCCACCAACTCGTCACTGCACCAGGACGGCGAACCTGGCGAGGGTGCAGCGGCGGCGAGGCTCTTGGAGGTTAGAACGGGCGGGAAAATGATGATTGTCGTGTGATTCATGTTTTAGAGAGAGAGTTTTTTGTGGATGGTCATGAGTTGTTGGAACTCCTGCTTCCTTCATAACTGGAATGGATTGAAATGGCGGGAATGGAGATTCCTCTTTCGCGAGTTTACGGAAATGCCCATGCAATCTTTGGTCTGGTGACTCGACGACAGCGTCTTCCTGTTCAAGTAACAATTTCTCTGAATTACATTTTACAATATATATTAATATATATATATTATACTCTCAGGACCAGTATATATATATACACAGCAACACCAGCTTTTTAGCAGCTTCTGAGTTGTATTTGGAGTGTCTGGCTATGAGTTTCCAGTACTATTCGAGATCTCAATTATATCGTGATTAAACCTAGTTCACGATATTGCTGCAGAGAAAGCAAGGCTTCAAAAAGTATTGCCACCTATGTTGATTTAAAGTCTTTAAATTCATTATTGTCACCTATATTGTTTCAATAGTTTTTAAATCTAGTAATGTTGAATATGAGAAAAAATAAAAAATATATTTTCTTTAAATACAAAAAATAAAAGAATAAATAAAAATAACTAAAAATATTTTTTTTCCAAAATGTTTTTGGTGAGTTCTTCATAGAATACATCAATTTAAAATGTAATATGGCAATGTTTAAATACTCCTGAGAAGGGAGAAGGGTACTAAAGTACTTGATTTATCATTTCTATTAGATTAACTGAAATTAGGGGGGAAATAGTGTACGAACTCGGTTACTCTTTTTTTATTTCAGAAATTACCTAACTTTTGAAAAAGTTCAGAAACCAATGTCTTCTTATTTCTTTAATGATAGACTCTGACCGTCGGACATTTCCGGTGACTAGAGTTTCAAGCCCGACGCCATTCCATGGATTGGTCACACGGCAGATGCACAGCTGCCACCAACCTTTTTTCTTGGACAAAAAGTTTGATCCTCGTTCATCGGGAAAGAATATAACTGTCACTTTTTCTTAGGTTTGAAGGTAGACCAACATGACAGTTGTCATAATCTGAGAGGGCAGTTGGTCTCTTTGATATTCTTCCAGAAGAATTTTCTGATTTCAAAAACCACGTCTCCTTGATTCTTAAAGGGAAGGTGCAAAGGCCAAATCCCAGTAAAGGTGGAGTCAGAAACACGTTATGCTTTCTTCTTGGGGGCATGTCTATGAAAACTAAAAAGTCCCCGCTTTGACCAGCTTATTCATCGAAGCTGCTGGGCAACGAAAAAACATGTCAGACAGGACGAGTTGGTTGCCCACATAGCCGACCTTCAGAACCCTCCCGTGTAAGCCTCGCAGCTAATTATCAAAGTCTCCTCTTTTGAACATCTTCAGGTCCAAGCTGGCGTAGTTCTCTGATTAATAACCCGTAGGAAATTAGGCGGGGTTGGTCACCCACATAACCGGTTTCTCATTTGCCTAATCTTGCATCAGGTCCCTATAAAAGCCATATTCCTTTCTCCTCGCCCCATCAAGCTACTCAAACTCAAAAATTAGCAAGAGATCTTCACATTCCACGAGCATTTCCGACACCTGACCGGAGATTCAATGGCCCGCACGGCGATGTCAATGGGTTTGGCCATGGTCCTGGTGACCATGCTCTGTGCACGAGCCATGGCTCAATCAGATTGCACAAGTGTTCTAATCAGCTTGTCACCGTGCCTAAATTACATTACAGGGAACTCCTCAACTCCATCCTCGCAATGCTGCACTCAGCTAGCTAGTGTTGTTCGCTCATCACCCCAGTGCTTGTGCCAAGTTCTTAATGGTGGTGGCACATCACTAGGGATCAATGTAAACCAAACTCAGGCTATAGCCTTACCTGGCGCTTGCAAGGTGCAGACTCCACCCATTAGCAGCTGCAATGGTAAGAAACAACTTGGTTCACTTCTCTCTTTGCAATCTCAACTTCCTTTGAATTTCCCTGTCAAAACTCCTGTGCCAAGATCAGAGATACTACATCTCGCTGGACAACAGCTAGGGGAGACAGCAAAATAAAAATAAGATAAAATTTATATAACCACGAAGGTATCAGTGCAAAGTTTCAAAATTTTATTCGGATCTGATGCTAACTCATCATTGTATTGGGCAGGTGCCTCTCCAGCGGCCTCACCTGCAGGAGCACCAGAAGCTCCAAGCTCCCCTTCAGGTACAACATAAAATTTATACAGAGCAATTGAAACTAACATGTCTAAACAAATCAGATTGCCTCCTTACCCAAACTTTATTGTAGCATATGATTACTTGCTATGAGAGCCACCATATGGTTACTCAAGGACACCAATAGATCCTGAGAAAAAGTTTTCTATCCTGTTATTCTATTTTGCTACTAACTTGCTCGTGGTGACATTCACTGGTGCAGGAACTGGATCCAAAACTGTGCCATCAACACAAACTGATGGAACATCAGGTGCAAGCTCCATCAAATTCTCAATCCCTTTACTGCTCCTCCTCTTTTCTGCTTCATATGTTTCAGCCTTCACAAAGATTTTCTGATCAGGCGGTCAACACCTTTCACTACACCTCGCATCTTGCATATTCTTGGTCATTGTTGTATTTTATAATTTATTACCGAGTGTCATCTTGGTTGAGGGTGCCTGTATTGTTTATTTTTTGACCTCTTAAGAGATTGGTGTAGTTTTTTTGTACTGCTGGAGACATTTTGCTCTCCTCTTCACAATAAGACATATATATGTTCCATGCTTAAAGGACACCAGACAGATTTTTTATGTTCTATACAGACATTAAACAGATACAGAGTTTAAAAGTTGTCACTTCAAAGGAACCGAACATAAGCTGAGCTAAAAAGGATAAATGAATAGCATAATAATGAAGAACAATCAAGAAGTTTGTGAAAGGTATTAACTTGACAGTTTTATATGTACTGAAGTCAATATCCCACTAAAAAACAAACCATGTCAGTCACGTTCCTCCACCTCATACCATAGGTTACATCACTACATAAGGAAAACAGGAGAGCATAATTAGAACAGACCTTGTGCTGTAAACCCTGCCTTTCAAATTGTCAGATTCACTCGTGCAAAAACCAGGCCTCCAGCTCTCAGTTACGACACCCCATTGGAAGATAACTTGAACAAAATGAAACCAACAAGAGACCATGACATCCACATATTCAGGGAAGGAATGCTTGTCATCCTTTCACATCACCTCTGCACATTACCCAGCTTGTAGTCGTTACAGAATGGTTTCTGTTGACACAACTGCCCCAAAAAAAGATGCAGTAAATTTCACAACCTGCTTTGCATGGCTTTCTTCATACACTCTAAAACTAGCAATTTTTTGAAGCTCATATCATAATAAAATTACAGGTTTATAAAACAGTTGATAGCAAACTAGTCTTCCAGCTCCGATCTTGAAAAAGAATAGGAATTGGAAAACCCAAATTCTTGGCAAGTAAAAATTAATTTAGCTATCAGTTAAACCATTCAAAAAACATGTCAATATTTTAACTATACTAAATGTCTCAACAAAACCTTGTTCTTAGCACAATTAAGGACTCCAAGCATGATCTTTAAAATTTGTTAAATCTATTGACTATGAAGAAGAGCAAATGGGCTATCAAATATCCTAATTCTTTCAGTGGGCAATGTTGGTTTGTAACAAAGCTCTGGATACAGAGCATCAAGCCCCAATTATAGGCCCTGGCTAGAGCAGAACCAAATGCATTACCTACAGCAATAAATGCTTCTTTGATTGAGCTTAGGAGAGGCTGGTGAATGGAGTGAACTGCGACATCAAAACTCAGATTGAATGATAATACTAGCCAATCACCATGAAACAACATGGAGCAGGATTTCCTGGCTCGAGCGATTGCAGATTCAGTCTAGCCCTTCTTGTTTTTCTTTTGTTCAATTTCTCTAATTTTGCTTGTTGAAGAACGAGCAAATTTACTAACGGCACAGGGGTTCTAGCATATGTTCAAAGCTCACATCCAAAAACCATGTTTTTGCAAATATTCCTCATAATGCTGTTGAACCTATCAAACTAACTCTAGGTTTCTTCTTTTCTGAATGTTTGTAGAAACTAGGATCAGGCAAACATCATTTAGCCATTATGGGTTAGGATAAAATTGTTTACGTTACCCACTCACTTCAGGCAAAATTAATCTGCTCCAACAATCAGTATGGAATCTCCATTATTCTTTATATTAACGGCTATTAATTAATATCTTCAGGTTGTGACATACAATGATTAACAGGGTGAGAATTATCATACTCCGCATTTACATATTGCTCCAGTTTGGACAAGTATCTTGTTTATGTCACTGCCAACTTTTGCACTGATATATTATTCAAGGGCAGGTACAGTCGGTCAAAAACTATAAGAACAATATTACATAAAAACCAGAGAAAGAAAAAGAAAAGAATACAGAATATAGCTCCAGGCATCACCATCAACAAAACTATAAAATAAAAAAGGTTCGCATGGAGAGGCATGTTATATAACCATAAATACTATATTCCATCCATATGCTTCAAAGAATAGTGAAGCATATGGATGGAATATGGCTACTGATACTTTCAGGGAATGTTTAGCACACAAACAACGCGTGCTTCAAATAAAATCAATTAGTTTAACCCACCGTTTAAACATAATGCATTCACCAGATGCCAGAACCATGTTGACAGATACCTTGATATAGATTTGCAAAACTCAAAGATATGCAAACATAGATAGGATTTAAGGGAAGAAAAACAAAGGAAACTAACTTCTAAAAGTCTGCCCACTTCAAGTGTGTGATCGTGAACGCACAAATTCTTCTAATCTGTCCCACACTTCCAATGCTGCAGCTCTATCCTGGTGTCTCTTGTTCTTGCTAATCTGCGCATGTAAAACAACAGTTCCCATTAATTGTTAAATGACATAAAGCAATTGAAATGGAAGAGACAGGGCAAAAGCAAAAAAGCCATCCAACAAAGCAAATATAATGAACGAGGAAAAATGCTCACCGAGATAATCTTTACATTCCATTGCTTCACAATCTTTGCTGACTCCACACTATCATCTTCAAACCGCATGAAAAAACCTATAACTGCATAGGTTTAAACAATTTATGTTATTCCAATCGAGTCCAAATATGACTACAACACACTGTAAGAATCTGTTGCAAAGCCTGGAGAATCAACCACCACCAATCACCAACAAAGTAGAAACCCCAAATATAACTACCAACTGAATCCAACAAAAACCAAACCTCACTTACTTTTATTAAATATCTCAACATGATCCTTAAAAGGCCAATCCTTGAATTGCCACTCCTTCCCCAACACAAAAACTGACACAACCCTATCCCAATCATCTGCTTTAAGTGCAGATGGCTTATCCCTCACTTCATAAGCCGTCATCACTCTATTCCTATCAGTACTAAACTTCTTCTGCACTGTAACACACTCTGGTTTCGGCCCTTTCATCTGCTTAACCTTCACGTCCGTAGGAATATAAATCCCATCTTCCAAAAACTCCTTCACATTATAAATTGTAATCAGAGTCTGAAACGCGCTAGGTACCAAAATTATGGGCACTCCCTCCCCGATTTTCCCACCTTTCAAATGCAATTTGGGCTTGGCTGCCGAATCATAATTCAAATCATCACCACCATACCCAATTCCTCTCTCATCGGCTCCCATTAACCTACTCTTCGCCACCAACCCATCTTTCCTATGTTGACTCTCAAATCTCTGTCTCTCCTCTTCACGCCGAGTGGACGCAACCAAAACCCCATAAAAATCCCTATTCTTACACTCCAACAACGACTCCCTATCCTTCAACGGCCTCTCATTGGCGTAAATCACAGAAATATCATTTTCAACAATCTCGTTCTCATTCTCCAACTTATCAGCTGCGGCGGAATCATCGACGCGAGAATCAAGAAGCATGGGATCATCGGGGCGGTAATTAAGATTAGGGTTTTGAGATTCTTGGGGGAGAGGGAAAACGATGGAGTCGGTAGAGGGGAGTTTGCCTGATAGGTATTCTTTGACGGGTTTCCAGTCGATGTAAGTGACGGCAGGGATGCCGAGAGCGAGAGCGTCTTGGAAGTAGTCGGTGAACTTGATTCTGGTGTTTTGAATGCAGTAAACTAGGGTTTCTAGTGTGTAGAGATTGCCTTGCTTGGAACGGTAAGCGGTTCTTGTGGAGCAAGGGAAGGTGTACTCATTGCCGAAGCGGAATTCGTCTTTGAGGCGGATGATTTTGTCTAGGTCACCGCGGATGGTGAAGTCGCGGAGAGCTGAGAGTGGATCCATTGATAATAAGCTGAGTTTTTTCGGAGGAGATTTGCTTAGAATTTCCGGAGTGGAGGGAGGCAGATTTCAGTATTTGTGTGTATTTATCGTGTGCAATTGTAAGTATAGTGGTCGGGGTAAAAATAATTTCAAAAAATGGGTTGATTTCGAATGCTTGTTTGTTTGATTATACTATTTATACAGCATGTTTTTTCGAGTACTTTTTTATTAACAACAGAAAGATAATATTTATATTTAATGAAATGAAATGAATTAACAGATATATTTCATAAACTAAATTTTTTATTAATGTTAATAAAAAAGGTGATATTTGTAGTAAGAGAAAATTATATATCCATGCTCAAATGCTTTTTATTAATTATCATTTTATTTTTATATTTTTATTCATTTAATCATATATATTAATTTTAATCGTGAAGAACAAATATTTTTGTGTTTTATAAATGTATCATGAAAATATAATTTATTTATATAAGATATATAAAAAAAATATTTTAAAATAAATTATAATAATAGATTTGAAGTATTATAAATTAAGAATATTAATTATTACTTAAAAAGTAAACAAAACAATTTATTTTAAATACAGAGATTTAATTAAAAAAAAAATAGAAATACTCTTCAACACCTTGTATATGCGAAAGTATACAAAATAAGAAGAAGAAAAACATATAAATTCATGCTAATACAACTATAAATGATTAAATTCCATAGAAATAAATCTCAATGAATAAAAAAAGGTACCATAGAAACAAACAGTGTAGGGCACAATGGAAATAAACGGGATAGTTAATATTTCTTCTCCTTCGATCTTCTAGTTTCTTTTATAGTTATAATAATCCAGGGCTTTCTTTTAATATTGATAGGAGTTGTAATTAGCCGTAAAACGTGAGAAAAAGTCTTGTATAGCTCTGATACATGGATTAGTCCACGCTAATCTTTGTCTAACTCTAATTTTAATGGAGTGAAATTTAAAAAATAGAAAGAAAAAAACACTATGGCAATCCCAGGTAGGGCTATAGTGAAAACCCGAGGCTTTTCAATTTTTTCTATAATTTCTATACATATACTAACGCTTCTGATCTCTTCAGAAGTGGCCACTCAATAAATATAGTTTTGGCAACCACTTGCAAACCCTTTACTTTTCTTTTTTTGTTTTTTTAGATGTGAGTAAATCTTATTTTTGGAGAGGGGTTTAACATAAATAAGTAAAATTTTGTATGTTTCAAACTTTTACAAAAGATATATATTTTAATTTAAACTCAAGATTTACTACAGATCACAATCCCTCAATCATGGTGTTATTCTATTTAGAGACTTCAAAACCTTTACCCTAATATTGGGATGTCAAAACATAGCCAACTTCACCTCAACTTAAGAAATTGCCTGATTTTTTTGTCGCAGAAATGGCACCGATAGGATTGTTGCCAAGGCATATTGCCTTGAACCATGGAGGTGGAGGTGGAACAGCATTTTTTATGGAATCCATGGCATCTTTAAGGGTAAGTTCCCAGGGGCAAAAAAGAACAACTTTCTCATCGATGTAGGAGAGGTCCGATGGGCGAGGTGAGAGATGAGAATTCATCACCGCCCTCTTTTAGGAAGTCTGATGTGAAAGAATCTTGCTTCATCTGTACAATTCACCTATACGATCATTTTGTAGAGCAGAAGCCTCGGATTCTTGGCAATTCTTTTAGGAACTTGATGTCTAAAATGATTGAAGTATCAAGTAGACAAGCAGTAGTTTACCCAGAAGAAAATGCTAGTACTTGAATGACAGACAGTATGTGACAGTAGGTGATCATCCAATTTAGTTATAACATTTCCTTGTTTTGTTTAACTGGTCGGGCTTGGTTTGAAATCCTAGATTACTGTAGAGAAACTATTGTAATTGCTTATATTTTGCTTCGAGATGGGTTCTGACCTGGAAACAAAGAAAAAAGAAAAGGTTAGTTCAGCAAAGGATAAATCAAGGACAACTTGATTGTCAATATAAATCTGTGTTGGTTCAAGTTGATTTATATTTACATTTACAAGTATAATCTTGATCCAAATTATTTGATTTACAGAGCAGCACTGGTTGCTATATATTCAACCTTAGCTATGCTTCCTTGAACACTAAGAAAAGATTCATGATCCAAAGTTGAAACAATAGTCTATAACACCTTTTTTATTATTCACAAATGTTGTTCAGTTCCTGTCAGAATAGCCATGAAGTATAAAATTCCTACATGAATCGTGAGATTAAGTTTACTACAAAAGTATTTTCAAATTTTGTTGTTGTCAGATGCATCAAACACACAATTAAGCTCGTACATAGACCTTCATATATTTCATCATTTTTGCTGATTTTTTCTTATGATTCATTGGAGTACTTGTGTTTTTGCATTTCTCCATGTGTATCTCCTAGCGCATGCAATACAAGCAAATTTTAGCACCATAATATCCTCATCTAATTACTATAATTAAATATGTTCTGGGCACCCATCCTATAAACGCAACGCATCCTGACAGATGAGAGGCAAAATCTATCTTGCACATGCAACAATACAAACAAAATTTGGCACCAAATTTCGTTAACTAGATTAATAAAAAAGCTATAGATCATTTTATGTCGACATTGTGATGTGATTCCTCCTCCCCTGTTGCTCTATGATGGCAATGCTTGGTAAAGTGTGTTCTATTGCATTCATCATCTAAGTAAGATCTACAAGAGCTTGCAAGTGCTGGTTTATTTTCTGCGACAAATTTTTTGAATACCCCTCTCCAGATTACAAAAGCATTATTCACATATCCCTCCTTTATTCATGTGACACGTAACTTATCCTAACCATATAGTAAATGATCCAGTAATAAAAGCGTGTGACTAAGAGGTTTGTGTTTTCCCATGATTTTAAGTTCGAGCTCTGTGATTGTTAATATAATGGTTACTAAAAACTTATACTCATAAAATTAATCGAGATACACGTAAACTGGCTAGACACTAACATCAATAAAAAAAAATTAACCATGTCACCATTGAAACCACGGCAAGTCTACAACAATGAGTAGTAGACCCCGCCACCACTAATATAGGATTATGTGGGCTCTGTCATCTTCACCATTTTAATAAGATAAATGAAAGAGAAAATGAATTGCTGTGAAGATGGCGATTAGAGAGAGAGAGAAAAGGGGGATAAGGTTTTATTGATTTCATGACTAACAATTTGAAACTAAGGGATTCAAAATAGTCAGTGTATTGAGATCATAAAGGAAGTTTTCCTGGTAAGCACGATTCGAGAGATTGATTCGTAAGACCTTCTTCGATTCCACGTGTACGGTATATGCAAGTTCAGCAACCTTGAGAGAGGCAGAAAAAAATCAAGGGTCACTAGATTGGTAATTAAAAGATTTCGAGGACTGAATGGTGACTGGTTGATGAGGCGCTCGTGGCCTAATGGATAAGGCGTCTGACTTCTAATCAGACGATTGTGGGTTCGAGTCCCACCGAGCGTGCTTCTAGATATCTTGTCTGACTGTCCAATTTTTTTAACTCTTCACTGTTTATTTTATTTTGTTTTTTAAATCATATACATCAGCGCTCTTTATTAGAAGGTGGAATGGTATCATATCAGCCTACCGCGCACGGACAATCAAGCTCGGTGGATATATATTTGTCGAGGATCACTGGTTGAATTATAAATTTATATATTATATGATTTTAAAAGTCAATATGTATCAAATATGTAAAATCAAACTAATAATTTAAAAATAATTAAAACTAGACCTGACTTTTGCAAATTTGATAACTTGATTTGATTTTACGAGTTTATTAAATTTATGGTATGAACCAAATTAATTTTAGATTTCACCTTAAAATGCTTGTTGATCAGCTTTGTGAGATCGGACATGTCTCTCAAACTATATATTAGATCTAATTAAAATTTATCAGGAAAATGCTAGTTTTTTTTTTAAATATGTTGTGATAAATTTTTCAGATAAAATTGAGTTTGTGTGTGTATATTATTTTAGAAAGTCAAAGTTATTAGATAAATCTTGTTAAATTTACCAAACTAGACATTCGTGTGTTATTATTAACAAGTATGGAGCTACATGTGAAACTTTGTTATGATTGTAGTTAAAAATGAAACTAGACATTTCAATATTCTCAATTGAGTTGTTATCTGTGTATTTCCTATAATTCAGTGATTGCCCTGTATTGAGAAGTTTTATTCGGATATATTTTATTTGTATATATCATTATATTTTTTATTTTCACTATCTATTTTTTTTAGTTGATCTAAATCACTAATTGATAATATAGTTATTTTTTTCAAATTTTAATATAGTTTAATTTATTAACAAAAAGTTTTAATATATAATTAATTCAAAAAAATATTTGCAAATTTACAGGCGGAATTTATACTAGGTTTTTTTGTGTCATGTTAGAAAAGCATGTTGCTGGCAACCTTGGATATACCTAAACAGTTGCTCTTCGTTCCTGATTCTTCAACACCTTTGCCATTCGCCAATTACCTCAGTTTTTTCTTCTTACTGGCTTAAGGCCTGGAGTCTATGTGATTCTAGTTGAGGTTATTTTTTAAAGTAATTTTTATTTAAAAATATATTAAAATAATATTTTTTAATTTTCATTTTATTTGACATAAACACACGAAAATTTAAAAAAAATGCAAAAAAATATTAATTTAAAATAAAAATATATACAAGAATATTTTTAAAACATAATTACAAATCCCACAAACAAAGCATGAGTTGTCAGGCGGCATCAAAGCCTCTTTTTAACAGTTAAACAGACACGTGAAAAATATTGTTCGTAGACTAGATAAAAAAGCCATCGGGATCAATCTATTCGGTGAAGATTTTTTATTCTAATAAGAATTAAGATGTAATTAGAAATTTTTTGTATGTTAGAAAATCTTATCTTTAAAAAGTATATTTTATAAATTTAAATGAAATAAGTAAAATTTTAATTATTTAAAATTCTTATAAAAAATTTGGACTCACAAAATTTATATATCACATAACACCTTTAGGACATAATTAGAAAAATATAATCACCTGTAGTGTATACAAAATGTATTCAGAATATATTTTGAAAATACAATAACAAACTCACCTGAAATCTAAACATGAGGATTTTTAATAATACCAACTACAATTGAAAAATGAGAATGTAAAAAATTATTAAATACTTTTCTGATTTAATTTAAATACGCAATAAGGACTAAGTTAACAGCTTATTTTTAAAAAAATATAAATAAATATCTTTGGTCGTGACGGGTGATGTTTTATAAATTACTGGACTTTGTATTTTTTTTTAATATTTTCTCAGGACAGCAATGAACTTTGATATTTAAACTTAAATCTTGTAATTTGTGGAACAAATTTTAATTCCGAGTTAAGACTTCTATCTCTTTTGAAAATCTCATAATTTTAATCGTTAATTTACCTCCCCAATTTGCTATACGGTTTACTAGCATAAAAAAGTAAATTTAAAAAAGAATAAATACATATTGAAAAAATAAATGATTTTACGCCACAATCACACTGCAGACCCATCATTTCCAAGCGGGCCCTCCATATTCCTTCTACCGGCTTAACTTCCAAACCGGTCCCTGATTTACAAGAACATTGATTCATTTTGAAAGGGTATTTCAGTCATCGAAAGTTAATACCATCAATTCACTCACCTAAAAAATGACAATGACTCGACTTATTGTATTAGAATAGAGAATAGAGCCAGTGTGGGCCTTCCTTTGCCGGTGGGGCCACGTGTGATCAGAAGTCTATTCTTTTTAAGTGGGACCCGGTCAAAGATCGTGAACTTCCCGATCCCCACGAAAGGCCTGGGTGCTGCTGCACCAAGCTCCTGGGCTCCTCCTCCTATGCCCGAGCCGAGTTTTCTTTTCTTTTCTTTTCTAGAACTTGTTACCGGGTGATTTGAGAGTTGATGGGATTCGGAGCATATAATGATATCGCAATGGAAACTAGTCGCGAGATGAATGATTGTAACGGGGTGGGCGGCTTGTAATCACTTGAAAATTCATCGAAAGGGCTGCATATCCAATTACAAGATGTTTTTGAGGAAGAAAAAAAAACTTGTTCAAAGCTGTGTCTGATCTTTCAAAAAGATGAAGCCATCAACCTCTTGTTGGCTAGTACAAAACTCCTCTATAGTTTCCAACCATTTTAAATTTCTTGACCAATTACAGAACTTTCTAGTCTTAGGGTTGAAATTATAAAATTGTAGATTCCTGCAGGGGCTGGCTATCTTCCAAGCTCCTGTATTTTTCTAACAATCACAATCAGGGAGAATATCGAGGGATTTTTCTAACCATGGTTTGGAGTTACGATGATTTTGCTAAAAATAAACTCAATTTAATCTATCTGAATGATATAATAAAAGCATTATAATTGCTTTTTCGTGAACGAAAGTACATTGATTGAGCGGAGGGACAGAGAGAGAGCACTTCGTGATCAAAACCACCGATTCCCATGCATAACTTCCTTCAAGATCCACCGCTCAAACCCACGAGCTCTTTCTTAGTTTTGATTGTACTCTGCTATTTCATGCCGATGTTTCAGGTCCTAATTACGGAAAGAATGAAATGGTGGGTTTAAAGTGTCAAAAAGCATTTTAAAAAGATAACCCACTGAAAGGAAAGAGAGTAACAGTCCTCCACTCTGTTCATGTATGGGTTGCAATTTGTGCTTTTTATTTTGGTTTATGCTAGCGCGTCTTGTCTGTTTCTAAGTCTTTGAATTTGATGGGGTTTTTTTAATGATAAAGTTGAAATATACGATCGAAGGACGCATAAAAAGAAACATAAAGAAAGAGATAGAGGGAAAGCAAAGCCAAGAGAGGAAAGAAAAAAAGAAGAGAGAGCAAAACAAAAACACAAGACTTCTTCTGTCACTGGTGGTGTCTGAGGCATGCACGTCTGGTCTGTCGATCATGGCTCCTGGGGGTCTCTTTGCATGTCTGTTCTATGAACTCAGGGATTCCTTCTGATGAATCGAGGTTTAAAGAGCGAGAACTTCTGGGGTTTGTTTTTTATTTATTTCAGTTGATGTTTGAAAATGAAAGTGATCACAGAGCTATAGTGGAAGCAGAGGGGTTAATGGATACAATTATCCGATCTGTTGTTTCTGGGTTTGCTAGATATTGTGATTTTCACTGCACTAGCACCAGTCTTTTGCTTCTCTCTCCCTAGTATAGAATCTTCAAAGAAGCCACTTATTCAAGAGTTTCTTTCATATTTCTGAGCTCGAACCTGGTCTTGATCTCAGCCCCTGGAATTCATGCATGCCTCTGGGTAAAAAGCAAAAACCCTTTCAGGTAAATCTCCGGTTATTTTTATTTATTTATCATGATTTTTTAATTAAATTTGGTGGCAAGTCATCACTTTTTTTATATTTATATATATACTCGGTACTTACTGTGGGGTTATAGTATTCGACTGATGCTAAAAAAGAGATCAAGAACAGCAGCAATCAAGCAAGCTAGCTCCAATGTCACAGCATAGCTCAATCCCATCTCCAACAGACAAGTTCAGAAAACCCACTTCATTTCCGAAATTGCTAACCGGCTTCACGTTCAAGAGCTTCTCAGAAACGCCGGAGGCAATCATGAGCCCGACTTCAATTCTTGATAGCAAGCCCTTCTCAGTTCTCAGAAACCCCTTCTGGCCTGACCCAAACCCCAGTCCTAAGACCCCGGGACCTGAGACAAGGCGCCACTGGGACAAGCTAGACTCCAAGGGCATTGGCCTTGGCCTTGTTGATGCTCTTGATGATGAAAAAACTGACCCCAGTTTGTCGAAACCCGAAAGCAGAACAGTTCTATTTGGGTCACAACTGAAGATCCAAATCCCTCCTTTCCCCCCATCATTTCTTTCACCAACAGACCAATCTCCCAAATCTCCAGGTGATTTCGGTATCAAAACAAGAAACTCTCAATTGGGTTCTTTCTCTTCTGGGTTTTCCCCTTCTCCAGTGAAAAAATCATTATTCGGATCAGCTAATTCGGGTATGGAAACTCCTAAATCTCCCCGGGTCTTCGCCGGGTGTCTCTCTGCTAGTGAAATGGAGCTCTCTGAGGATTATACTTGTGTAATCACTCACGGGCCTGTTCCTAGAACTACTCATATTTTTGATAATTGCATTGTCGAGAGCTGCTGTGGTATTGTTGGCTTCTCTACTTCTTTAAAGAAAGACAATAATAGATTTTTGGGTGATGGGCCAAGTTACCCGCCTAATAATTTCTTAAGCTTCTGCTCTGCTTGCAAGAAAAATCTTGAGCAGGGAAAAGACATATACATGTACAGGTTAGTTTAAGTTTCCCCCCGCATGTTTCTGCTGTCTTTCCACATGATTTACGTGAAAACTATGCTAAGCTTGTTAACTTACATATTAAACATGGAAATTTGGCCCAAACATAGTAATATAATTGTAAGAGGTTGACAAATATTCCATCAATAAACCTGCATATCCTTTCTTGGGATCTCAAAACTATTTCCTGTTTTGACTGCCCTGCTATGATTCATTTATAGCACTTCAATTGTGTTATTTCTAGTTTCATCTCCGATTTCATACCAGAAAAATTAAGCTCTCTCTGAATGATCTAATTCTATGTTCCAGAGGGGAAAGAGCCTTCTGCAGCAATGAATGCCGCCACCAGGCGATGCTGTTAGAGGAGGGAATAGATGAAGCGGATCCATGATATGCCTAAGGTACCTGATACCAGTTTTTCATAATTTTGAGCAGTCTCCCTAGCCTGAAAGCTGGACCAATCCAGGAAATAATCATATTTTTGTTACAATCGAAGACGGATGTAATTGATAAAAGCGTAAGCAAAGATGGTAGGAAATTCAATGCCTATGCTCGAATCTGTTTTCATGTTTTCTCCCTTGTTTTTTCTCTCCATTACTCTCCTCGTAGAAATAGACAGGGACCCAGAAAAGCTGAAATATGGTCTGTAAATTTGATTTTGATGAAGTGATAATTTTGGTTTGGCCATTTTTGAGTTGGTGTGATGATGATGATGATGATGGGTGACTGAAGCTCACCTTATCTTTATTTTACATTACATTGTACTTATCATTTTAATATAAAACTTATTAAACACACAGTCCAATTATCTTAACTGTAGTAGATTCTTTTCTTTTCTGCGTCCAATTAAAAATTGCTGTCAACCTGCCTTGAATAAATAATTCCCTGCATTAATTAGTAGTACTCTCTCTCCAATGGCGAAAGCAACACTCATAATTATTGAAGGGAACAGTTCCAAGGGAATAATTCTCCGTGACACCAAAATCCTTTACAGATCAAGCATGCTAAAGTTAGAACTCGAAATAAATCTCCATTTTATAATGTTTTTCGCGATGCTCAGATATTAAATTATTTAGTGATAAACTTAATGATATATTTCTATATCATGTAATGCTATTAGCGAAACCACTCGAATTAAACAATCGTTCATTTGCCCTGAAAATATTAGTAATATGAGACAGGAACACTGGTGGATTGCCTTCGATGATGCTGGACAAGGTAATGAATGGTATGATCTTTATACACGTAAGCTACGTAGCCTTTCACCAACCTGACACGAGTAGGATCTTCGGAAGAAGGACAGCATCTTTTGGAAGACAGCATCATCGTCAGGATGATATCAAGCTATTAAATTAATTGTGTATGAAATATATTTTATTAACATTTAAATCCGTATAAAAAAATAATAATATATCTATACTATTTCAGAATCTATATTACAAATTTATTTGTTTAAAATGGCGTCGTCCGCTGGATATGCTCTTATAATGGTAAAAGACAGCTCGAGGCACACAAGGCGGTCCTGCCCAACAGTAGTGCGTGCTCTCTGCCAGCAGATAGTGGAGAGACCTGATAGAGAATCAAATCAGGACCAGAGACTGTTCAGTCCAGGGGAGTTAAGACCCTGGAATTTTTATTCATCTCGTAGATGTGACAGCACTACACGTGGATCCATGCTACGTGGTGAAGCTGAATTATTATTATTATTATTATTATTATTATTTGTTTGTAAGAACATAATATCTAGGTGCCAGAGAAATAAGAAAATAACTAGAAAAAGATCAAATTAACTGATTAGAAATTAAAAACATAGTCCAATTTAGTCTATCTCTTGTTCTCTCTATGCTTTCATCACTGGTCTGTCTTTTTATCCTATCGATCCACCCCACCACCGTATTAGAATAGTTGTTTTAAAAATGTTTTTTTTTTAAATAAATTTTATATTTTATATTAAAAGAATTTGATATTTATAAATATTTTCATGCTAATATAAAAAAAACATTTAAAAAATAAATAAAAATATCATTTTAATACATTTTTAAATAAAAAAACATCACATTAACACACCAATCACCAGTAACAATAAATTTTCTTTACCTTCTACTTTCTTTTTTTTCCATGAAAATTCTTTGACTTTAGAATGTGAAATAATCATTGCTGTGTTGATTCTTCGGTCCCTTTTATCGGGTCTATACTCCTGAATTATGATCATATTATAAAATTGTTTAGTAATGATTATTTTTAATGTTTTTTTTTAAAACATATTAAAATAATATATTTTTTAAATTATATTTAACACATTAAATATAATTACAATATATATATAGAAATATTAAAAAAAAAAAAACAGTCACGTTCAATACCAAATGAGGTTTATGTCTATAATGAGTTCGTTTTCCTTTTGATATCCCAAAATCAACTCTACCTGCACTTGCCCTCCTCTGTCTTTAAGATTTAGTGGCTACTGAAGTTGATAGATTAAGAGACATTTCAGAGATCAAACATGAATTTAAATAAAAAAAAACCGAATCAATTGACATTTATCACGAGTTGGAACTAAAGATTTTCATTCTTAATAATCTGGAAACTCTAAAAAATTTAAGAATTCATAGAAGTTTATTTAGCTTTCTGGGTAGATCAGATAACGTGTGTAGTACACGCGTGTTCATGCTTGGCCTAGGCGCTATGAAGGAGAAATGTCAACAGCGGACGGAGAGAGGGTTTTGCCTATTAAAAATGCTATGCCTGAAAGCAGTTATATTACTTGTAGAATATGCTTTGATGTGGACTTGTCACCAAATAACATTGCAGTAGCAATGGTGTACGTTGTTCAAGGTGTCTTGGGCCTTGAAAAATGAGTGTGTTGTCCTGCTTGTTTTATATATGATAATGTGGTGATGAAAATAGTTAATGGAGTTTTTATCCGGCTAATGAACTCGTTATTTTTGTTTTCTCACCAGTGGCCCATCTTTCTCTTAACTTTGAAGGATTTTTGTTTTGTTTTTGAAATCGGTCGTGTAGAAGATGAAATTTATAGTCATAATGAATGTTGTATTCATGTGTTTTGTTATCTGAGTACTGACAATGCACATGGTTGACTGGACAGCTATGATATCTGTTTTTCCTGCGTTACCTTGGCTTATCAAACCTGTTTCTGGGTTTATTAGATGCGATTTTGTTTATTGTCTACATGTTTTACTGTTCTCTCTTGATTCATCAGGAGCAAGTAACTGTTACATTTCTGCAGATCTCTGAAGTAAATATTTTCGTCGTTAAAGGTGTTTCTGTTTCACTTTTTGGTCGTCGTCCTTGGTTCTTTCAGAACTTCTTGGTGCACTTTCTTGGAGTTCGATGTCTACCTTTGCTAGTAGCAAGAGAAGAAAAACTGAGTAGAGAGACAGAGTTGCTTGTGAAGGATGATATTGTTCTTGTTATTCCAAGCTTATTTTACAGCATTGTATCCAGCGATTTTATAGACTAATACATCTTCATACAGAAGGAAAGAATCAAAAGGAATGAAATAATTACTCTGCTAATTATGTATGAATTCACTAAGATTCTGCTACTGCTTCTGTGGCTAATAGCAAGCACAGTGCTGCCTTCTCCATACTTCTTGGATCGCTTTCTGTATCCTTCTCGGATGTTGCAAGTATCTTCATTGTCGGCGCATACTGCATATGCTCACAATTTTAAGGATTAGTTGAGAATCCATGGCTTCCTGGGAGAATAAATATGCTCACATTGCTGCCTTCTCCATAGTTCCTGCTAATGCTTCAAAATATAGAATTAATTATTAATTGGAATATTGTTTTGCATTAACATGATGCCAGCCATTGATTACCTGACAGTGTCAAACTAAGGTCTACCCCTTTCTTTAATGATGTAGTTGTGGGCTGTTGTTTGGGGGTTGGGAGTTAGCGGAACTGACCAGCAAATTCATGTGAGGGCTGGTGCAATTTTTTTTTTATGTTGTTAATGATATTGATTTTCAATTCCTGTCGGTTATATCAGCAATCTTTGTCAGTGTTCGCTTGCCAGGACAAGAAATTCTGGTGGATGCTTATGGTGTAAGGAAATTGAAGGAGGTTCCGATAAATGTAATCTCCTGGTGCTGATGAAAATTAAATTAATCAAACGAGTGCTGATTGTTTCAATCTCAGGTTTGTTTTTGTGTCACAGCGTTGCTACCTCTGATAACATCTGCTGTCGCTGTTCTTGTGAAGGAACAGTGTGTTCTTGGTTCCACAAGTGGAGTGACTCTTGCTTTGGCTAGTCCTGGTTTCCAGGAAAGGTCAAAGCGTCATATGATTCAGTTGTGGAATGCTGTTAAGCAGCCCAATCTGTTCTTTCCCACATTTTTTATTTTCCTGTGGCAGGCAACACAGATATCAGACTCTGCCATGTTTTATTTCATGTCTGTGCGTAATGATTAGCATTACTCCTTATCGTTTAAGTTTTTGTTTCATCTTAACAAAAGAGTTCTGAGTGATTTTAGTTATTAACAATAGAGAGATGATCCAATTAGTGTCTTTAATTCGAGGGACCTTAGCTATACAACATTTGTACTGTGATGTAATAGTGGAAGAGATTGTCGTGCCTCCTGCCCGGGAGTAGTCAGAAAAATTTAATGTCTGTAAAAATAATAAAAAAGAAAAAAGACAAATATTTGTATGGTATTTGTAAAAAGACAAATATTTGTATGGTATTTCGGTCCGAACAAGATTTATATTTAGACTATTTTAATTTATTAATATTTAAAATATTTTTTTATAATAAAAGTAACTCCAAAGTGTTTTTTTTTTAGTTTTATAGAAAATAAAATAAAAATGAAGAGATCCGAAGTTCTGTTAGATTAGCCCACACATAGGAAAGGGACGCTGACCATGCGGCAAGCTGACTGAGTGCTCCACGTGGTAGGGTCTAATTATCCATTGCCTTGTCCTGTCCTACCCTGTTTTCATCTGCCCCCCTACTCACCAAGAACTGAAAATCGGGGTCCTCCATTAGCCATTGCACTATTTTTGCCCATCAGAAATAATATTAGTGTTTTTTTTTATTTACAACAATTTAAAAACATGAAAGACGTTAATACAGTTTGGAATTACTACAAGTTAAAAGTAAAAATAATTTTTTTTAAAAAAAACTACGTCACCGTAAAAAATAAACATGGCCAAAGATATATGACAAAGTATTACTTTAACGAGAGGTTTTTAAAAATAATCTTTACTTTAAAATAAATCTAAACAACTTTTTTTTATTAACATATTAAAATTACTGAAAAGCATTAAAAATATTAATTTTACATTTTTTTCATACTAAATATATTTTGAAAACACGTATGGACAACTATTGAAATGCGATGTACATCACACTATCAAGGTCCCCCCCCTCATTCCATGGTATATTTCGATTTTGAGGTTTCTCTCGTGCCGACAATCCATACATGGATGATTGCATTCTTTGCTTACTGGGAGTTTGTCTGAAATTATGTTTTAAAGTGTTTTTTAATTAAAAATGTATTAAAATATATTTTTTTATATTATTAAAAATAATTTTTGATATCTATGAAAATAAAAAAAATAAATTAAAATAAAAATCTTAATGCTTTGACTTCAAATAGGTGCTGAATCGCTAATGATTAAAGCATAGTTATTAAAAATATTTTTTATTTTTAAATATTTTCATTTTTTTAATTTATTAATATGCAAAATAGTTTTCATGTTTTCGCAAAAAAAAAAAAAATCAATCATGCTCTTAAATAACAACACCCTGTCCCATCACATGGTTTCCCATCCAATAATTCCAGCCCCATGCTTGGCCTGGTGGTCAAGAAGGGCTTCTACTTTTCTTTCACTCCAGGTTCAAGTCTTATTAGGCACGTCTGTCACCCCCGCGATGCCTTATATGCTCATTGGACTTGCAAGATGTTCAATGAACCCGGGAATTAATTGTGGTACGAGCAAACTGGCCCGGATACCCCATTATCAAAAAAATAAAAAAAATAAAAATTCCAGGGCCATAGTCTTGTGTGGTCCGCTTATTCTTTAATTTCGAGGTTTGTTTTATTTTTCTTTTGTTATTTAATATTATTGAGTATTGATAGATAAAAAATAATCTTAAGGAGTACAAAAGGTGTTTAAGGATATTTGTTTTCTTTTTCAATTTTCTAGTCTGAACCTTCCTTCCACCATTAAGGAATTCTGTCTCCCTCGGAACACCAAAATAATATAAAGTATACATTTTTTTAAAATGACATAAAACAATCTGTTTTATTTAATATATAAATTGATAATTTAGAGCACCTTGTTGAATTTTTTTTAGATAAATCGTAAATACAACTACAGCATATGAGCACAGTTTAAATATTCATGTAAATAATGAATCAGATTAATGATTTTTTTAATTGTTTTATATTAACTTTGGTTACTAATTTTATTATTTGATATTGAGTATATCATAATAGTTTTTTTTATATATTTTTTATATAATAAAATTTAAAAAATAATTAATAACTCGGGTTATAGATTTTACAACTAATTTAAACATGATTTTTTAAAGATCTATTCGGTGAAGAGGTTCGCATGGAAATATTTTTATATAGTTTAAATTAAAATCCAAGCTAAGTAAGAGTAGAGTCAGAATATTTCAAATTTAAACTATTATACTGAATTCAATAACAACATAACTTACATTATTATTCAGAATATTTCAAATTTAAACAAATATAATCAAGCAATAAGCACAGCAACCCATTCCTTCTGAGCAGTGATGAATTACATTTTCAGGCGAGAAACAGAAGGTGTAATACAGAAGCGATGCTTAAATACAGACAGACGCAGTGATGAATGATTGATGGGAGTAGGTGACAAGAAATTGGGTGGGCGAGAAAGATGAAAGAAATCCTTGGCTGTGAAGAGAAATGAAAGAGTGATGCATGTGGGAAGCCATGTGAAGAGCATTCATTTTCTAATAAACTCAACCTCCCCACTCTTTTCCTTTTCTTTTTGTTACTCTCTCTCTCTCTCTCTCTCTCTCTTTTACACTGACTCCATAAGATCATATGGACAAACCAGACAAGATCTCCCATGTGAACAATCATTGACCCTCAGAACAGTACTGGATATAGAGCTAAAATCCATATGTTGAAAATTCGATGATTAATTACTGCTATAAATACATGGTAATTAATAATCTCATAAGATTCGCCAGGCAAAGATTAGACGTGATATTCTTTGTGCTCTGTCTCTCTATCCTCGTTTTTCTCTGTGATCCCGATGGAACATTCTCAAAATCAGTTTGATTAATCATAAATGAAAATTTGTGCCATGCAAAAACAAAAGGGGGGAGCTAATTAATGAAAGCACCCGGCCAGTTTTATTTCAGAAAAACATTCATCCTTCTACGAGAAAAAAACAAGGTGAATTGGATACACCATTGTGGCCACTGGAATTGCCGGACATCTACCGGACAGGCCTTGCATGTCTGTAGGTGCGGCAATGGCCTAACTCCATAACTTTGTCAACACCTGAATATTTCAAATGTACTCGATGCTGCAGGCCAAGAAGCCCCACATGCTTGGCCGGTCATGGCTTGTCCGTGTAATCTATTCTTTCATCAAGAACACGACTGCGTGCTGCGCTTCTGATTCTTATGGGAGAAGACGATGCACGTATAGCCAATGCCTAAAGTTTCCAGTACATAAAATGGCTGTTTACTTCTAATTAATCGCAGTCTGCACATATACAATGTATCCAAAATTCTATGAGATGAAACATGATCTCTTGTTTTTAGCTCAAAAAAAGAGCTCGAAATTGATGGTTTTGATTACAGGCCAGATTTCTTAACCTGTCCCTTAAGGCCGCCCACGCACGCGCACATATACAGGAGAAAATCTAAGGTGAGGGCCGCGGAATCATTTTATAAAAACTTGATATTTCCTTTTCCTTTTCTAGATAAGAGATTTCTAGTTCTGGTTTTCTTATGGTGGAAAGCCTTATGAGTGCCACGTGTACTTTCATCAATCCTATCCGTAACCATTATTCGTGGAATATGGACAAAAGAAAATTATTACTTGTATATTATTATACGAAATGGTAAAACAAGGTGATGATAAGATTATATTTTTATTTTATTTTATTTGATATTGTGGTAATGATTAATTTTTTTTTTCTTAATGCAATGGGGATAAATTTATAACTATATCTATTAGTATATATAATTTTTAATTTATTTAATTAAATACATATAAAAGCTTTTCAATTTATGATTATGGGTAATGTATATATAAAAAAATATGTTTAAAAAACTTGTATATTTTTTTTTGAAAAAAATTCAACCCATGACATTGCCATGATACGGCTTAAATAGCTAGTTGAAACTATTAGGTAACATTAAGAGTGATATTAACCAAATGGTAAGGGACAAAATATAAGCATTTTAACGACCATTTTGACCAGAGATATGTTATCCCTTAATTTTTCCAAAGGACAAGAGTGCACTTGTGTGGTTGAGGTGAAGAAAAAATCGAGCCTAGTCATCATTAAAATAATCATGTTAGGTGTTGATTACAACCAAACATGTCCTAGTTTATTAGAATAGTAGATGTTAGTTGTGACAAGAAGCCTAGCATCTCCATTTTTGTTTGCTTGTGATGAAACTACACCCCTGTCTATCCTTGACGAGTAAAACCCTGATTGTATTAGAATTTTATAAAAAAAATACATATCCTGACTTGAATTCAAAACTTGTTATACAGATTATAAGTTTTTTATCACCATATCATACCTTTGAATTCCCTAGCATCTTCGTGATTACACTTGATCCATGAAACAAGCACCACTACTATATGGAAATACGTTTTTATAATAAATTTGATTAACATTCTCTAATAAACATGCCACATCAACCAGTATATAAAACTTCTCCTGTCTATCCTTGACATTACTCTTTCTAATTGGATTTTAATATGTTGTAATTGTTTCTTTGCAATAATTTAATTAATCTAAGTCGTTTGATCTTTTTTCGGACAGAAAAAACTCTTCCCAGTGGTAATTAATCAGAGTATTAAATTTATCAATCAATACCCTCTTTTGACTTTTTCTAGAATCTGATAATAATCGCTCGTGATTTTGTTGACTGAGAGTCTTCTTAAAAACAAAAAAGCAATCAATCAGAAGTTATAGTGAAAATGAAAGAGAATACAAACTGCATGCACAAGTTGGAGGTGAAAGCAACTCGGTAGCATGGGCAGAGTCAGCAAACAGAGAAAGTAACCCTAAACCAACCTCGGAATTAAAGATGGAAAATTCAAGAAAATTCAAGTCACTCTTTAAGTTTATTGGGTTTCTCTCTCTCTAGAAAAATGTTTGTTAGTGTAATAATAGTTGTTTTTATCTTAATATATATTAAAAGAGTGTTTATTATTATTAAAATTTTATTTTTGATATGAAGACATCAAAATAATAATAAAACATAAAAATTTTCAAGAAATCCTAACCCGTTTCACTGGTACCAGCATGGATATATTCACAAGAGATTCATTAGCTAATGGAGGTTAATTAACATATCAAGCAAAACACATGATAATTCCCATAATTGTTTAAATATATTAGAGAGCTTCTCTTAGGACTTGATAACTTTATGATAAAAATACACTGTAATTACAAAGGAATTGGGACTCTCGTGAGAGAGAAAACCCCTGTAAAATAAAGAAAAGTCCCTTGAAATGATAGAGGGTCTGCTGATACTTGCATTAGCACTGATATCAAAGGAAATAACTTCATTAAATTGTGCTGTGAGTGTCTTAAGAGCAAAGTTTTAAAAAAGAAAGAAGTGGAAAAAATCTAGAGAGAGAGAGAGTAGAGAGCTTCTCTTAGGACTTGAGAACTTTATAAGATTGTGTTGCATGCAAAAGCAAAACTTTTAAAAAGAAAAAAAAGTGGAAAAAGTCTAGAAGTCTAGAGAGAGAGTAGGGACCCGGTTCATGGACTTAAAACCCTTTATATAGCCTATGAAAAGCGGCCATGTAGCAACTTTAAAAAAGGATGCCACGTGTTCTGAACATGTGACGTCATTGGCAACATGTATTATTAGAGGGAATGTCTTGTTCGTCCATCAAAGCATACTTACTAAATGCTTTTACTTTGGAGTTAGTATGTTTGTTTTTGTATTTTTTTAAAAATATTTTTTTTTTAATTTAAATTATTTTTAGATAGTTTAATATGATAATACTTAATATATAAATATAAATATTTTAAGAAACAATCACATGTATACCTTCTAGCATACCTGTATTTAGAAGGATTACATATCATTCGATGTGAGACACATGATGTATCTATGGAGGAGAGATGCACAACCAATCCTATGAAAGGAGAGATATGAGAAACATCTAGTAGGTGACTCAGTAATACAAGTTTATGATTAAGAGATTTATTTTCCTTGTGGCATCAGGTTCTAGTCATGTGATTGTTAATATGATAATCACTAGAGACCTACATGATCGTTAATTTTAGAGTCCGTAGAATTAGTTGAGGAACATGCAAGTAGAGCCGGATACCTATATTAATAATAATAAAAAAAAAGACGTGCGGGCGGTTCAGTGAAGAGGAATGTCCGGTCGGTCCTGCGAGGAGTAACCTGTGGATTTTGTTGAGGGTGCTGATGGGTTTTGCTGCTATGCTTAACGTTTATGTCACACGAATAAGTTTACAAAAGCTAATAAGAAAACATTATAATGTATCGAGTAAATCATTTCATGGTTCAAAATCAATTAAAGAAATTAGGTATGACATAAATAGGGGTACCTTTTTTCTCTTCAAGACAAGAAGATATATTTTCGTTCAAAATTGTATTGCATCACTCGTAAATAGCAAATCTCGGAAACTATTTTTTTTTTTTACTTCAATTGATAAGCTAATATAAAAAAATAAAATATATATTTTGAAAATATAACAACAAATAGGTAGCCATCTACGATGAAGATGTGGTTTGCTGACATCAGCATTATATTTTCTTCTTCCAGGATAACCTCGCACTTTTTTTTTTGTCCATTGGATCCACCATTGGCGGTTGAACCACCCCCGAGCCCAGTTAGTCAATAAGTGTGATAGTAATGTTGACCTTATAGTAAGTTTTGATGCCGTCCATGGTCAAGAAGTCAACGTATTCATTGAATCAGAATGCCCAAACGAACAGGGTTGGATGACAAAAAATGAATCAGAATGCCCAAACGAACATGGTCACTAAGTTTCAACGTATTCATTGAATCAGAATGCCCAAACGAACATGGTCACTAAGTTTTTTGTATTGAGTTATTCTAGACATGAGTTAATAAAGTTAACTAAAGTTAGCTTGCAGTCGATTAAAAAAAAATCCCAGATTTTTTTCAATTTCATTATGTTGCATTAAATTAACTACCCTTAAGCTTTTTTATTTTTTCATCTGATTATTTCAATGGTGGGCGTATGAAGTTAATCTTGATTAGCTCAATTATTTTTGTGCTTTTCTATTGAACTTTAGTTTTTTTTACGAGGTTCTTCTAAAGTTTTTATTTTTTTTTATATTCTAATTTTATATTGGAGGTAGTGGGTTCATGAAATTAACTTGAGTGGAGTTGAGTTTTTTTTAAGCTATATTTTATTTTATTTTCATCTCTAGCATTGGAAAAAAATTAGCATGACATATGCATGCTATTATCTATAGGTGTTTGACACTGCGTTCAAAAACGTTTTTGAAAAAAATATTTTTTTTATTGTTTTAAATCATTTTCATGTACTAATGTTAAAAATAATATTAAAAAATTAAAAAATATATTATTTTAATAAAATTTTAAATAAAAAATATTTTAAAAAATAACCATAACCACACTGTCAAACTATCCATTAACAACCCTAAGCCCATAAGGCTAAGCAAGCCGCCGAGCCAGAGACAGCCTAGTCATGTAAAGTCACTAGCCAAGACAAGCCTTATTCAAAACACCAACCGAATGTAACTGTCAATGAAATAAAGAAAAACTACCACCGATGTAAGAACTTATAATTACAAACAAAATGACAAAGGGCTAAATATATATATACACTACCACCGATGTAAGAACTTATAATTACAAACAAAATGACAAAGGGCTATATATATATATATATATATTATTGAAGGTCCCCTATTATTATATTTAAATGCTAGAAAGGGTATATATATATATATACACACACACTACCACCGATGTAAGAACTTATAATTACAAACAAAATGACAAAGGCTATCTATCTATATATTATTATTATTATTATTATTGAAGTCCCCTATTATTATATTTAAATGCTAGAAAGGGCAAGTCTTGAGGCCCCTCTCCGACTACCTTGTCTCAATTGTCACTGCTCCATGTCCCTTATAACATGGAGGAAATTATGGCTGCTTTCCCTGCCCTTTGCCCTCTCTCTTCCAGACCAACCATAAAAGCTCTCACATAACACCAAACACACACTTAGTTCTCTTGTACCAGCAATCACAGAGAAATTAAGAAAAGAAACCCACGTTTGTTTTATCATCTCCGTCAACAATCACTTTACTTGAAACAAGTTCGATTTACCATCCCTAAACCTCTTCGAGCAGGGAAAAAGAAAAGGATATGGAGATTGAATCGGTCCAGTGTGAGTGCTGTGAACTGAAAGAGGATTGCACCCAAGAATATATCAGGCAAGTGAAGGCCAAATTTGATGGCAAGTGGATATGTGGACTGTGCTCGGAAGCTGTCAGAGATGAAGTTAGCAGAGGTAAAAAGCAATCTGGAATGGAAGAAGCTGTGAGAGCTCACATGTCATTTTGTGGTAAATTCAATTCGAATCCAGCAGTTAAAGTTGCCGATGGTATGAAGCAGATGCTGAGAAGACGGTCAGGAGACTTGTCTTCATCAAAATCTTCTTCTAAGAAGTATTCAAGGTCGGCAACCACAAAACTGCACTAATCGAGCAATAAATAAATAAAATTAAGGAGAGGATTCTTCCTCGTAGAAATAAATAATGATAGCTAGTCTTCTTCTTCTTCTTCTTCTTCTTCTTCTTCTTCTTAGTTTTAGTATTCGCTTGATCTCTGGTGTGCTTTTCATCTCCTTTTCTTCTCCAATGGGGTAAGGCGGCAGAAATCTTGCAGGGAAAATCCGAAGTTCATACTAATTGATCAAGTGGTATGAAAACAGGCCCTTTTTTTCCTTTCTCAACTCCGCATTAACACTAGTTCCAAGAACTGAGTCGAGAATTTCTCTCTCCTTTGGCTTATATCATTATCACCCCTTACAAGACACTAATTAACCATTGCCGGACAGGTAGTCATGCCTGAAAACTTTGAGATTCATTTAATAATATAAATTATATTTTTAATTTTTAGATGAGATGGTTTATTGACATGATATCAAAGTTTTATTAACCAAATGGTTATGAGCTCGAATTTTACCATTCTCATTCTATATAATAAAAATCAAGCACACGATGGTATGAAAATGTGCAAGTTTCAAGTCTAAAAAGCTTTCACTTCAGGAAATGTGTTAAAAATTAATATAAATCATATTACAAAACCTCACACAACTGCTTAAATTTTTAGTTACTTGATATTTTTGCTTAAAATCTATTTAGTGATACCATCGTTATTTTATGCTGAGCGATCGATCATAGGAACTCAAATATATCAATAACAGCAACTGAAATGGTGTATTAATAAACAGCCCTTTGGTTTCTTGATGCCTCAGATCGATATTTTCCATCACCTGGCTCTGTTGGCTTCTAAAAACCACCTATGAACAAATCTTATGTTTTTGTAATAAAGAAGCACGAGTCAACTCCCCGCTACATGTTTGTGAGGAATCAAATTATGATCATTGGATTTGCTAACGAGCTATCTAATTTGCTCCAATATATTAAATGTTTTCTTAGAATTTTTATCATAAGATATATATTGTTAAAATAAACAAAAACACAGCTAGAATAGCATTAATAATAGACAGCTACACAACTTCTCTCTTCATCGATCCGATGCCAACCGCAAGGCAAGGCGAGGGAAATAAGGGGATTAAAGTATCATCGCCCCTACATGGTCAGACAGACACTCATGCATGACATGTAACATCAATGTTCAATGAATGTGTATGTCTGGGAATCTTCAACTCCAACAGTTTCTTCTGAAGAATAAGAAATTGCAAGACAAATTATATATCACTAAGTAAAACATTTTCCGTGTGATTAGTTGTTATGATTCTGATCCAAAAAGAAGTCAAAACATTTCGGGCGATTGAAAATTGGTATATATTGCGTTCAAATATACAACAGGTGTCTGTTGTTTTGCATTGACCCGCACCGCACCGTGCTTTTTGGTTGTAATGGCTCGACATCTCGAATTGGATTCCAGAACTTATACGAGGCAAATGCCGAGAAAGATTGTTTCGTTTCTGCAAGGTGTACCGTTAATTATCAGACGTGAGATAGATGCCTGCTTCCCCAGGGAATAAGAACATTCGACATTATTTTTGTTCCTGCCTACATTGCAGACAAATGTACATTGGCTCGTCAGTATATATATCATCGCAAGATTCTACAGACAGGAAAAGAAATGGAAATGGATGCAGGTGCCCATCGAATAATTAGGGTTGACCTCTGAACATGCAAACCCTAGGAGTTACTGCGCGCGGCCTTCATTTCTACAGTTCTACCAGCATAAAGCAGATGCAGAAAACTTTAAAATTTGCACCCCGTTTTTTTCCGGAGAGATTGTTGGAATTAACGCTATCAAAGTCGAATTGCAAGATAAACCGGCAGGGTTCTAGTTTGTGTGTTCATCAATTTAACTAGGGAGTTGACAAACTCAACACCTTCGTGCTTGGTTGGTTGTCAGACCCAATTGGACATATATAGGTCCCGTGAACTATCAGAATCATCTCTCTTAGCTCGACTATGTACACACCAGGTTCAATTAGACATGTTTCCAACAATTTTCTCGACTTATAGACCTTGGACTTGATTGCTTGTCAGGTTTAATCGGGCATGACTATGACTTTGGCTTAAAGATTTAAAGATCATTAAAGGTCTCGTGTTGAGCCATAAAAAATATATTTTTGATTATACTATCATGGGAAGATTATACTCCAACCCCTCCTCGCCGTAAAAAATCTAATTCATGAGCTATATATATTCTCAGAATTACAAAGGTAAGAGGTTCATAATCTATATTTTAAACAAAAATACATTCTTGATTTCAGGGCATTTATCGTATCAAAATTAAAAATAAAATATCTTTATTCTTAATAATAAATGTATTGTAATCATTTATTTAAAAACCACTAATTTTATTATCTAAGATTTCTCAAATCTATCTGAAAAGAATTTTTTTTGCAAGTCATACATTTTCTACAATAAACTTCAAGTTTTATAAATAAAAGAGAATGAATTATCTTGCTATAACATGTAATTAACTCATAATTCAACCGGTTAAAAAAAAACTATTCCAAGCACTTGGGAAGAGAATGGGGCTATCTCAGTCATTTTCTAACGCTTGAGTGTGCACGTAAAATCTCCTCACTTACCGTTGTATTCAAATTCAAACAGTCTCCGAGTCACGTCCTTGCTTAAAATTCTCTTCTTGACCAAACAAGCAGACAACTAATTCAGCCATGAAAGCATACGGCACGACAGCATCACTGTCCTGCATGAAATCAAGAGCCACCAACACTAACAGCACGGCCATGGAAGAAAGATATAGCTGTCACTTACCAGGTTGCAGAACAGGTGCCCATTGCAACTGTGATATTTGCTTAGACAACAATCAATGCTAACCTTGATTGCCACTCAACATTCAAAAGTCCTCTCTCACTAAGCTTTCTTCTAAACGCGCCAATGTTGAATGCACTCCGCTTTCTTTCGATACTTGAGTTATCTCTACGCTGAGATCATGTTGAGTTTCCTTATAATTTATATTATTTTCTAACATACTTCCTCAAGTAAAAGATATTTAAACTTGAAACTTGATGCAGACCCACTACCTTATGTTTAATTTTTATCAAATAGAATGAGGATAATGAGATTCGAATTCATGAATAAAACTCTAATACCATGTTAAAGAACCATTTTATCTAAAACCTTAAACTGTTAGGTAAAGCTATATAATATGATTTATATTATTTTCTAACATCTCCATCACTCAAATCAAAAGCAAGATTGACTCTGAATCAAAACAAGGAAAATAATAGAGAACCGCAGCCTTTTGGTTTTGGGGTGTTTTTTTAGCCTGATTTGGGGATTATGCTTGCTTTATGGAGTGGGAAATGGGTTTTCTTGGGGGGGGGGGGGGGGGGTTGTAGGGTTTTAGGGCATGTGTTTTCATCTGTTAAGATTAGAAGTATTGGTGAGAGATCTTGGGCTGAATCGGAGGGTAAGGTTTTTGCAGAGTGAATTGAAAGATTTGTTGCCGATAGGAAGGCTTCAAATTGCAGCTTTATGAATTCAATATGGGAAATCTACAAGGTTTCATTCGCTTAAACTCTGAATTGATAAAAGAATTTCGCTCAAAGATTCGTGAGGTATTTTCAATGCAATAATATCATGAACAAATATGAACTGCAGGATGGGCTGCTTTGGAATTCACGGTGCGTCTTGTATGGGACTGGCCTTTGCAAACCGGAGAGGATTGCTCAAAACAGAATTTTCTTCACGTTCATTTACTGTGTTGTCAGGCAGAGTTACAGAGGTAAACCCAGAATCTTGTTGCGTATGTATCTTCTCTAATTATTACCAGTTTATGGCAACTACATCATTAGATGGTTTACCTTTACTAATCAAATTCATGACATATATTTTTCATGTTTAAAAGTGGTCTGACAGGAAGATTGGCTACTTCATTCGAAAAGCCAGCACTTCTAGGGTTCACAGTAATTGGGCTGCCTCTGCTGTCCAATTAGATCCCAATACTTGGATTCTGGAGTATGAGAGTAGCTTGACGTTGGATAACTCCATGCTGTTTTTAGCAGTTGCAGGGGTCTTCAAATACAGAATGTCACGAGCTCTGAAAAGTATGAATCCAGGATTCTGGCTGTTCTCTGATTTTGAGTGCCAATACAGCGAGATCATCCCAACTTAGAGAGAATATATAGATAGAAGACGCGGTGCCTTTATTCCTCCAGCACAGTTCCAGTTCTCGTTCTCAAGGACCATTTCCTTTCATTTCAAGTTCCTTGCCATGTTTTTGCTTGAATCTTAATTTCATTTTCTAAGTGCATGGTTCTATTTGGATATTCGAAGATGACAAGAGTTTCAATTTCTAATATTCTAAATTGGAATTGTACAAGCTGAACTGATACTACATGACCACTGTTTCTATTTTTTTCTTGTGAAAAGGTAATCTCTAATTGATTTTTACCCTTTTTTTCAAGGTTGAGTAAGTTCTTTTCCTAGTGTATTCACAGGAACAGCGTGCATGAAAAAGCACCACAGGATCTTCAGCTGTTCAGTTCCATATTTGTAAACTATCTCCATGAGGAACAATTTCTAAACAGATAGGCACCAAAAGTCATTAGACTCATTGCAAGAACACACGCCAGTTTTGTAAGGTAAAATCGACTCCTGTCTCTAACAATGTCCCCCATCCCCTAAACCTTTGAGGCCAACTTTATAAAGGTATGGCAGTCTTCACAAACTCTTGAGCTTCTTAACTATTCGGATGCATGACCCTTTTCCCACACTCATCAGCCCACCAAGAGATCTAGAATACCAAGATGAGCACTAGCTGAAATTGCACTTGGTATAGTAACTTGATCAGGCTTGATTCCCAAAACTTGCATTTGACTAAATAAATTTAGAGCTTCGAGGTTTGTCTCTCTCAGCATAACCATAGATATTGCACTGCAACAATCCAAGTCCTTTTCATCCATATGGTAAAAAACAAGCGAGCATCTTCAACTCTCCCAACTCTCGAATACCCAGAAACCATGGCTGTCAAAACAACTAAGTTCTTTGATGAGTTTTTAGTAAATAATTCTTCACAATATCCATACAATAACAGCTTGCATGCATGGTAACCAGAGCACTATTATTTTCAATAATGAAATCATCTATTGCTTTTTCATAACTTAAATTTCAGGCTTGGCCAGAAGCCATTATTGTGGTTGACAGAACCTTTTCACCTGGCTTCAAATTGGAATTCCTCATCTCTTCAAAAAGCTGCAACACATCATCATAAAGTACGCTCTGATAATACCTGTCAATAAATTAACATCAATAAAAAGATATCTAATTCAACAACCGAAAGAATTAAACTTCAAATATCTGTAACCGCCAATCATAATACTATAAGTGTCACTACTAAAAAATGGGGTGTTTTGCAACGGACATGTCCGTTGCAAACCAGTAAGGAAGCCGTTGCAAATCTTAATTTGCAATGGACTTTGCAACGGATGCATTCCGTTGTAAATCCGTGGATGCAAATTAATTTGCAACGGATTTTCATATCTCTCACATGTGTCTGATTGGAATACTCTAAGTGTCTGATTGGATTGTAGTTGAGTTGCTTTTGAAAATCAGTGTCTGCGTGCATTCAAAATCCGGTCACAAGCAAAACACAGACCCACCAAGCCCATTTGAACAAAAGGGTCTTTATCAAAACACAATTTAGCCGCAACCCCATGAATCTCCTCCCTTCAACCAAACCCGAAGCTCTGGAAGATGCCTTCAACAATGAAGGAAAGCTAAAACTGTCAGTTCCAAGCTGGCCATCTTCAACTGTATTTTCTCATATGCTAAGAAAAACTGTTTCAGGCTTGACGCTGCGAGATAAAGAGTGGGAGAGGTTTTTGGAGAGAGGATTGTCACTTGTGGGGAGGTCTATGAAGATGGAGAGGGCGTAGTGGAGGGTAGAAGAGGAGAGAAGGAGTTTGAGGAGGAGGGAAGTTAGAGCTGAGGACTTGGGCGTGCATTTATCTGAGGTGGGAGAGGGATGTGGAGGTTGCGGGGGTGGAGGAGGAGGAGAGGGCTGTCAGTTGTGTATTTTCGCGGGCGTGGTCACGGCGGGCATTTTCTTGATAAGGAGGAGCGGGAAGCATAGAGGTTTCATATTTATTTCACTTGGGCCGAAAAAAGCAAAGATATTTGGTCTATTCATCTCATTATATTTTGGGCCAGGCCCGGTAGTTTCTCAGACCATCTCTTCCAAGTTGGAAGATTATTCTTTACTTTCATATGATGCGAGCGGGCGTTAGCAATTTCAAGACGTGCAGCGCAGACAACAAAGCAGTTGGCAGTGACATTCTGTGTGTTTGCAATTAAGTTAAACAGAAGAGATAGAAGGAAATAGGTGAAGCATTATTTGATCTTGAACAACTTCTCAAGTCCTAAAAGGTAAGTTATAAAACCCTCTTTTATCTTCTCCAATACAAATAGATTCCTCCCTTTCTTTGATTTTTGTAAGTGATCCTGCTCCCTAAATCTCAATCCTTTTCCTTCCACCTTTTCTTTTCTTTTTATGAGAATAGAACCTTTTGTTAAGCTTTTATAGGATAAACAAATGGCGGGTTTCCTTTTCTGGCTAATTCCTACAGGAGGCATTGACACTCGAAGAAGCGAACATACTTCAAACATGCAAGTTTAAGGCTGTTAGGCAATTTACGGCTGGTGTTATTACCGGTGCTAGTGTTGCTTTGGAAGATATGTATTTTAATACGTCTTTATGCATATAGATATGATGTTGTTCTTTCACTTGGTAATCTGATTTTTTTGCTGCCACCAGAATCATTTTAGTCTACTGTTACTGCTTATCTGATCATTTGTAGCATTCTGACAGCAACATGGAAGCTAAGTCGGTTTGCTCAAGCCAACATTTCAGGAGGTAATGCAATTAAGGCCTTGGACGACTGTCTTTTTGTTGATATTGTCGGTTTACATGACCACTCCTTCGTCTGTTTAGACAAAAATCTGTTAAATTTTCCCTATTTGCAGGAGCTGCTGTTTTATATTGATTCTGGAGATTTGGTAAGTCCTTGGATACCTGTGTTGATCATATTCTTGCTATGGATGGAAGCCAGTTACAGAAGGAGTTGGCAAATATGTAGGTCTCCTCACCTTGCTTGTTTGTAGTGAAGTTTTCTGTATTTATGCAATGTACTAGAATATATTGATGTTTTCTTGTTAGAAGGAACTGGCATATCGTCAAGCCAAATTAACTAGCTATGCTGTTAATTATCGTCAGTTAACCTTAGTGTGTCTGAAATTATAGCCTTGTTGTCCACTAGAGCTAATGAAATTGCTGTGGTGCTTTGGGCCAGCTAGTTTAGAAGTAATTGTGGTTCTTTTTTCCTAACATTCCAAGCTAATTGTTTGAATATCCACCAACAATCATAAGATAAGTATCGATTTGGAGAAAATTATGCGGTTAAGTGCATGTGTATAATAATCCACCAGGCAAGACTTGGCATTGTTTACTGTAGCAAGCTTTTCTGCTGAAAGAGGTATGATTTTAGAGCATGTTAGGCCTTAAAAGTGAAATTATAGGGGTTTGGTACCAAGCTTGGGATACATTAGTTGCTTGCCACAGGTAAGAAAGTTTTCCTCTGTTAGTTTTGTGATGGAAGAACAACATCTGAACCTACTGAATTTTTAATGAACAGGGAGCTGCATCTGGTACAGGCTAGGCTTGTGTTTTATTTTGTTTTGTTCTTTCTTCTCTTTTCTGTGGCAAGCATTGGGGGTGGGGTGCTCTTTGCTGACATTCCAATCGCTTTGAATCTTCTCTCCTGTCTCCCACATTGATTTAGGAAAAACAAGGGAAAAACTAAGAAAAAGGGTGAGAAATGTTGTTGTGCTTCAATAACTGTTTGTATATTCTACTTGGGCATGCATGTCCAGTATTAAAACTCTTGTTTGAAGATTGTTAGGGTTTCTTAGTTATCACATCATCCAATCTTATCCTTGTGCTCTAGATGAAACCTGGTGCTTATGTAATGGAAGACCCGCTAGAAAGTTTTTTGTTTCATGGCACCTGTGGAAGAAATCCATCACCCTGGTGCCTCAGGCAAACCTGCCAGAGTACTTAATCGTAGCCAGAAAGATCTCATCATAGGCGTCAAATGGGCCATCGAGAAACTTCTTTGGACTCTGAACATTTGCAAACAGTGTAGATTTAAGGTCAATGAATGACTTGGAGCGAACCAGAGAGAATGCCCTTTCAAGTCCAAACCCTTGTTAGGTGTCACATAAGCCTACTGTTAAACTGGAATTGTCAGATAATTTTTGTAAGCATTAATGGGTTAACTCTATGAGCAATTCTGATGAGCATGAATGTGTATATGTGGCATGCTGCTATGAAAATTCTATGCTGGAAAGTAGATAGGCATTAAGCATTGCATATGCCAATGCAGCATTGGTTATGGAACTGATCTTGTTTGAACAGTTGCCAAATATGTGAATTTAACATAGTGGGGCATTATAATGATAACCAAAAGTGATTAGAGTTCTTTGATCGCTACAACATTCTAGACCGAAGGTTTTATAGGAGGGAATATGGAAACTTCATTTTCTAACTCTTTCTTAGACATGGGAACCCCACCACGGAATGAGTTCAACATTCACGTTGACTATTAAATTCTGCTGATCTCCCGTTAACTTTGGTGTTTTTAATGTTATTTTTATTTGTTTTTATGATTAAAATTTACCCTTGCAAAATCAAACACAACTCTAATATTTTAGATCGTGATAATTCTATTGAAATTTGAAAAAAAATAAACTATAAATTTTATTTTCCAACCAATTCAATATAGAAAAGAGTGAAATTAAAAAATTAAAAATTAAAAATTAAAATAATTAAAACTAAAAAACATATATCAAACCTGCAAATTGGATAATGGACTCCATTAATATTCATAACTTGTTTTTTTCCTTTTAAAATATTGTTTTTTTTAACTATATGATAACAAAAATAAACGATCGCAAAATCAAGTGTCAAACTCACATAAAACAAAACAAAATAAAGTATAAAACTCAATTATCAATCAATGTAATATTGAAGAATATGTGTGTGTGTATAAAGTTGAATTCGCCAAACTTGCGAATAGAGTCGTGAACTTTCTAAAACCTAATAATATATTTTTCTTAGAAACTATTTTTTTTACTATATGATAAAAAAATAGATGATCACATAATTGAGTTCGATTAGATAAAAAATAGAAGGTCCCCTACGAATCACCAAAGTCAACTCGCCCAAATCATAAATCAAGTCATTGACTCCATAAAGTTTAACAACATAGTTTTTTTTTCAAAATTCTTTTTTATTTGCATATAAACTTTTTAAAAGACACACTTAAACCCCTTTATTTTTATTTTTATTTTTATATTTTTTCTGTTGCTGTTGTTAGTTAATAATAATGTAGGCAAAGATTAATGAACTTACTTGGGAGTTAGTTAAATATGTGTCCCCGTGCAATGTAGGTATCCCTATATGTTATTGAAGTGCCTATTAAGGATATTTTCGACCCTAACTGTGACGAGTAAGATCATCACTACAGACAATAGAGATGAGATTGAGTTTTGACCTGTCATACGTTACTTTAAACAAAATATTCATTGGATAATGTAGAACCCGCCATTAAATTAATTATTTAATTTCGCTGACATTATTATAATTTACATATTGCTAGCCGTATGTTTCAGTTTAAAATCGATGTGCAGCAGCATCAGCAGATAATCTTCTTTTTGCTAATCGATATATATATATATATCTCATGCAAACATAAATCCTATTTGTTTTTGCTGAAAAATAGAAACCATAGTATTCAAACTAAGATCACATGAAAAGAAAATTTTTTAATCCTAATTTTTTACCACTAGACCACTTTTAGATGGTTAATAGTCAAACCAGAGTTGTCAGTTTTGTTTCGGCCGAAATATTTTGTACCAGTTAAAAAATAAGACAAAACAACGTCGTTTTTATCTCGGTTTAAAATTCCAGCTCATTTCTGATTTTTTTGGCTAAATAGTGGCTGAAACATTCTGGTTTTGTTTTGCCCGTTCCGTTTTGGCCATATAGTGTTTTTTTTTTTTAAATCGTGAATAATTTTACAATATCAATTATATCTCTTAATTCGATAGTTAGATTGAGATGAAATCTTACGATAAATCTCTTGACATATATATATATATATATATATATATATTATGTTAAATTTTCAGAGCAATTAGAAAGTACAATGATCTTGCGAGATTGATGATGACATTCTCATAATATTATACATATTCATAGTTTTGTTCAAAAAATTATTTTATTTTATCTTTTTTAGATTAAATTGCACAATTCTAAATAATTTTATTTTTGGATTTGAACTATTTTTTTTAATTAATATATTTAATTATATATACAGTACAACCCAGAAACAACATGTCAGTTACATTCTAATTAAAAAAAAATCAACAACGAAATGAAATTGACAAGATTTAGTCAAACACTCTTAAAACAAGCAGCAAATCTGTAGCAAGTTTTGAATCCAACAAAACCACATTACCATCTACCATGCATGTAAATTATTTTAACTTTTTTTAAAAAAAACAACATTTTAAAAAACGATTTTTATTTCACTTCTTAACTGGCAGGCAGTTAATTTTTTTCAGACGAAATTAATTCTGATCTAAGCACTGTGGTGCACTGCTCAGGACTTGCATTCATATCTTATAGAAACGGGTGTAAAAATGGGAGAAAAAAAAGAAAAAAGAGGAAAACTTTAATTTTCTGTTTTTTTTTTTAAGAATGATATTCCTGTTAATTTAGTTAAAGGCAGGGGCAATAAGAAAACGACATTCTCTATTTTATCTGCTCTGTGAATCCCTATCCCACCACACACAGTCTCTGCACAGACTGACTTCACAAGAAAAGAAAAGAAGATTTCACCTGAAACATTTCCCATCCAATTCCATTCCACAAAAATAATTTGCCCTTTTTAGCACTCAACGAATCTATTCATATCTCTCACATGTTGCGAAGATATATAATCATCTCCTTGCTGTCATTTCTCGGTTTTAGGCCTTAGGGTTTCCCTCTGGTTCTCTACTATCCTCTGCCATCAAATAAATTAAACAACAACACCGATCAACCTTTTTTTTATCCTTTTCCCCTCCACAACCCCAACAAGATTTTGATTCCTGTCTGGAAAATAAATATAAAAAATCTTTCTTTTATGCTTGTAGCATCTTTCATTTCGGTATTTATTTTACCCATTTCTTGTTATCTCCCACCAACAACACACACTCGGATTTTTTTTTGTCGAGAACCATGAAGGTTCACCCATTACCCAAGAAAAGAAACATTACCATCCAATTCTACCCATTGACATCGTCTTCAGGTGGGTCCCAAAACAAGAAACTCAGGAGGCTACCCCACATATTCAGCCGGGTTCTGGAACTCCCCTTCCGGTCAGATGCTGATGTGTCGGTTGAGGAAAATCCCGATTGTTTCCGATTTGTTGCTGAAACTGATGATGATATCGGTGATGTGAGGGCCCACACCGTTGAAATCCACCCTGGAGTCACTAAAATTGTAATTAGGCCAAATGGGTATTTTGATTTATCTACACTTGACGATTTTGAGTTGGATATGTGGAGATTCCGTTTGCCGGAATCCACCAGGCCGGAGCTTGCGAGTGCGGTTCTTGCTGATGGAGAATTGATTGTGACGGTGCCAAAAGGAGAGGAGGGGGAAGGGAATGGTAATAATAACAACGGGGAGTTTAGAGGAGGTATGGGAAATAACAATAATAATGCCAGGCTTGTGCTTGTACAGTGATATGAGAATGATAAAATTTACTGCCCCTCTCTAGCTGTCTTTTTTTTTTTTTAATGAATGATGTTGTTGGAGTTAGTTTTTTCTTTTGTCTTTTAAGGTTGGTGATTGGGACCAGGATTTGTATGCTCACTCTTGTTACTGATGATCAATGAATCAAGGTTTCTCCTTATTTTGTTCCGCGTGTTGATAACGAATATGGTAGCAGTAGCATTGAATATGGAAGTTTGAGACGAGGTAGTTCATCATGTTTTGGCATGCTCCGACAGGAAATAGTTTTTCATTTTGATTTTAGTGTTTTATCAGTGAAAACTTCTATTGTGAGTAGATTTTTGAGCATCGTAGACTCTAGTTTTGCTGTTCTGTGCTTCCATTTCTTGTTGGCTGTAGAGAATAAGAGGAACAGAACTGGATGTTGTGTTTTCTGTTTGTTTTTGTCACGTTAAGATTTGAATTGAGTAATTCTTTTCGTTTTCTTGACCTCCATGCTCATGTCAACAGCTTCGGGAAGTTAGTTTTTTCTTTTTCTAATTTTCTGGTGGTTGGGACCTGGGACTAGTATTTGTGTGCTTACTTTTGTTATTGATGATTAATGAATCAATCAAGGCTTCTCTCTTTTCTCTTCTTTATTTATTTATTTTGTGTGTGCATAATGAGTGTGCTAGCAGCGGCATTGAATTTGGAAAGTTGACTCTAGTTAGTTTATTATGTTTTGGCATGTTCAAGTATTGAATAGTTCTTCATTTTTATTCGGTATTAATTTTGTATGGTCACGGGGAACATGACTCGTCCATTTTTCCGACCTGTAGTTTAGCAATATCTCTGCCGCTGCTAGAATTTCCTGTTTTGTATTATCTTCTGAGACCTTGTGGTCAACTTGTTCTTCTTTCCGCGTGAAAAATCTTTTTCTCTAGCATTTCTTTTTTATTCTCTGAATAGCTTTAAAGATTAATGGACACCTTTGTCTCTCTTTATATTCCTGGTTGACAAGGCATTCCACATTATTGGATGTCTTTATTTGACTTGTCCTAGTGAAAGATTTTTTCCTATTAAATCAAATGCATTTTTATAGCTTTCATCAATGACATTTTTATTTGAGTTGGGCCCTAATTGAGTAATTGATGATTTATTATGACGCCCTAAAGGTAACGTTTTGTTTCACAAAATGAAATCAGCCAGCTTGGCCTTCAACTGTAAGGCTGTGTCAAGCTCAAATAAACGGATCAACTCCTTCACATGTATGGGGAACTTCAAAATCTTGATTTATTATGCATCCTTGAGAATTTACCACTTAATTTTGCATAATCGGACAATGTTTGTGCCTGGATGCATATTCTTCATTTGCATAGTTCAGTCATTCACATGATTGCAGGATAGATATGGTTTCTCTGTGCCAGACTCTTTTAGGTGCCGGTGTTATGTTTGACGTATGGGGCCGAAGAAAGGGTAGTTTTTACGAAGACTAGGTTAGCTGGAGCATCATAAACTGCACTCTCCCTTCGTTTTATATCAGTGGCTCGTTAAATTGTGGCTTGGAATTTTTGCGTCTTTTAGAAAAGTCGAACATTATGATCGGTTCTTGTAATGTCAGTGATTGTTGAACTGTAAGTTAAAACGCTTATTCTTGCTTGAAGGAATGCTGATTCTCAACTCTTTAATGAATAACATCTTGCACAATAAAGGATAAACCAGGCAAAATCATATAATTCCTTTTCAAAGAAGAGAAGCGGCAGTAAATTAAAACTTCTGTGTTCAAGATAATCCACATGTTAAGTGCTGGTCTCTGACATGTTGTGACTGGCCTCAACCCTTGTAAATCTTGCTCCTTATTAGACTACATTGCTGTTCTTGTCGTATCAAAATTCAAAACAAGTTACTCTCCATATTTTTGCGAAATCGGTTGTTTTTCTTCCCATCAAGTGCTTTTCGGAAGAAATGCTTGGCATAATCCCAGTACAGAACTTCATTATACACGGCCTTCTCTCCGCTGGACAGTGCTTCAGGAAAAGAAGAGATTTTGTCTGATGGCCTGGGGTTGATGAAAATGGGAACTGAAATCCTGTTATCACTCCCATTAGCAATAACACAGTGCTCGATGCTCATGTATCGACCATTGCTCATTATTTGTAAAGCATCTCCAACATTGATCACAATGGAACCGTTAACAAGAGGAACATGAATCCAGCTATCATTGTCCCGTCGCACGTAAAGTCCACCGATATCACGTTGGAGGAGGACAGTGAGTGTCGAGACATCCGAGTGGCGGCCAACTCCTACAGTGAGCTCAGGGTGTGGACAAATCGGATAGTAGTTAAGGTTAATCCTTTTAGACCCCAGTAAGAGGGATTCTTTTGTCTCGTCCATCTCAGTCACATTCAGTAGCTTTACTGATAATAATTTCTGATTTCTTCATGTACTCTAGCATTTGATTGCTGACAGAGAAAAAATCTTTATAATCAAGTTATAATGTTATATGTATGTGCAAGGTTAGATATTTATTAGATGCAAACAGAAGGCCACAACGCAGAAGCCTCATCCTTAGAGACATAAAAGAGAGGTAATCTTTCCACTCTAAAGCTTTCTCAGCTTCAGGACTAAAGTTTGAGCCGAATCGCACATTATTAGAAGGAGAAAGCTCTTTTGGATACTTCCCCCTTCTCCTCAGATGATAACCTGGAGAACTGACGAGTTGCTTCCTTGACATTCTCAAGTACTCTTGGGTTAATAATCTGAAAGAATCCCCATTTCCCTGCAGCTTCACAGATTGCTTCAGAAGCTTTGGGAAAAAATCAGTGATATCTGAAGAGTCATGGAATGACACTGCAAGTGTTGGAGCCATTGCTTGACTTCTAGCTAAGCTAAGACAACCAAGGTAGAAAATGTAGTGTGTGCCATCAGCTTCCAGAGCTTTGCTATTTATACTGTACTGTTTAAGGACGTCTCCATGCCTTCTGCTACATGTTCTTTCAGCTGATAAATTTCTCAACAACTCACCTGGTAACTTGCAATTTTCTTCTCTTTGGCCGCCGCCGTGTACGAGCCACGGCAGCTTCGAGCGATCACTACCAGATATACATCCCTTGATTAGGTCAGCATTTTTCAACTGGAACTGCATGGGGTGGATTCATGCTTTGGGCCGTAGTTCTCTAACTCAAGTGATCGAAGTCAAGTTGGATGCCAGACAACCCATTGTCTTGGTTTTCCGTTTCTTGATTGTGACGCTACCTATTTGGCTTTCCTATAGTTTATCACAGAATCAAGTCCTGTTACATTAAAAAGGAGAAAGCTCCGATCAACTATGGGAACAACTTCTCATATAGATTCTGAATTTAGAGTAGATGATCAGAGCAATTGGCTTCCTCGAATTGCACCACTGGAATGAATGATTTGTACCATGGATACGGAATCCGAAACCAGAATCTATGCTGAAATGCGAGTATTTTGCGTGGTAGTAAAGGGAGACCTGAGAGATTCCTTGTGTAGCTTCTGATTTGTTAACGGTATAGTTAAAACTTCAGACATGAATGCTCATTTTAGTCCCTGTATTTTTTTGAAAATTATATTTTCATTCTAATTTTTTTTGAATAAAAAATTAATTAAAAGTTTTTGGTCCTCATAGTTTTTGTCTGCACAATTGCGTCACCATGTTGGAATTGTTTTACAAATAAGTGCTAGCATGTCATTTTAGTAACACCTAAGGAGTATGAATCCTTCACCCGCTTATTTCAAGGGCATGCACTTCTATAATTCTAACCCATCCCAGCCGGCAATTTACAGGACCATGTATGATGAGGCGGACCATATTCTTGATTGCTCAATCCTCCTATGACTTGATAAAAAGTTCCCGTAAGTTTTTTCCATGATTTTTTCATAGCCTTAAATTTATGAGATTCGAATAAGAAAAGCTTAAATTTAATATAAATAGAAGTGAATCAAGGCTGGGCCTGTTACACAGGCACAATCAGGTTCATTCATATAAGCTAGTCAAACAGCCATGTTCAACAAATTACATGTCCATAAGAGCGGACACCATAAACAAAAAAGTGAGCAGAACTAGATCAAACATGTCCGATAAGCTGTAAAGAAGATGGAAAAGTACATGAGCTCTCATTCACTTGAACCTGCAGGACCCACAAGAACACCTTGAGAAGAACCCTCCTTCTTGTTAGCATCATCTTTTACTTCACCATCAGACTTTCTTATCCTGATCTTGTACTTGGCTTCAAAATCGGAAATTTCCTTTTTCTTCCTTTCAGCAGCCTCATTAAGCCTTGCAATAACCTCCTCGATTCCCTCTTTATTGCGCAGCACAGCAGGCAGGACTCTTTGATAGTTCTCTCAACCAGCACACCTCCAATCATTCGGTAGCATCGTCTGGAAGGGTCAAGCGGTTGGATAGCATTGATGACTAGTGAATGCTCACTCACATCCATCTCAAGTTCAGTTATTTTCGAGTAAATTTGGTTTAGTTCATTTT